>OX375866.1:50848350-51402535 GCA_947359475.1 Heligmosomoides polygyrus bakeri | reverse complement strand
GTCGCCTTGCCACTTCCTCCTGTGGGTTCAGTATCTTCCTAGTGGGGGTTTGGCTCTTATAATCGTTTCTAATGTCCTTTGCCGGTTCATTTGGCTGGTTTAGGTTTTGTCCAGTGTTCTTTTGCTCTTGTTGTGAATTTTGTTACCTTGTTTGTTCCTCATAGTTGTAGTCATATTTTGCTTTTCATATCAGCCCGTTTCTATTATGTTGTGTTACCATCGATGCTCTAATGTGTTATGCGTTAGTCTCGCGCGTATTGTTTTATGTATATATTTAAAGTAAAGGTTTAATTACCCAAGTTTGAGGTGACTCCATTGCGTCTGGTCGCATCCAACTACTTATTCCGCGTGGCAGCATATTTCTATTTATTCGTCTGATTGGAATCACTTCAATTGGTGCATCGGCCGGAGCGAGTTCGACGTCAAGGACAACATCGACGAAAGCAGGTCGGATTTTAAACCAACTTCATCAACTTAAGAGCGCGTTTCTGGTAGTCTAAGTCTTTCACTTAGTCTGTAGTTCTTCCTTTTTGGTGGCGCGTATTAGCTTCTAGACTCAGGGGCTAATATCAAGTAGTCAGGGCGCGTGGAAACGTACTCGTCCAAATTTCCCAGTCTGGGGTTTAGCGCGTGTACTTTGTTTCTACAAGTCTACGTTTACCTTGCAGTTTATTTCTACTTTGTGTTCTTTGTTTGTAATCTAAATATCGATTTGCGCGTACAATGTCAACACAGTTAACATCTTATAAGCGCTTGTTGACACAGTATTGCAACAAGCTGGAAGCAATACTAGCGCGTGCCCAAGAGGACCAATCGGGACACAAAGGATGGATAACACCCGCGCCCCAAACGACGAGAAGGAGTTCTACAACACCATGCAGGAAACACTAGGGGCAATTGAGGCGTACACTGCGAAGATCGAGCAGTTGTGGAAGGAGTATTCGCGTTGAGCAATATGGCAAGTGTGCCATCGAAGTCAGACAGCGACGACTTCGAGCAGTACTCCAACAAGGCAGAGGCAATTCTTAGCTCTGCATTCGACATGACAGTGGTCATACAAGTTCGAATTCGAACCTTTACGTCGACCAAAGGGAGAGATAGTGCAGGTCCTGACTCAGGCGCATCGGCAAGCGCTCAGCAGGACAATTCTCCCCAGACTCAAAGGATCGACCTTCCAGCCATTCCAATCCCAACATTCACAGGTAACATATGGGACTGGGACAACTTTTGGGTACTGTTCAACGCCAACGTCCATACTCAACCACTGCCTCCTCCCTTCAAATTCAACCACCTACTCAGCGCGTTGAAAGGAGAGCCCCGTAACGCAATCATGCGTTTCCAAGTCACAGATCACAACTACCAGAAGGCGATCGACTTTCTTCACGCGAAATATGGCAATCAAGAGGAGCTGGTACACCACCTAACGTCGAGGCTGGAGACAGCAGCGTTACGGTCATCGTCGATAAAGGACAAGCGCGTACCCCTAGATCAGCTCCACGTCATAGTGTCTCAACTCAGAGACAAGGGCGAACAAGTAGACAGCCAGTGGCTACTAAAACAGGTGCTGGCGAAGTTCCCCGAGCATGTCCAAAGGAGAGTATTGGAAAAGAAGTATTCCATGGAGGGATCTTTTCTGATGGACAATCTCCTGAACACGTTGGACCAACTCATCTCGTGTGAAGAGAAGATTGCGATTTTCACATCGCATTCCGGCACACCGTCAACACAGTATCCACGGAAGGAAAAGCCGAACAAGGCACAGTTTCCTCGTGGAAGTGACGCGTGCATGTACTGTGGTGAAGACCACAAAACGAAATCATATGCAAAGTATGGCACACCGCAGGAGCGGGCCAACTATTTGCAAGAGCACAAGTTGTGCTTCATATGTGCATCAGCTCAGCACGCAACATCGGAGTGCAAGAAGCGCCCGTGTTTCGCGTGTCAAGGCAAGCATCACACGTCTTGCTGCTTCAAAGCATCGACATCGCCAGCGATATCAGCACCGTAAGAAGAGAAACCTAGCAGTCCAGCGAGGACTAAAGAGAAGCCGAAGTTCACCCATAAGTCAAACCCAACATCAACAACGGCTCACCAGCTTAGCTCTCAAGATGAGGATCATATTACTGCTCGTATAGAACACCACGAGGAGCCAGTAGCTCAACTCCATTCGACCTTTTTCCGAGTACTCGTGAAACCTATCTACCAATAGGAGAGCTCACAATTATGGATCCCTCTTCGCGTGAACTAAAGAAAGTACCGGCACTATTAGATTCAGGTGCCGAGGGTTCCTTCATCGATCACAAGCTGGCAGAGGAGCTACGTCTACCAACATTGGATACGACAACCTTGCGCGTAAGAACTTTCGGCTCGGATCGCGTACAGGAATGCGTGAGTCGTAAGGTACCCTTGGAAATGTGGGACGACAAAGGCAAACTGTGGTCTTTGGAAATTTTAACCCACGAAACTCTCACCAGCACCTTATGAACACCTCCAGTGCTAGAAGAAGACGTTGCGTTCATCAAGTCACAGAACATTAATGTGAACTTGGTGCAATCACGAGCAGCTATCATGCCGTTGATCCTTCTAGGAAGCGATCAATTATGGCAACTCATTCGTCATGATGAGGCTCACATATGCCTTCCTTCCGGATTATACTTGTTGCCCACTCGTTTAGGGCACTTGTTAACAGTACAAGTCCACGGGACTCTCCAACATCCGCGAGTGCAGGAGAAGGATGAAGCACGGAGAGGGTGGAATGAATCAAGGTCGATTGAAACCGACATTAACGCGATTTCTATCGAAGATCCAACGGAAGTAAGGGATGAACATGCGCGTTGGCAACATTTCTGGACCATGGAACAAGAGGCTGAGGACGATTTTGCGCAGCCGGAAAAGGATGTCCAAGCAGAGATAAACAAGAAAGTATTGGACGAGTTCCGAAACACGGTCCAGAGGAAAGACGACGATTACTATGTACGCTTGCCATGGAAAGAGATCCCTGTTGCGCTTCCGGACAATAGAGCGATCGCGTTACGAAGACTCGACAGTGTATGGAACTCCCTTTGGAAAGACACTGCGCTTCTGGAGAAATACAACGAGACGTTCGAGGAGCAAAAACGATTGAACGTCATTGAACCAGTGGATGAAAGAGATGTGGTGGAGGGAACAATACATTACCTCCCACATCAGGCTGTGCTCACGCCGCACAAGAACACGACGAAACTGAGGATAGTTTTTGACGCGTCGGTCCACTACAAGGATTGCCCTTCGCTAAAAGACGCTCTTCACAAAGGACCAGTCCTGTTACCCAGAATGTACGGACTTCTTCTCCGATTCCGTATCGGTCGCGTCGCGTTGATCTCCGATGTGGAGAGGGCATTCTTGCACGTGCGGCTTCATGAGGTGGACTGAGATGCCACCCGATGTTTGTGGCTACGTGACCACAAGAAACCTCCGAGCAAGAAGAATCTGCAGGTTTATCGCTTCACGCGCGTAACCTTTGGACTACTTCACTACTTGCGGCTACCACGTACTATCATTTGGATCAGTATCCAAATGACGTCGAACTGGTAAAGGACATCAAGGACAACCTTTACGTCGACAATCTTCTCGTGACAACGGATACACCTGAAGATGGACTTCGCGTGCACTCCAGAACGAAAGAAATCTTCAACGACTTAAAGATGAACCTTCGGGAATTCGCGTCCAACGATCGAGCAGTCATGGAGACTATTCCCGCAGCGGATAGATCGACCGAAGAGGATCCGAAGGTTTTAGGTATCAGATGGAATAGATCAGAGGATCAGTTCCAGATAGCCTGCACAATGCCCAGGCAAGACGTGGCCACTAAACGGTCAGTGGCAAGGGCAATTGCATCCGTGTACGACCCCATGGGTTGGATGTTGCCGTTGGTACACAAGGCAAAGCTGTTCCTGCAATCGATATGGAGAGACGAATTGGACTGGGACACACCGCTCCCACCAGAACGTCAACGAGAATGGGAAGCCATTTCGTCGGACATGGATGGATTCCTGAAGTCAATTTCGCGTTTCTTGCTGCCAAAGTCATCAAAGGCACAGTTGATCATTTGTGCGGATGCCAGCAGTGAGGCGTTCGCAGCATGCGCGTATTTATACTTCCCTTCGGAAGGGAATTTGGTCATGGCCAAAGGCAGATTACCAAGCCTGAAGGCAAAGATGACCATACCGAAGTTGGAGCTAAACGCTCTAAGATTGGCAGTGCAACTGACGGATTCAGTGATATCGCAGATCTCGTCGAGTATAACGGTTGAGCGCGTACTCGTTCTATCGGACTCCGAGATCGCACTGAATTGGATAAGGACGACGCAGCGTCCAGATGTCGGTCCCTTCGTCAGGAATCGCGTATTCGAAATCCACAGCATTGTCAGATCCCTGGAAGAAAGTGGATATGCCGTGCAATTCGGGCACATTTCTTCTCACGAGAATCCGGCGGATTGTGCTACAAGAGGCCTGGACAGATGGCAGTGGGTCGACCATTTTTGGTGGACAGGACCAAAGTTTCTTTCCCAACCGAGAGAGGTCTGGGACAGCGCGTATACACCAGTAACTCTGCTAAACGACGAGAGGGGAGCGAGCAGACCCCAAGACGGTGAGGACAAGGTTGCGGAGGGACCGCAGAACACCAGGGTGTTCGCTCAATCGCAGGCAGCCTACACGTATATCTTCCAGGAGATCCGAGGCTCGGATTTACGTAAGATTTAGAGAGTTGTGGCCTATGTCCTACGTTTCATCAAGCTGCTCGTTGCGCGTGTTAACGAGAGACAGAACCTACCGATAAGGCTGTCTCACCTATTGGACGAACTACCTCCACCAGATACGGCTATTCCGAGTGGAATGGAGATAAGAGCAGCATGGCCATGGTGAAGCAGCACCAACACTCTAGGATAACACCGACAATTCGGAAGTCATTCCGTCATCTTCAGCCGTATAAAGATGAACAAGGGATTCTTCGTTGTCGTGGCCGTCTAGGAAGAAGTAGTCTAGACGAGCAAGCCAAGTTTCCTATGCTTGTGCTACAGAAGACATGGTTATCCAAGCTCATAATCATGGATTGTCATCGAGAACTCCATACTAGCATCAGTCACACGATGTGTCGCGTACGTGAGCGGTATTGGATACCGAAGTTGCGGGCAGATGTGACGATGATCATACGTCGCTGTATGGAGTGTCAGAAGATGAACAACTTGCCCTACAAGTATCCCGATCAAGGGCATTTACCGGCGCGTAGAGTGACAAGATCGCGTCCGTTCGAGCACGTAGGCCTGGACTATTTCGGACCGCTCTCCGTAAAGGGCGAAGCAGGCCCGGAAAAGTGCCACGGATGTATTATCACTTGTCTTGTCACCAGGTTAATGCACTTGGAGCTTGTGTCGGACGTCTCGACAATAGCATTTTTGCACATGTTACGGCGATTCTTCGCGAGGCGAGAGATCCCGAAGTCCATCACGAGCGACAACGCACCAACTTTCGCGTTAGGAGACGTCATACTCTCAGAATGGTTGGAAAGAGCGAAGGACGACCCAAACATTGCCAGGGAGATTAGCAGTCGCCAGATTCAGTGGACGTACAACACTCCCTATGCACCGTGGCAGGGAGGCGTTTATGAGCATTTGATCAGATCCGTCATACTGGCCATGAACAAGTCGCTAGGAAAGGTGACTCCATCGCGTGAGGAACTCGGAACGCTGATCGTGGAGATCGAAAGTATGCTGAACACTCGACCACTACTCTACATCGAGTCGGAGGAAGGTTCAGAGCGCGTATTTAGACCGATAGACTTCCTTCAGAACGAGTTCGAAGTGCTTCCTCCAGTGCAAACGGTAGATGACCTTGTCGAGGATCAGGACTATCTCAGCCCAGGAGAACATCTAGCGTCTAGGACGAAATTGCAAGTGGTACAGGCCATTGACAGCTCCTGCAGGATCACAGAGCAGTTCTGGCAGCAGTGGCAGTCGCTGTACTTGACGTCCTTGAGAGAAAAGCATCAGAAGGAAGTTGGACACAGACGAGGATCGCGTATCGCTCCGAAGGTTGGACAAGTCGTGCTCATTTGCGACGCGTTACAACCGCGCTACATGTGGAAAATGGGACGTATCGACGAGCTCGTAGCCAACAAGGAAGGTGTCGTCAGAGAGGCATCCGTAAAGTTGCCATCGCGTAGGTAAATTAGGAGGCCAGTGAACCTCCTAGTGCCTCTAGAACTCGACGATACGAGCATTGATGTGGACATGGAGTCTACATCTCAACAGCATCCCGAAAGTTCGCCCGCAGTCGTGGAGGGCGAAGTGGATGATAGTCAACCAGTCGACACGGAACCGCCACGGTATAATTTCCGCCCAACGAGGAGAGTGGATTACAGGAAATTGGCGCGTTCTAACGTTCTACCAGTAGTTTCGGTTACGTGAGTGTCAGTCGACGACCCAATGGAACAGATACAAGCGATGGTATCCGACGACGAGCAGGACCAAGGAGACTTGAATCTCCAACCGATCGAAGGGTCCGAGTCAGACCTTGCTGAGGCGGAGGACGTCGTGCGCGACGAGCAGCAAAATGTCGAGTGCAGGATGCATCCGGACCTCGTTTGCGCGTTTTTCGGCGAAGTGGGTATGCATGACGGGGAGTCATGCCCAAGGATTACCGACGAAGACATGCGCGATGACATCATCAGGCAAGATCGCGCGTGTTTCAGGTGTATGGATTTCTGCCCAGGCGGACAGCGATGCAAGTGTCGGCACAAGAGGTGCTTCGACTGTCAGAGAATGAAGGGAACAGTGGTCGAGGACCTGATTCCCATAGACGAGGGTCAGCACGGGGCCCTCGGTAACGTTCTTCACAAGGAGCTAAGGATCCAGGAGCTGGAGGACGACGGACGACGGCTGACGGGCCTATGGCAGTTCTTCAGCGAGCAGCAGGACCAGCAAGGACGGAGGACCTAATCAACGCGGGCCGGAGTGACGACAAGTCGTCTCCTTTGAAGGATTCCGCGCCCCATTTCGACCGCCGCCGCGCGCGCTCTGGGCCTCCTGCTTCCCCGGGCTATTTCTCTGGGTTTCCTGATTTTCAGGGTCTTCCTAGGAGTCAGCGTTCCCAGCCTTCTTCATGGGCTTGGCGGCCATTCGAGCGGCTGTGCGCGTCCGGGAGAGGTCGTTAGGAGAGGCTTTCGTTCTGCGCGTTTATGTGTCCGTGGTATCTCTCTTCGCACTTCTTGCGCGTGTCCTTCTGGGTTCCGATTTCGTGCATATTTTATTGTTCTCGTGTATTTTGTGTGTTGTTCGTGTAATAGTGTCGCTATGTCTTGTTGCATTGTTATCCTATCTCATTGCGTTGCATGAATTCTGATCTTGTGTTGTGCTAGTTGCTCAGATGCGCTTGTATTGCATTGTGTCGCCTTGCCACTTCCTCCTGTGGGTTCAGTATCTTCCTAGTGGGGGTTTGGCTATTATAATCGTTTCTAATGTCCTTTGCCGGTTCATTTGGCTGGTTTAGGTTTTGTCCAGTGTTCTTTTGCTCTTGTTGTGAATTTTGTTACCTTGTTTGTTCCTCATAGTTGTAGTCATATTTTGCTTTTCATATCAGTCCGTTTCTATCATGTTGTGTTACCATCGATGCTCTAATGTGTTATGCGTTAGTCTCGCGCGTATTGTTTTATATATATATTTAAAGTAAAGGTTTAATTACCCAAGTTTGAGGTGACTCCATTGCGTCTGGTCGCATCCAACTACTTATTCCGCGTGGCAGCATATTTCTATTTATTCGTCTGATTGGAATCACCACACCCCCCGTCACATATGAAGACCCTTTTTTTGAAGACTGCTTTCTAGATAGAAAGCATCTTTTTTCTATTTTTTAAAAAGCAATAGGAATTTTTGAATTTCAAAAAGCGAACCGAGTTATGATCAAATTTGTGAAGAACTGCTCGTAGACTCTGCACCGTCGATACTGTCGGCGGTGCAGAGTCTACGAGCAGTTCTTCGCAATCAACCAGAAATCGAACCCCCCCCCCCCCTATGAAGATCTCCCTGTTGAAAATTAATTTCTACATGGTACGAAAGCGCATTTCCTCTAGTTTTCGAAAGCAATTGGAATTTTTAAATTTCAAAAAAAACAGCCGGGTTATGATCAATTTTGTGAAACCGTGACAAGAGGAGTTGGTCGGCCCATTACCGGAGTCATTGGAGTGATTTCACAAAAAAATGTCCATAACTCGGTTCATTTTTTAGAGTTCAAAAATCACAATTGCTTTTCAAAAACTAGAGGAAATGCGCTTTCGAATTACGTAGAAATTAATTTTCAAAAAGGAGGTCTTCATAGGGGGCGGGGGTTCGATTTCTGGTCGATCTTTGCCAAAAAATCGACCAGAAATCGAACCCACCTCCGCCCCTATGAAGACCTCGTTATTGAAAAACGATTTATGCATCGTCAGTTATCAAATTTTCTCTATTTTTCAAAAAGCAATTGGGATTTTTAAATTTCGAAAGCGAACCGAGTTATGATCATTTTTATGAAATCACTCCAGTGTCGACGGTGCAGAGTCTACGAACAGTTCTTCACAAATTTGATCATAACTCGGTTCGCTTTTAGAAATTCAAAAATTCCTATTGCTTTTTGAAAAACAGAGGAAAGATGCTTTCTAACCATATAGAAAGCAGTCTTCAAAATAGGGTCTTCATACGTGGCGGGGGTTCGATTTTTGGCACGTATTTCTGCAACAATGGACCAGAAATCGAACCCCCACCGTCCCCTATGAAGACCTCCCTGTTGAAAACTAATTTCTATATGGTTCGAAAGCGCTTTTCTTCTATTTTTAAAGAATGTAGTAAAACATTTAAAATTCGAAAACCTTACCGGGATATAATTATTTATACAAAATCACTTCGATTTTTTCGCTCAAAAATCGAAGGCCTCCGCCCCGTGTGAAGACCTAGTTTCTGAAAACCGTTTTTTACACCATATGAAAGCTTTTTTTATTTCTTAAAAAGCCATTGGTTTTTTCAAATTGTGGAAAACTTACCGAGTTATAGTCATTATTTATTGTGAACGTCGAATTTCGTCGCTCCCATGACGTCGGTGCCATATCGACTAGTGGTCGATTCAATCTATTCGTTTCAGAAGACCATGATTTTCACACTGTGCATTGAACAAGACTTGAAACTTTTTGTGGCAAGATTTCAGCTGTGTGCGTAATCTGCTTCAAGTAAAAAATTTATTTTTCATGAAACATGAGAATTTGCAAATCGATCCTCCCTGACCATATCGGGTATCGCTGCGAAGAAGATTAGTTTTTGATTGTATATTAATTACATCTTAAACTCTAAAATGACACAGTTTTCACTCTCTGATGCTCTCCGTCGAGGAGGTAGAAATTTTCTGCCGCGAGAAGTCCATCCTTCAGTGGCGATCGGTTATATCGGAGAACGAAATGGCCGCACGTAACCTACCATATTTCGGAGTTTGTGCGATATCTCTGAAAAATTCACAGAGCTTTAAAAACAATAAGAAGTGTGGGTTCTACGCTTTAAAAAGCAAGCTGTAAAAATAGCGGTCTCCATGTAATTGACGGTGTCGAAAATTTTCGGCAAATCACAAGTCGGAGCGTCTGTTTATACAGTGCATCGTTTCCGAAAAACAGGTTTTATTACCGTGTGTCAAACTGTGGATTAAAACTTTATTGGGTACAATTCCACTTTCTGATGCTGTTTCCTGCAGAAGAGAGAAAATTTGTTTCGTGACAAGTCCATCCTCCGGTTGCCACTCCGTCATCGCTTCGAAGAGCGCTTTCAAAAATCTTGTAGGGAAAGCACTTAGTTTCCTTAGCAATTGACACTTCAAATGTTATAGACGGCAATTTAGGACGTAGATGTCGCTCGTTCAGGCAGAAAACTGACGCGTCCATGACTTCCTGAAAAAAAAACTGAAAAATGGAAAGTTCTCATTGACTCCAAATCTGCCGGGGGAAAATCTTTATTTTCAACGAGTAATACAATCATTATTTAGAACATTTTTGTATTAATTTTTACAACTTCGCGGGACGAATGAGAGACCCCACGCCTTCGTAGGCATTCCTGGAAAATCCATCCTCCGGTTGCCATTCCGTCATCGCTTCCGAGAGCGTCTAAAAAAATTATTGATAAAGCACTCAAGTCAGCTTTAGAAATGAACACTCGGCATTTTGTAGAGTACAACTTCGAATGCAGATGCTGCTTCTTCACGTACAAAAATGTGCCGTGTCCACGAGATGCTCGGAAAGCCTGAAAAGTTGAACTCGTTATGATTAATTCGACAACTGCTCTCAAAAGTGCTTTATTTTCAACTGTAAACAAACAAAATATTATTATCAAAAGATTACATACACAAAACCTTTATCAGCGTTTTTTCTAACAAATTACTAAATTAAACAGTTACTCAGTAACACTCTTTCTTGAACTAATCTGACATAGTGGAAGCTGCACCTGGAAAGAAGGACCTATTAAAGGGTACAAAAATCGCATGAAAATTTTTAAAAAAATTCAATGCGGATAGGAAATAAAACGGTGGTCTACACAAGGGGGTGGGGTCGTACCAGATCCACTCTGGGAGGGGGAGGGGTCGTAAATTTTCGGCAAAAATCGAACCCCACGCTTGACCACTGGTGGGGTCACGCTTTCTAAATTTGGTATTCACGATGATGAGGTTATGTGAGTGTGCATACTCAAGTATACGTTCACCGTTGGCGATGTGCGACCCATATCCAAAACCACCATGACAGCTGTGCCTGTCTTCCGTTGTTCCAACGTGACCATTAAGGTCACCTGCGACAACAATCATATCTTGTGACGGTACTTCCGCTGTCTTCTCATCAAGCGGAGACCAGAACTTGTCCTTGGTTTGCTCGGAACAGCCTGCCTGCGGAGCATACGCAGAAAAGAAATGCCATCGTCGCTCCTCTACTGCGAGAACAATCTTCATCTAGCGGTCATCGAAACGTTCTACGCTTGCAACGGAAACGTTCGGAGACGATCCTACCGACACCACTGGTGGGCCTGGGACTTCCATATAGAACGGCCTTAAAGCTCGTCCTATGTCCCTTGACTTGCAGCAGGATCACCTCGTCTCCTGCACCGCACATAAATCTATCTTTCTTCGCACCAGTGCTTCTACCAACTGCACGAGTGTCAACGTACCCACATTCAACGCTACGCGGGTTTTGCCTGCGTTACTGGACTTTCGGGCTAGCTCAGTTGCCCCCGATGCCGTCCTCGCATGAGGGACCCTCGCACACTTTTCATACTCGCCGGGCTTTGCGAGTGCGGACGCTGCAGCATTATCTCGAAAGCTCATAAACGTCACCAACCAAATGACACAGAATGTTCGTAAGCCGGCCTGTCACTAGGACCTGTTGCCTGCATTCGAATGCCCGTGTTTGGCTCGGCTCGAAGAAGCAAGCTGTTTCCAGTGGCACCACGTGGAGAAACGACCTTCAAGCTTCAAAATAGCTTCCTTTAATGAGCGGGTCAGTCTGTAGAACAGTTTGATTACAACAACAGAGGCAGAATCCTCCAACAATTAAACCCCGGGAGTGCGGGGTCCTCACATACACAGCCGCGATTCATGACATACCGCGCCCACTAACTCGTGTATATACCACAGGTAGAGGATACATGGCGATCGCCATGGATATATCTGCTTACCTATAAGTGATGTAGGTTTAACGGTTAACGATTTACCGATTTACCAGATTTACCGGCATTTTTCGCTAAAAAGTTTTAATGAAATTTAATACGAAAATTTCCGTTAAATTGCATTAACGACATTTTACGCGCCATTTTGAATGTTTCTTCTTCATTTAAAGGAACTCGGACGATTTTTTTGAATGAGCCTTCGCAGTATCATTGAGATACCGAAGAACCCTTTGCTTATTTGAATATGTGAAATCAGGAAGTCGATATCGTCCTCGTATTTCGAAAATTATTTGCATTTTTCGTGCGCCTTGACCAAACTATTTGCCTGCGTGCCCGCTCTTCTCTGCCGTAGTTTTGAGTTTTTGGAATTCCAAGGACGTTTCGACTTCCTGATTTCGCGATTTTCGATTTTCGAGTGTATTCTAACTAGGTTGCTTGAATAATCGCGATTTCGTACGTATTCGAACTCGATTGCTCGAATAATCGCGATTTTCGAGTGTATTCGAACTCGTGTGCTCGAATAATGGCGATTTTCGAATGTATGCGAACTCAATTGCTCGAATAATCGCGATTTTCGAGTGTATTCGAACTCGTTGCTCGAAGCTACATGTTAGTTCTTGATATTTGCAATTTAGTTTTTCAGTTTTTGTGATATTGTTTTAATAGGTTGGATCGAAAAGGCACAGATAATGCAGAGAAAACGCTACGAAACCCAAACAAGGATAAGAAACGAAAAAGAGAAGGAAGAGGTTCCACACTCATCTCCGCAATTTTTCCGGGAAGTAGCACATGTTCTTCGTGCAGCATCTGGTGATGATTGTAGGACGAGGTCAAGGAAAAATGAGCACCGCCTAGTTGATAGAGCATGGCTAGTGGCACTGTCATTGCTTCGCTTTTCGTGATTTCATACCGTGCATGCCAACGATTTTGCTCAACCTTTCGTCTACTTGGAGGGCTCGCTTGGCAGCTTTCTTTGGGAGAAGCACAGTCCGTGTACACGTAAAGCAGTGAGAATGTGTACATGGAAGCAGCAAAATTAGAAAAAAGAGAAGTTGATAACCACTTTTCGTCAGTTATTAAATTATGAGGTTACTCCAAAAACAGGTGTTTTGGATGCAGTCTATAGTGTGAAGATTTTTTAAAAGAAGTACATCTTTAAAGGTGCAGGTCTAGCTCTAGCATGAAATTTCAATCATGTCTCTAGATTTTTGCATTTATTTTGTGAATTTACTATAATGCCTTCACCAATCCAAAACGTGCTCTACAAGAACAAAAACAAATTGTGAAACCAAAAACACAATCGAACCCCAATCAAATGTGCTATACAGTATACCAGGTACTTCATGAAAAAAATCAGAGTGGTCAATTGCTTTAAAGTCCTAAAAAAGTGACAGACGGTGGAGAATACTATATGGAGGAATTAGGAAAGGATAAGGACAAGGGACCACTTTTATATATGACGAGAAATGCCCTTTTCAAATTGAAATCTACGTTGCTTGGTTGGCAAAGACAAAACACTTAATGCAGAAAGATTTGACTCGGTTAGAATTTGGTCAGCGGTCCGTGGCTTATTTTATTCTCTGCTGTCGTCTGCATTAAATAACTTTTGAGATAAAGTCAACCATTCTATGAGAGAGAATGATCTATGGATTCCATAAATATCTTCCAAGCACGAACTGTGACAAAGAATTCGCTGTGGTCACTGCCTAACCTCAATACTTCATCAAACCATTCTGTAGTTTTCCGAAACACTTAGGGAAGAATGTTGGATCGTAAGAGTCTACCTAGAGAGCGCAAGTTTTGCAAAAAGATTTGTCAGCGCTTGTTAGCACTTGTTAGCACTTGTTTGGTTTTGGAATCTTAATGGCTCTTCTCCTTTAGCAACTTGCGTATCTGATAGATGGACTGATGCTATTTTTGTGAAGATGAAGACATAGTCATACAAACACCATGTAGATGGAGTCGAAAAAAAATCAATAAGGGAAAAGATCTTGCTTGTTACATACTTAAATACAGCCAAAACGACTGCAACTGAACGAAATTTCATTTAACGATTTCACCGAATTTACCGAATCTAACGCAAAAATTTTTCGTTGAAAAGTAGTCGTTAACAATTTACCGAAAAAAAGTTTCACCCACACCCTTGTTGCCTATAAGAACTACTTCGGCTTTGTCTCGGGATTGATGAATCCGGTCCCAGTAGTGTACCTAGTAAAGTTTTTTAGGATCTTAAGAGATCGGTATTGTGATTATCAAGAACTTATTTTAGCTCCCGGCTATTGTTGATTTCGTGCACGAAACGCCACATTCTTTCAAGAAGATCCTCAATTGCTGTGCAGTCAAAATGTGCCGCCACGAGAGATTGAACGTACTTCAAGGCCAATTTCCTCAAAATATTTGTACCAGGTCCACGTTCGTCTCTCCACGAATCTTAGGATTTTAACCTTGTATTCGATTGAAGTAAATGCTTAGTTGTTCAATTAGGAAATCGGGGAAGAATAATCAAAATAACGCTGCCTGATTAGAATCTAAGAGACCAGCTCCTTGCTCATATGCGTACTGCCAGAAAAAGTCTCACCAAATGTTTTGTCCATTCATATGCCCGAAGGGACTACACAAATGAAGAACTGGAGCTACACAGAGCACTACGGAAGGAAGCGGGAGAATTAAACGCTAGAGAAGGCCGACTAGTTTACATAGTTCAAGACTTCGACATCATAAAACTAAAGTTTCCCCGCGAACTGCTAAGGCGTCATATTGTCTCACAAAATATAACGATGTCATCAGGGTCTGTCGTAAATAACCAAAATAATTATCCATATGTATTAGATAATCCACGAGCAATGTAAACATCACAACCGGTTCCAATCTTTGCTCCAATGGTTGTTTGTCTAACAGTTCTGATAAGATCATTATCAGCAAGAATTTTTCGAACGAAGTTCTCCTGTTAAATGCTCGTTCAATATGTAATAAAATTCCTGATTTACACTATATTCTTTCCTACATTCCAGTAATTGTCTTTAATACAGAATCTTGGTGTAAACCTGACCTTGTACATGATGCCACCTTATGTCCGAATCCATTCTATAACATTTACAGGTGCGATCGCGAAGGTACGATGAGTGGTGGAGGTGTTGTAGCCCTGGTACATAATAATTTATCCCATCATCTGCTTTGCTCTCGAAACTTCACTCCTTACTGCCAATGCCTAACCCTAGTTGTTAACAATGAACAAGATGTTACGTATTTCTTACTTATTTACCGAAGCCACGCTTGTGATTCTTTAGCGTTTCACGAAACCTTAACGTATGTTGCTGATATCCTTGATGCGGGCGTTAACCGTAATTTGTAGGAGGTATGAAATTTCCCACGATTGATTGGTCTCAACCTACCTGTGCAAGAAAAGTTTATAGATCACCTTGCGAGTTTCAGCAATTCTGTAATGAGTATGCTCTCTCTCAACTGGTTAATGTTCCTACTTTAGGATGCAACATATTAGACATAGTCCTAACTAATCACAGCGATTTCGTTCACGAAGTGAAAACTATTGCTCCTTTCTCCACCTCCGATCACAACGCGGTTTCTTTTAAAATTAATTTGGATAGCTTTAAGAAACACTCGAGTCGCGCATACTACGACTTCAATAATGGGGACTACTCTGCCATTTGTGAAATTCTTTTACAAACCAACTGGCGCAACCTTATTTCCCAATGTAAATCAGCAGATCAGTGTTACGCTATCTACTTGCAACACTGTCATAGTCTTATCAGAGAATACATTCCATTGAAACATGCCAACGACAAGGAATCTCGCTATCCAGTAAGAATAAGAAAACTTGCTCTTAAAGTAAAGAAATTGTACAAGGTTCGACTAACTGTTGGTATCAAGAAATACAATCGTTTCTCAAGAAAACTCAAAAGAGAGCTGGCCTGCCTTAGCCTACAAAAAGAAGAAAAGATTGCTGATTCAAAGAATCCCAAAGCTTTTTATAACTTCGTTAACAGTAGGCTAAGGACAAAAAAACAACATTCTTTCTATTTTCAATGAGAACGGTAACTTTGTAAATCCGATCTTGAAAAGGCAAACGTCTTTGCTTCATACTTTAAATCAGTTTACAAAAAACATCCGGATGTAAGCTACCGTTGCCCAAAATTTACCTCATCAAAATTGGATTTCCCTGATATTAACAGTGATCTAGTATACAGAACATTAACTAGCTTACCTGCTCGAAACTCCACCTCACATGATGATATTCCATATATTTTTCTTAAAAAAAGCCGCTGTTGGATTAACTCCTGTACTAACGCTTTTATTTATTGGTTTCTACTTCATGGTGAAGTTCCTTCATTGTGGAGAAAAAATATCGTTAAACATATATTCAAAAAAGGTGACAAAACTGACTTCAAAAACTACAGACCCATTTGTCTGACCTCTTCAACTAGTAAAGTTCTCGAAAGAATTGCTCGCGAACAGATTTACAATTATATGAAAACAAACAATCTCATCACGAATTTTCAACATGGTTTCCTTCAAAAGAAATCTACTATAACAGCTATCATTTCAACAATCCCTGCTTGGCAAAGGATAATGGATGCTAGAGGCTACATTACTGCATGCTATATTGATTACGCAAAAGCCTTTGACTCTATCAACCTGAGTCTTCTGCTTTCAAAACTCCAGGCCTACGGCATTGAAGGGTGCCTTTTAAGGTTTTTGCAATCATTTCTTACTGGGAGAACTCAAATGATTATGGTTAACGATGCTGTTTCGAATAACTATGAGACTTTGAGCGGGGTTCCTCAAGGAACATGCTTGGGACCTTTATTGTTTCTGCTCTACATCAATGATTTACCTAATTGCCTTCCTCTCGGCGTATCGTGTTTCATATATGCTGACGATTCCAAAATCTATTCCATTAATAATCCTAATGCACTTCAGCAAGGTTTAGATGCTGTTCACGCATGGTCTATGGAGTGGATGCTCGACATCTCACACGAAAAACTTTGGTCATGTGCATCGGCAACTCTCATCCTAGAGATTTTTTGTTTTTCTTAAGAAATAGAATTTTAAGGAACACAAAATTTGTGCGAGACCTAGGCATCAAATACTCCGATTCACTTTGTTTTGAAGAATATATTGATGAAACAGTAACTACGGCATATAGAAGATCCAACTTCATTTTGCGGGCTTTTCAAACTCACAGTATGTCTACACTTTTCAAGCTTTTTGCCACGTACGTAAGACCACTTTTAGAATATTGTACAGCACTGTGGTCGCCTACTAAGATTGTTTACAACGAGAAAATCGAAAAAGTGCAGAAAAAATTCACCAACGCAATTTTCTCAAGAAACGGTTTGTATCATGTCAGCTGCAAAGAACGACTTGCAACGCTTGGAGAAAACTCACTTAAAATGAGAAGAATTTTGTATGATCAAAATCTCGTGTTCAAGATTCTCTTTGGCTGTTTTGATATTGATAAAAGAGAAATATTCGATTTCTTATATTTTGTTGAGAGAACAAGAGGTCATCCATTTCGCATATTCATAGGAAGAGTTCGCCTCCAACAGTTCCTTGGCTCTTTTCTAGTAAGAGCTACAAAAACATGGAATAGCTTGCCTAATGCAATAGTTTCTTCGTCAACCCCAGCTAATTTTAATCATAAACTTGAAGCGCATCTCAAACAAAACATTTCTTTTCTCTAAATTCCAGGTAACGATTTAATGCAACGATTTTCGATTCACATTCTTAGAAAATGTCCAACAACAGATCAAAAACTTTCTTAAACATATAGGACATAAAAAGTTAACTGCAAGTTAATTTACAAACGAATCAGCTATATTTTGATAAAGTACCTTTTTTCAGTGAGTCAACTGCTAGTTTCTTTGAAAAACAAAAAACTTTTTGCGGTACTAATGGAAGAAATCCTTCCCTGCTAATCTTCAAAAGAAATCTTTTGCAGCAATATTTTGTGATCAAATAATTTTGTATCTTTTTTGGTACGATAACTGCTCTTCACTTTTGCTGGTGTTTGAAGGGGGGGGGGGGTGCAACTTTTGCAGTGTTTTTTTTGTGTTCAACTTGTTTTGCACCACTTTTGGCTCAATAAATGTTCTGTCCTGTTCTGTTCTGTTCAGCTGGACCAAGTCTGTTACAGATATTTATTGCGGCCAACGTTTCGTCGCTGTCGCATCCTTCGAAGGCAGGAACACTATTAGGTTGGCCGGAAAGTTCTGGCGGTTTTGACTGGTCCACCTAAAACGGTCACCGATTCAGCAGAAATAAGCACCTCTCGAATCAGCACACTTTTCCAACGCGATGCTAGTTGACTAGTTCCATCAACGAAAAAACTGGGTGGTCGAGAAGCGACAAATTCTAGAAAGGCTGTTCTTACATGGTCCTGATTTGCGAAGGTTCTACAGCCGATAAAGTTATGAAGGTGCTTAAAAAGGTGGTAGTCGGCTGGCGCAAGGTCTGTTGAGTGCGGCGAGTGATGCAGAATCTCAACTCTTAGTTCGTTCAATTTTCGCATGGCGATTTGCGAAACGTGTGCGTGGGGGAGGGCGTTGTCTTGCAGAAAAAAGGGGACCACTTCTTCTGACCAGTGCCCCGGATGCAGCTCAAGCAATTCTCGGCACATCTTGCCGATTTCGTCACAGCGGGACTCTGCTGTGATGGTTCAGCCTGGTTCCAGAAAGCTGTAGTGAATCACTCCAGCCGCTCCAGATCGTCTTTTTTCTGTGGGATTTCGGAATGGGGAAGTGTCTTGGGGTTCGTCGATATCAACTCGCTGTCCTTATCGCCTTCGCGGTTATCGTACAGAACCCACTTTTCTTCATATGTGACGACTCAATCGATATACGTACGGGTCATTTTGATTCCGGAGAAGTAAAGAAGGATGATTTCGAAACGCGACATGCGATCAAAAAAACGTGGAGCACCCTCCTTTCGAACTTTTTCACCTTTCCAAGGCGTTTCAAATCAACTGTAGCAGCAGTTTTACTGAATCCTAGCCCTTCCGCAATCTCACGGACTGTTTGCGATGGATTGTTTTCCACGAAGGCCTTCAAATCGCCGTCCCGGATAAGTCTCCCGCTTTGTGGTTCATCTTCAAGGTTGAAATCTTCACAACGAAATTTCTCTAACCACCATTCAGCGGCCCCTTCTCCAACACCATTCGCCCCCCCCCCCACACATGAGTGGTTTGCCGGACTCTTCCGATTGGTCCAGTTTGAAAATGGAATAAAGCATCGTTTGGAATTGCTCTTTCGACACAATTCAGTGAGTCTACGAAGAAACTTTTATTGTGCACAGGTGAAACACAAATTATTCCTTCAGGTAGAGGGAAGAATTTCGTACTAGACGTAACTAGAAATGCGCAGTAAGCTTTATATCGATTCCGTAATAAACAAAAGAAAAGCGGTTGCACAAAAACAGCCAGAACTTCCCGGCCAACCTAACAAAAGGAAGCCAGAGCTAACCCTATCAAACGCGACCTCGTCGCATAGGAAACCACTCAAAAGGCGAAAAGACCATGGAAAACAACACTATTGAAGGTCAAGAAGACGGCCAACCTTTATGAGTAGACCAGTGAGTCCGCCGACACCCTAGCTGGACGGAAGGAGGATGAATGAACTTACAGCCCTGGGAACAACCCACCTTAGGGACCTAACGCATCACGTATGATCTGGATGTCAGAGCCCACAGAGACGTACGGCGCCTTGGGTCACAATCTCACATTCGTCCTTCCTATTGAACCTCGGGGACCTCGATGTACAGCACTTCGAGAGTTCGACGCCTCCTAATCTCATCTTCACCCGCCAGGATCGTGACCGACAGCCCAAAACAGCTGTTCGCATGCCGGCGTTCCCTGCGCTCGCACAAGAAAATGACCGCTTGGTACCTGCGAAGCCCATCACGCTGTTCCTTGACCTCACACTCAGGAGCCTACCTCTTCCCCACATATTCCTTTCTGCCTTCCAAACATGCAATTAGCCAAACTACCGTTCACGTGAAGCAATAAAATTCTTTTTCGAGGGAGCAGACGCGCACGACGGTATTGTACACAGTCGGCCGCACAGACGATTTTGAACCAGCTACCTTTCAAGATTAGTAGGACGTACAGCTACTACCTTCATCTCGTCTTGGAGGTCTGCTTTCCGAACGCAGCCACGTACTGCTGCAGTCGCTTGGTTCGAAATGAAAGCGACCCAGAATGCTACTTTCGACTGGTCGTCCTGGGGCCGGATTCATCAACGACTAACCCGCGGGTATAAGGGGTAGAGATACCCACAATGAAGCCTGCGTCTCTGACTCTTGCCTTATCTCTGCCTGACTCTTACCTTATCTCTACCCCTTATTACCCACGAGTTAATTGTTGATGAATCCCGCCTCAGCTGACCTCATGCGGTCCGTTTCCGCCCATTAGCCCTCCCAGTGGGATGGCATTAATTTGATATCGCAATGCTAGGGTGGATCTACAGTACTGGTACGCACTGTACTCTCAAGTTCTAATTCGTCCAGCTCCTGGAGAGCAGATTTCCAAACGTGAGGTTGAGCATTATCGTGCGCCAAAGGTTACTACGCCTCCTCACGCCTCTTAAAGAACACTCTCCACCGAACTTCAAGGGTTTTCTACTCGAACAACTTCTCTATTGATCAGTATGATTACCCAAGTGATGCAGCTGCAACGTCTCTATTGCCACGGATGCCTTGCGGGATTCCAACAAATCGCGATTTCTTCTGCAGATTCATGTGATACAGTGACTGCGATCAGTTTTTTCCTGCAAACTAGTCTGCTGCGACTGCTTGTGAATCATGTGGGTCTAGCCTTCCCACAGAACGGTACCTAAGCGGAGGGAGAATTACACAGCAGAGCAGCGGAGAAATTGTACAGCTGAGAGAATTTGGAAAGAATTCCTCCAGCTGCTGAGCTCGCAGCCGTTCTTCAGCCAGATCATAGAGATGGAAGCCTTTCTACTAAATTTCCTGGTAGGCAAGCGTGGAATGTCTGCAGCTGGAAACCTGTACGTCAGCGATGGCTGCCATAGCATTATCCTTGTTTCGTCCTCCAGAGGGAACTCGCCAATGTCTCCCAACCAGTTGCTACCTCGCCTATATTTCTAGACATTTCTCTATGGAGCTCTTTGTGCCGAACAGGACTTTAGCTCCAGGTCTCATCTCCCTCTGCAGTTTGCGTCCCTGTGCTCGTTCTGGCACTCAGCTGGTCCGCTCACTCTATGCTGCTATAGGGGTGCTACGATTCTCTAAGCTGTCGCGCGTTGGCGGTATGTACATATACATATGTATCAGGGTCACCCAAATGTTTTGAGAATTTTGGATGCACTAAAATAGAAGAAAACAACTTCTCACACGTTTCGTGTTATAAGACGCTACTAGGCGTGCATGTTAACAACAACAAGATTCAGCCAAATCAATACTGCCACGCTCCTAGATTCCGAAATTCCGTCAGTGCGGGAGATCAACCGAACTGACTACCGCATCATTCAGGAGGTTGTGTCACTTTTATGGTTTCCGATCAGGGGTGTGCGTAATTACAATTTGCTGCGATTTTTGGCAACCTTTTACGGTTTAAGATTTACGGCATTTTGGGTCGTATCTCGTAAGGAAATGAACATTCTTCCGTCCTGGTCGTCTCGACTGCGTGGCCTCGCTCAACTTTTGTAGTCGGGCAGTGTAAATGTTTGCAGCCACTGAGGAGCCAGTTTCGAAGACTTCGAGGTAGTGCACTCCTTGGGAGTCCCACCAACAGCTTAGCGTTACCTTTTCTTTTGAAGGTCGGACTTTAACTGCTTCAGAGGTAGTTCCTTGTGAGCCTTTCGGGTACGGTTCAGTAGAAGACGCCGAACTCACCTCCCTTGATCATGTTCCCAGAAAGCTCTTAATATGAAAGCGGAGAAGGAGAGACTGAGCGATGCTCAGTCGATGCCCGGTCTGAGTCAGGAGATCGTGGGCCACTGCTCTAGAATGTATGGCATTACCTTCTAGAATGTTCGTGCTATAAGCTTGTGGCGCTAAGCCAGACTATAACAAGAGGGATAGTTTTTCACATGGACAATATTGATTTGCGCATCACGACTGAGGTGCGAGACCTAGGTGTACTTTACTCTAGCTCCCTTTCCTTTGAAAAGTATATTGATGATGTAGTTGCTAAGGCATACAGGAAATGTAATTTCATTCTGCGTGCTTTCCGAACACGTGATAGTTCTACTTTATTTCGTCTTTTCACTGTATATGTAAGGCCGCTGCTTGAGTACTGTACACCTATCTGGTCTCCATCTAAGAGGACCTACATCGACAAAATTGAAAGGGTGCAAAAAAGATTCACGAGCCAGATATTTATGAGAAACGGTTTGTTCGATATCAGCTATCGAGAAAGACTGAATGTTCTTGGCAGTACATCCCTACAGCTGAGAAGAGTAATATATGATGAAAATTTAATATTTAAAATAGTCTTTGGTGCTGTAGACATTGACAGTCATGAACTTCTCAACTTCTCGGAATTTAGCGATAGAACAAGGGGCCATCCACTGCGAATTTCTACTGGAAGAGTTCGGACGCAGCAATTTCTGGAATCGTTTCTTGTACGTGCTCCAAGAATGTGGAATAGCTTGCCGAATGATGTAGTCGCATCGCCAACAGCAGCTGTTTTCAACCAAAGACTGGAATCATATCTCAGACAAAAGGGTTTTTTTTAATTCATTTTCACGAATTTACTTGCAGCTGAGCCCAAGTGTTCCAGGAACCGCCTAGATCACTGCCTTGTCGGATGTTCCGCTTTCAACAGGCCTATATACAAACTTTCCACGATGGATCTTTTACCGTGCTCATACTGCAAGTATAGTAGTTCTCTACCTTGGGTTATGTAGATTGTTTTTTTTTGTGTTTTCTTCACACTTGTTTCAAGATTCTGCCTAGTCTGAGACAAGCCCATGGATTCCAGCCCATATTATTAAGAGCACACATACTGAACCCAGTTATTTTTCATCTTCCTCTCTTGATATGTGAAGACATCTCTTTTTCTCAGTGGTATCGTGGAATTTACTGCGTACCGAATGGTAAGCTGGATGGCAAGAAGACAAGACATCAACAAAAAAACTTTCCGGAAACTCTTGTCACTCTTCCAGTTCTTGCGGTTTTTATGGTCAACCAGTCTGAAGTTATAGAAGCAACAAAGGCGCTCACTGAAAGTAGCATTGCTTCGCCTAAGTTCAAAAGGCTATATCCTTACGCTTAGGTGTTGTGTGTACGCGCCAAGAAAGTTGCTCGAGAGTGGTTGCGAAATTGGCGAATTTCATACATACCACGCTATAACTTGGCTGGTTTTTGCAAAACCGCTTCATGCTATGCAGTTTTTTTATAGTTTTTTTTAAAGCTCTTATTTGCCCTCCAGCAATACGTTCGTACGCTGTCAAATTGTAGTTAGCCTAAGTATGAGGAAGAAAGATAATATACCTTTTCATAAATTTGGATAAAATGATTCCTACGGAAACAATGGCTTAACAATTATATGGAAGAATCCAAATCAAGGGCTTTTCTCAGCTAACAGAAGATTTGTTTCTGTATAACATGCCTTCTTTTTTAGTTGTATAGCCAATCATAGAGTTGTTGCGTGTTTCACTTGTCGGCTTTGTTGTTTGCTCTTGGCTTAAATAAACATAAACATAAACATAAACATGTTTTGTTGAATTTTTAAAAAATGGTTGGAAATTTTGTTGCAGAGCTTTTCCGAGAACCGAATAGAAAGTCTAACGATAAGACCTTTTGGTGTGTCATAGGATAGGGCGTTGCGGTTTGCAATAGCTCAGTACGCGATGTTTGCTAATTGTATGCGCCGTTGCTGGTTTCTCCGTGTTAATGAGTGGTGAAATGATTTTTTTTTGATTTTTTGCATCTGATAGTGACTTTTAACTATTGCCTCTGCGAAATCCTAGATTTACACTCATCGGAAGAACTGCTAAGGGCTTTGAAATTAAATGGTTTTTCAAACGATAAGGCTTTTTGTTGAAACACCATACATAGGTTAGGGTAAAGTCTTTGGATCAACAACTTTTTCAGCTTTCTTAGAACGTGTAGATCTTGTTTTGAAAGGTAACTGACCAGAAGGAAAAGTGAAAGAAAAAAGGGAAAAATGGCAAGAAAACTGCCCAGCTTGGGCTGAAAATTAGGCAATAAATAAATCTCGGATCACTTTGTGTTAATATTAGCCGAAGAAACTATAAAAATTCAATTGTATAGCACTACACGGCAGAAACTCTTACGATTCACGGTTCATGATTTACAACGGTTTTTCGTAATTACGATTTCCGACTTAAGAAGTTTCGAATTCCATTTACACACACCTCTGGTACACCCCCTCACTGCTACGCTATACCGCTGTTTCGACCGATTCGCAAGAGGGGATTTCCTCCTCGACGAAACTATTCGTTCCGGACGCTCTCAATCGACAAATACAGTGGTCATCCTCGCGTCTGTTCTGGCTGGTCCATTTTGTCTGTGCGAAATGTGGAGAGGGAGACGCACTCCTAAATACACCGGCCACCGTCCTCACTCGATCCGGTCTTGCGGTGAAGCGCCCACATATCGTAGCCCACTCTCTGAAATTTCTCAAAACTTTGGGACACCCCGACATGTAGCAGAGTGGGCCAGAGAAAAAAGAGTAATTTACACTGACACAACAGCCCCTATTATTGAACCGTAAGAGTATTTTACTCACTTATAAAGTTACGTAATAGGAATGTGGATAGGCGCAAAGCTAGCTCAAAAAAATCCGGAAACTGTCGAAAATCTGACACAATAGTCCTGCAAACGCGCAACCGCTCTACGTCGGGGAAACCATTTCTGCGAACTTCCCTTGAGGATTCCCCGTTGACGCATATTTCGATGCCACTCTTGCTCCTAGAGCCTCCTCCGTGCGAACACCCTACAAGAACCCCAGAAGAAGAGTGATAGGGATTTATCTGCATAGTATGTACATGAGGAGCGCTGCTGGTGTCGTCTAGCACTTGTTCAGTTCGAACTGGACGGCGTCGATGTGGTCGTGAGCGAAGAGAGCCGAGCACAGGCAGAAGTAGTATTGCCACCGGCGGTGGAAGGACTCCGAGTAGCCGAGGGCGAGAATGTCCTTCTCGCACACCAGCCATGCACTGAATGGCGTGCTTCTATGCGCGAAAGCGACTGTGGCGGGAGACGGAAGCTCACCTGAACCAGTGGTCGAGAGTGGTGGCATAGTGTCGCCCGATGTGTCGTTCTTCTCCGAACCGCAGGTCGTTCGGAAGCGACGCGCTTATTGCACCTTGAATTGTACCCAATGTTTCACGAAACGGATAAACGAAAAAGCTTGGATGAACGAGAGTCTTTAGGGCTCACCGAGAGAAGGCATATGCCCTCCCGGGAAGATGTACTTCTTGATGAAATCCGACGAGTTCGTGTATTTTTCGTAATAAGCATCAGGACAAGTGATGGCCTGGAAGCGTTGCGAGTACAAAAGTTGACGTTTTCGCCAGCATGTGACTCCTAGTGAGAACGTAGTCTGGCTTAATGTTTCTCAACTGTCTCAACTCAACTCAACACCATTTTTTGCTCCTTCATGAGACTCCAAGTTCGACTTTCTTGAAACCTGGGCATTTTATCACAAAGTCTTTCTTTCAATGCATTATTAGGCTATTTTTATTATGTTACTACGCACATCCATGAGTTATTCGCAACGATTTTCAAACATCTTCAACATCTCCAGGATTCTCCACGTTTTAGCTACCCGTTTTTTGTAGGTGCAATCACGAAGCGTTGGAATGGGTGACCTGTGACAGCGAGCTGAGGCAAATCGTGAGAGTTATCTCTCTACTGCATCCTCTCGAGACGCTGCTGAATCATGTCTGGGGGCGCAGTTTTGGGAAGAGCATGGAGCGGCATGGAAGATTCGGGACAAAACCAGGTCCGTAGATTCAGGGAAGGTCATGTGGACGATGTGTACCTGCTACGCACGATCGCTGAAATAAAACATGCCGAATGTGATTATGCAGATAATCAAGCCTGCTAACCAACCGTGGTTGTAATTAATAGAACAGGAACCAATCTCGCTATAAGTCATGAACAAAGCAGGGGAAGCGGTGACCCTTCTGCGATGCTACAATAGACAGAAGAGTTGGTGCTTCCGCGGCGACCCGAAACCCTAAGCATTGGAACGTTCGGATCACCGTATCTGCATGAATACACATAAGTGTTGCTGCTTGTGTAGGCCAGTGGCCAACCGAAGAAAAGGCCACTAGGAGTAAGCTGCTGAACGAATCCCGCCCCGGGAACTGACGGCTGTTACCTATCCCTTCCCTCCAAACGCGATAGAGGCAAGGGAAGAAGTGGAAGGTGAACTTTACAGCTCAACTGCGAACAGTTCGAAGGATCTGCTTCAAGATGCTATATCGTTTCAGTGGAGGACGTCCAGCCGCACCGCAAATAAGCGTTACAGACATAAGCAGAGCTTCGGAAACGGACCTCACAAGTCTAAACGATGCTCTGACCAACCTGAATGACGGCTTTTCCCCCAGGGACTAGTCGATCGGAAATGGTCTTGAAGTATTGAGGTAGGAACGCGTGTCCCACGGCCTCAATCATCTCCACCGAAATAACTCGGGTAAAGCTTCCCTCCACGAGTCTGGAAAACTGCTAAACATTCACAGAGCTTATGCTTAGAGGGATGAGCGGATTCCACCTGTAGTCCTGCAGTTTGAGCTCAATTTGGTTCTCCAGACCAGCACTCTTCACCCGCTCTTTGGCCAGAGCCAACTGCTCGCGGGAAATTGTCAGTCCTGTCCACTGGCAACCCGATCGCTAAAAACTGCCATTTCAGAATCCAGAACGCGGCACATCGCACACTCCGCCACTCACCTGTACTCCTCTAATCGCAAAGGCTCCCCACCCGCAGCCGATCTCAAGCACTCTGTCGCTCTCCTTCAGGTCAAGCATGTCGATGAGAGAGTCTATCTTTTTCATTTGTGCCGTTTCCAGCTTCTCGAAGTCGACCTTCTCGACGTGATGGCCTGGATCTGGAACAGACGAAAATGAAATGTGCAACAATTCAATCATACCTTTGGGCTCGCTGTGCCTGTGTCTAATTTCTCTCATGCGGAGGGATGAACTCGAGGATTGCTTTTTATCGCTGACTTAAAGATTTCAATCCTCAGAGGCGAAGGCGACTAGATCTTTCGGAAACAATGAGTTGATCTCCTGCTCATTTCAGCGCTTCATTGCGACGGTGTCGAATTGCACAGCGTGGATTTCAACCTGCGGCATCCCCATCAGGTAGAAAGGTTTATGCGGAACTCCAGTCTCGACTGGCGTCATTCGCACGCTCTTCCGAGCGCGGCGAGGCACAGCACGCTCCTCGTGATCGCGATTTAAGAAACCAACATTCAGGGGAGCAGAGTAAGCCGATTAAGAGCGCTCGTGGTTCCTGGACAGAAGGCTCCGTCGTGGAGTCTTATGCTCGAAAATTTATTTGTGCAGCTATCACCACTTCAGCGAGATCCAGCTACATATCTCATTTTTTCGTCGTCATCGCTGAAAGCCGCCGTCGTAATCTTCTGTCGCCCCAAATATCGGATGGTAAGGTGAAAATGAGCTCGTTACAGTGACAGTTGAAAAATCTCTTTCTCGACGAGGCACTTTTCAAACAGAGTAGCTACTGGAAAGATGGAGAAGAACTGTCTTGAGGAGAGCCAAAGGGAGATACTAGAGGAAGGAAGATGACCTTGAGGCTCCGTGTTATAGACGACATAAGAAGGAGGCCCGATCTTCAGAAGGCCAACCGATGAAGTTCACCAAAAAATGAGTGCTGTTATACAGGAAAGAACACAGCTAGTGAAGAATTTGTTCCGGAGAGAGAACGGAAAGAGTGCAAAGGCCAAAACCGTGACGTCGCTCCAGGTGCAGTTGTTAACGAGGGGCTAGACAGAAGAGGAACACCATAGCAAGGATACAGACTACCGTACGAACCAGGGTTGCCGAGCCATTCCTTTATGCGCAGTGGTCTATTCAGTGTTCCGCGACTTAGTGGAGACGTCGACTGACACTGGTCAAGGTCGATGATATCATAGCCCTGAGGGAGTGCGCGGACGCCTCTTCTAACGCACAATCGGTCACTCAGACTCCTCGAGGGACTTCCTAGTCATAAGAAGAATGTCCTGCCGCTTTGACGAGCCATCAGCATGGGAAGTCTCACGATCAGTGACTCCATAAAGGGAGCAACCGCACCGATTTTTTGCACCGGTTTATGCGGTGTACCAGGCTGGAACCCAGTTAGGCACTTTACCAGAGGTAATGCATTCGGATGCAGTGAAATGGGTGAGCCGAGAAAAAACAAAGCAAGTGAAAGCTATCCACCTGAAGGCGAGGCTTCTATGTGTCTAACTAAGCGAGTATAATCATTTATGTTTAGTAAGATGTGGCTCTATAGTCAGTCTCTTCGGTATGTAGATAAGTTAGAGAGTGAGCTCTGCTTTCACATTGTCGACATCTTTCCTGAACTTCTAGCTCATCCAGTTTCTATTACTCTCCGCACAACACTTCACTTTGTAGGAAGAAAGTTGAGTTCCCCTTCTTAGCATGGAACAGCATGGACACTAATATTTACAGCGGAAGGGCGCATGTATTGCAGTCGGAGGAGGTGCCGGCTTCGCGCGTACCCGATACCAGGTTCCTGGTTCCGATTTCTTGCTGAGGCCAATCAAACCCTCCATCTCCTCGGATCGGTGAATTGGTACCAGACTTGTCCGTTAAGGATAAAACGCTGACTTGTTCATCGGCTGTTCATCGGCTTTACCGCAGGTCGCAAAATGATCTCAGGCAGAGCCCACCGCAGGTCGGCAAAACCGCGGATGCCAAGAGCTATATCATATCACGCACCACTCACTGGTCTTTTAACCCTACAAGGATGCGCCGTGTTTATACTCCATGGACTTCGTTTCGCCGCTCCAATTTGCATGCGTGGTACATCATTGCATGATTACAGACCCCGTTCAGCGTTTCTTTTGACGGCTGTTGTTCTAATTTGAATTCTGGAGTTACCTTCAAACAGAGCACAGGAGTAGGTCATGGTTTTGTCGAGGAACATCTCGAACATGTCGTTGCCGAGGTCGTAGTGTTCTAAACGGGTAGCGTAATGCCATACAACTTGCTCCGAGGCAAAACGGAACGCACCTTCGATGTTCTTCGCGCTCTGCTGCACAGTGTTGTCCCTGATTCTGTGCTGAATGTAGCGAACTACGGCTACCACCTTTCGGAGGACATCCAGAAGGACTTTCGTCACCGTAGAGAGCAGTTTCGCTGTTGACGTCTTTGTTGGCCTCTTCTTCCCAGCCGCAGATTCCTCTGCAATTGTGATTTTGCCTTTCCTGCACATGCGTATACGACACTGCAGTTGTCTCCATACTTTTTGCCCGGATGAGTAGCTTGAGAAACTCGGTAGGGTTTGGCTCGGCTCTCCAGTCCCCAGCCATGTAGGCCTCGCCTAGGCCCATCTTCTCGTCGAGAATCATCGACCAGCAGAAGTGAATGGGACTGTCGATAGAGATTGTCACCGATTTCCTGAAAAAGCCTCGTGGTTGAGGTGGAGCCAAAAATTGATAGAATAGGTTGCACAAATGGATCACTTCTTTCCGCCATTGCCATATTTTGTGCCATGACCAGTGGATGTGATTTCGATGAACAGAGCTTCGCTGGTCTTGTCTACGATACTTTTAAGGAATCTGAAAGCTTCAGTTGAAAAAACGACTTCGCAGAGGAGGACAGCGCTTCCTGCAGCGCACTTACCTACTGATGAAGGGAAAGAAAATGTGCGTGACAAGAAGAGTGTAAAGCAGTCCTGCTTTCCTCACAGCACCCGCGGCACCCGAAGTCATCGTGGAATTCCTGGGAGAAGCGAGTTAGTGCAAGCTTCAGAAGAGGGATGGAGGTCGAGCGGGAGAGAGCGCGCGAGACAGGAGACTGAGAAACTTCGGATATAAAGCGGGAGCAGTTACGGTGGCGGAGTGGGGCACAAGCGAACCGCGCGATGGCAACTGGCGCCCTCTTTGTTCCCGTTATCGAGAGTGCTGCGTTCGGCGCGTTTTTGCAACGGTTCATTGTGCGACTCAGATAAGCTGAGAAGCTGGTTGATAGCTTATCGGCCACGCTCGGATGGCGTAACTCGCGCGTGACCATGTCACGTTCTGAATCCTGGTCGCTCGCGTACACGCAGGTCGTTGTTATTGTGGTCTCTGAGCCGTCGCTGTTGGGGCCCAACTGGCAGGCAAACTGCTGCCAGTTGGGCCCCAACAAGCCTTACGGTATGACCATTCCCTGGAATTCTCCACACTAGGTACACGCACTCCGACTCCAGCTTCTTGATTCGGATTTTTCCCAGCCTCAGGACAACCAAGCCTTCCAATTCGCCGGTTGGTGAACTTCTACAATTCTTTTCTGAGAAGATAAAAAACCGTTCATTGGCATTGACCCACCATTATGCAGGTCAAATACACATAAAAATTGCCCCATGGTATGCATCTCGTAGAAGTAGAATGCGTGGTGCACAAGGCAGGGAATGGAACAATCTTTATCCCATTCCCTTATCCTTGACTGTTCGGTATATCTACAACAGAACGAACTTTTCAAAGCAGCCGACCAAGCGCATACCTGGGGTAAAAAGCACGTTCCGTTCGTATTCTGAAAAGCGTCACGGAAAAAGGGAAGACATCTCTCTGCAACAAATTCTGGAACAGCATCCCTCTCCAATCCGAAAGAGTGGTACATCCCGGTGTAACATTACAGGTCCACCTGGAACTTTTCGCCCTCATGGATTTCTCGCATAACTAAGGAAAAGCATGCTTTCGTCATCTGGTAAAATGCCCAGGTGCACCAACCTCACTACGTATGAGTAAGCTGAAGACGATGTTCTTCGCGCGGCCGGTCTTTCAGACAGGAAGATCGCGGCTGAACCTGGGCGGTCTCACAGCTACGTCAACCGCTACCTGAAGGACGCAGGAGTCTGCAAAGAAAAAACGATGGCTGGCCGCCCAAGAAGGATAGCGAGAAAGGGTGGCTGCCTTCCAACAGCTCCCAGTACGCGAACGGCCTACGACGTTCCCTAGACCTCCCAATACCGAAATGGACGATACTACGCAGCCTGGGCTGCAATCCCCATGTGGTTTATCAACTTGCGAAGCGAACCTCTTGTTTAGCGGCCCGCCATAAGGCTGCCACACGAGTTCGCTCGTAAGCACATGAGCACAGATTGGAGATGGAGGGTAGGCCTGCGGATAGCTTGGCGTGCCAGAGAGTGTGTATTTTTTTATTTTTAGCAGTGTTTCGCGACAAAAAAAAACAAACAACCTTGACGGGCCGACGGACATGTAGACACTACTGGAGAGACTTAAGAAGAGAAAAGAGGTTCTCCAGGCACAACTTTGGCGATGGAAGTCTCATGGTTTAGGCTTCATTTTCTGGATACGGACCTGTTGCGTTCGAGCCCGCGGAATACGAACAACAAGAATTACCAGAGATTATTCATAGATCACTTGCTTCATGCCTCGAATACATTCGAAAAACTCGATTTTTGTAATACTCAATTTCGAATATCCAAATTCGAATGAAACTCACTCGAATTCCTATTCGAATAGGTCATTCGAGCACAACAATATTGTTCTTAACGACGTCGGGGGTCGAAAAAATGTTGTGCCTAAGGGGTTATCCAAGGCACCTATTGAGTATCCATAATCTCACCACCCATTAACTATGGGTGGTGGCGTCATGGCCTTCACACAACCTTCGCCAGAGGTTACCTACGGCGCTGGTTGCTGGGCTACTGTAGGTTAGTATGGGTGGGTAAGATATAGGCGAGATCATTATCATCGATTTCCCACAAGCTTCACCGGTACGTTTTTGGTCTTGATCCTGACCAGGGGTGCACAGCTAATGGTTAACGATTTAACAAATTTAACGAACTAATGGCATGTTTCGTTGAAATCTGGCTTAGCGTCTTAGCGGAAATTCTCAGAAATTCTAAGGAATTTTTAAAGGACTTCTTCTCAATAAGTTGACCACTCTTTCCCCTAGCCCTCACTAATATTTTAAGCCTCATTCTCCCTAATAGTGTAGCTCCTAAATGCTATTAAAATCAGCAAGAATGAAGGAATGCAATCCGTTCCAGCACAGCCGTAAATGGCAGAAGATATTGAACATCAATGTCAATTTGTTTGTTTGACAGGGGGGTCTGCTCCGGTGACGTCAGGCACAGCGCGCGAATCCTTTTTGATTTTTATGCTATCTTTCATGCCTTCAATGGCGCATTTTTGGAAACAAGGCATTTAGGAGCGACAAGAATTCTTCTCCAAGCCGCCAACCTCGTCAACGAATCCACCAAACACAATGGTACGGAGAGAATGTTCTCGGCCGCTAGACATATTTGAAACATTTTGCGAAAAACGCTATCAACAGAATATTTTTGGAAGCTATTTTTTCTTGAACGTTAACATTCCACTGATAGGCTTTTGGTTGTGTTTTTATCAGAGCCTTTGTTACTTAGGGGGCCGGTGTCCGCATCGAGATTGTATTAGGTTGTCCAGAAAGTTCTCAGCGTTTTGTGCTACTATTTTTCATTCGTCTATTATTAAGTAAAAGTTCAATTTTCATTGCGCGTTAATGCGACTTTCTGTGCAGAATTTTTTGCTCCATCTGACTAAATAACTTATGTTTCAACGTTGCTCTATTTTCTGTTATTGAAGGGCTTATTGAAGTGTGTCGAAGGAGTCCGAACGGTCTTTTATTCCAGCTTCAAATCGGAACAATCCGCAGCCGAGACAGCTCGACAGATCAATCAAGTGCGGGGGCCTAATAGTGTTGGAGAAAGCGCTGTGCGCCAGTGATTCAGTAAATTTCGGACTGGAGATTTCAGCCTCGAAGGTGACCCCCGTAGCGGTCGACTTAGAGCAATCCTGGACGAAGAGTTGAAGGAATTGGTGGAAGCTGAACCATCCCAAACAGTTCGTGTAAGAAAACTGTGAAACTGCTGTAAAACTCTGTTGCGGATGTATTGAAACGCTTTGGGAAGCTGTAAAAGAAAAAGCGGATGCCACGAAATGAGTGAGCGACAAAATTGCCACGTTTCGAGATTTGCTCTTCACTACTCTTACGCAACAAAACCGACCCGTTTTTAGACAGGATCATCACTTGTGATGAAAAGTGGATTCTGTGTGATAACAGGAAGTGTTCCAGACAGTGGTTGGACGCCGACGAATTTCCTAGGAATTTTCCAAAGGCGATCCTCCACCAGAAAAAGGTAAAAAGGTGAAGTTCTGCCTCACCAGCCATATTCTCCAGACCTCTCACTAACCGACTACCCCCTTTTCAAATACTTTCAGAACTTTCTCGCTGGTAAAACCTTCACCAATCAGGACCAAGCCAAAACAGCTTTCGTGGATTTTGTTGAATTTCGATCACCTAATCTTTTCGCTGAGGGAGTAAGTCACTGGAGGCCCGTTGCCAAAAGCGTGCTGATTCCAATGGTGCTTATTTCGACTAATTCCGATAAGATTTGGGAAGGTTATGGTAGTTCAAAGTGAAGCACTCAAGACGCTGGGAACTTTTCGGACAACCTAATACACGCTCGAAGAACAGTCACATAAAATGGTGTAGCACAGAACTAGGAAACCAACGGAACTCCGGGATCTGCATGATCTTACATTTTAAGATGCCCTGCCGGGATGATACAGGCACCAGCCTACAAAGTATCGTTCTCTTGAATTATAGCTCCGTGCCTGTCGTGCTTCCATACTCAAGATAACTTGCTTCTGAAAGCTGGTTTGTTTTGCTGTCAACTCTTTGATGCTGGCGATTTATTTATACCACATCGTAGCATGTTGAGCTGCATTCGCTGAATTTTAGTTGCCGACCTGCTGAAGTTGGAACGCGAAATATTTTCCTATTTTTTATTTTAAATAATAGTTTGCACCTAATTGTATGTTTTAGCGAAACTTAGCGATTTGCCGGAAATTTAACGAAACTCTCCTGTTAAAAAATTCCAATGCTTTGTGTGCACCGCAGATCCTGACCCATCACTTTTACTCACCAATACCTACAGTGACCTACCGTGATTGACCGAGACGTTAAAAACTGGCCTCATATAAGAACCGCGCCTTCAAGAGCCTCTCTAGGCTGTGTTTGGGTTAAGAAAAAAACATCTCCACCTCTGGGGTCGTGAAATTGTAGTAGTACCAATGAATCTGGTTCCTATCCTGAAAATATGGAGGTACGGTATACTTGGAACCAGTGATCGAAGGTGCATCCCGTGGTGTACATTTCTTATTAAAGTGCCGCTGCGACTTCGAATCTTTCCCTCGAGCACAATCGAAATCAAGAGCAAATATTCCGCGTTCTTACAACACTGACAACTCGGTTACTCGTGTGCTTAAAGAAAAGCACAGCCTTTACCGAACCGAACCGAATTAATGAAAAATAATGGCAAACATTTGCGCGACGCTTGCACATGACAGGATATTAATGAATGAATCCCTCGGAGAAGAGAATGCGCGATTAGCTTCTCCACCTACTCGTCTGACGCCTATATATGACTGGTGAGCCGGTAATGATTTTCCTGCGGGTCGTGCCGCTCTTCGACTCGATGTGCGTTCAACTTTCCTGATAAAGAACGTGACGAGAGCTTCGGAAGCGGAACTTGGATCAGGCGCCATCAGAAGTAAACCGTTTAACGACTTTTCGGGTCCGTCTTCGTTATCAGCGCTCCAATACTACGAAGGAAAGCTCTCCTTCGGTTTTTGTATGACTTAAGGATAGGACAGCTAATGACTGCAAACGAGGTGTAAGCAGGATTCCATCGAGCATTCTAGGTATTTATTTATTTATTTATTATTTGCACAATATCGTGCGCACAAAATACTACGTTTAACATGGACACAGCATACTAGGAAATACGTGGTGTAAAAAAAAACAACAACAAATCAAAACTAGCCATCATTGTTACTTTTCGTGTGAGCGGAACTCAAGCTCAAAAAAAAACTCAACTCAACTAAACAAAATGTATGAATCGCTTAGTAGTATAAAAATTCTGGGAGAATAGGGGTAAGGAAACGGGGGAGAGGACGATGGGTAACTGATGAAGAAGAGCAGTGGCCCGCCAACACTGCAAGTCGTAGGAGATATCGGCTCCGGATACCAACTTAGTAGGTCCCTCAACTCCATCAGAACCCATCGAAGACCGCTGTGTGGGGTATCGTAGGACAGTAGAACGGGCTAATCAGAAACAAAGTAGAGAAGCTCTAAAAATCAAAGAAAATTACAACGAAGAGGTGCAAAAAGGAAAAGACAACAAAAAGGAAAGAATGACAGCAAAAACCATAAAAGCTCAAAAGTAAAAGTCTTCTAAAACAAAGCACATCCTAGTTTTAGAAAAAGGAAAACTAGCAGAATCTCTCATTTAGGCGATATCTGGTATATTCAGTGTTGAAAGCAAGTCTATCCTTTCAATTGTTTTCTAAAAACAGATGCGTTTGGAGCTTCTAGTAGGCTAGGTGGTAGCATTTGTAACCAACGAGCTCCTCGAAAGAACAAAGAATTAAAAACCTTTTCTCGGTATTTCTTCTTTACCTTGGGATAACGAAAGCAGTAGCTATTACGTCGGCCTTGTGTTGGCAAAAAGGTCCAATATTTACTAGCTTTAAGTCTAGATTCGCCTTTTAGGATTTTGAAAGAAATCAGTAGATCATTTACAATCCGCCAGCACAGTAGACTATCTAGGCCAAATAATTTTAGTCGTTCTTTGTACCTAGGACACGTTCGAATAGAATTGGAACAGTTTACACAACGACTAAGCAAGATCTTTGTAAAGGTCTTCTGAACTTTTTCAATTTTTTCTATTTGCTTTCTGGTGGAAGGACTCCAAATCTGAGAGCAGTACTCCAATACTGGTAAAACGTAAGACTTGTACAGTTTGATCAGTGTCGTGCTGTCATTACATTTCAGGTTCCTGAAAATCGAAAAAAGGACAGAAAAAGCTCTCCGTACTATTATATCAATGTGATTATTGATATCTAATCCACTGTCCAAGAAAATTCTAAGATCGCGAACTTCAGATGCAGACCTAAACGCACAGTTATTAAGACCAAATTCTACAATAGGCGCTTCACCAATATGGAAAACTGAAGTTTTGGAAGGATTCAAAGGAATTTTCCAAACATTAGCCCATACTGCCATCATGACAATGGATTTGGATAGGGACTGGCAAACCTCAGTCTTATTGCTATGATTGTACCTCCCATAAATTTTTATGTCATGGGCATACATCTGCACCTTCACATGAGAGTGTGTGGATAGAACAGCAGGAAGATCGCAGGTGTACGCAAGAAAAAGAACCGGTGACAGCACACCTCCCTGGGGAACCCCACTTCTGCAATCATAGCACATCGAAAAAGAATTACCAACTTTAACACGCATACGCCTTCCATGCAGATACGATTGAATCCACTTATGCAAAGATCCTGTAAAGCCAAGATTATAAAGCTTTTTTAGAAGCATTCTGTGGCTTACCTTGTCAAAAGCCTTTGACAAATCAACGTAAATGACATCAACCGAGTCTCCATTATTCAATGCAAGACTCCAGTCAAAGGTGCAATCAGCGAGCAACAGGTATGTAGTCATACATTTCCCGAATGAGGCTGCGGTCAAGCCCCAGGCTGCTCGCAATCAGCTCGCTGTCTGAAACTTGAAAGAAAAAGAACACCGTGGATCCCATCGTCCAAATTCGAAAAACTTGCTCCAGAATTCATGTGTCACAGGGACAGTCAACACGTGAAGAAAGCGTCTACCTCATAGACTTGGAGGAGCAATTACTCACGGCCTCGGCTGAGAAGCACACCACCACTTGCAATATTCGGCACTCTGCCAAAATATTCTTTTTCATGCCTCCTGCGGCCAGATTCATCAACCATTTACCGCGTTTTAGCGGTGAAAATACCGCCAAACCTGATGCTGATGAATGTCATTTCAGGGGGTTCGGAATTTTCACCGTTAGAGGGCGCTGATGAACCTGCCCCTGATAACACATTTTTTAAAAAATTGGTAGGGAGGGTAGATAAATAGGGGAGGGCACATTAGTCGTTTTTATCTCCGGGATACCATAACTTTCCACAAGGATCACAGTTAACACTTTTCGCTGTTGAAGGCGATCTGATGATTCCAGCTTCTTTTGCGCTGCATCAGAATTTCTTCTGAGCTAAGGAATGCTGCTCAAAAAATTTTCATCACGACACGAGAAAAAACGTAGACTGGAATCTATCGCTTAGGCTGCGCCTCTTCTTCTACGTGATGTCGTGGAGGCAGTGTGAAGGCGCTGTGGGCAAGCAACTCAGTGTTTTATCCTTCCCAGACAAGGCTGATCCCGAAAAATGGAACGCTTGGTTAGCCTGGAAGAGAGCAATCCGAATCAAGAACCTCGACACCCGGTGCCTCCTTCGATTGCTCTACCACGCACCCATTGCTGAGATAAAGGAAGACAATGTTGCTCCCAACCTGGAGGATAGACACGTGGCTAAATATAATCTGTGACATATAGACTAGATAGTAGAGTGGTAAAACGATGAAATAGGAATCACGATATCTTGGAAAGGCACTGGAAGAAAGCAGAGGACCAAGAACTCTGCACCTTACTCGTTTTTGAGCCGTCAAAATGCTCAATTTCTTGACAGTGCGAGCAGTTAAATGTGTCAGGTTGGCCGTTGCCAGTCTTTGCGCGCTGAGGACGCGGATTGTTTCCGCACGCATTAGTGTCTCCGAAAAAGCCGTGAACACAAAAGGCAAACTAACAATTGGAATATTTATAATATTAGGGGGGGGGCAAAAGTAATGAGACAAATTGAAAAAATTCTTTATCTCTTTATAACTCAATTACAAATCAACGATGCTGAGGAATGTGTATGCCATTAAGGTCAATGACTTGCGGCCATCGCTCAGCCAACTTTCTGATCCCATCCTTCCAGAACTGCTTGCGCCGGTTGATGATCAACTGCTCGATCTGGTTGTCAAGAACTGCTTGGGATCTTGTGTCCCTTCCGACCAGGAAGTCCTGTGGGCTCAAGAAGTACTGGTAGTCGCATGGAGAGGTAACCGGCGAATACTGTGGGTGAAGCATGTGAACGTAGCCCAGCTGGGCAAGCTTATCCGTGGTCACTTGTTCCCGATGGGGTGTGGCGTTGTCGAAGGGGAGGACCCCCTTCGACAACGCCACACCCCATCGGGAACAATTCTTGACGCGCTGCGACTGAATAAGTTCGAGTCGAAGGTCCATCTCTTCTATTTCGTTCACTATGGCCTTGGAGTCTATCGTCGTGCTTTAGGAAAACAGCTTCCAGTATACCGGTCCATGGGCGCACACCCAAAAGCTCTGAAGGTGCTTCTCGCCGTGGACATCTCGCCGAACGAAGGTCGGTAACGGGTGGAAGACGTACTTCTCATTCTGCGTCAAGATTGAGTCCAGGCTGCTCAGGGTTGGGAATCGGGAGAGATTTGCGCGACACAGGTCGACACGTCAGACTGGGATACAGACTGCGGTTTTGGCATGATTCTGGAAAGGGCAAATGGGCCACTTCTCAGGTGGCCTTCAATAAATAGCAAACAAGCATACAAATACGATAAGCACGAAACCAGACTGCAGTCACGAGACATATGGACACGGCATGAAGAGTCTCATTACTTTTGCACCCCCCCCCCCCTAATAGTGTGCAAGCCATGCGAAAGCTCGGGTGACAAGAGGCTGTTCGTGTCGAAGAAACGACAGAACATCTGCCCAACACAGCTGGCCTCACCCTTGGTTGGTGCCTACAGTACAAGCCAGTTACGTTTAACTTGCGCCTACAAACCGTGGTAAAGAGGCCGGTATTATTCACGTAAGATCCCCCTCACGTTACATTGATCCCTTCGATTAGGAGGCAGGTGTACAACATGGGAGACGGCGCTCTATGATGCAGCAGCAAGTTGATGAACGACTTCCAAGCACTCCCTATAAACATTCTGAACCTCTCTGTTGCGTAACTTCTTGGCACTTTGACCTTTGAGAGGCTTTCCATGCGTGTGGAAGCAGACAAAACGATATTCAGCTTAGCAAGGGCCTCCACGAATATCTATGCAGCAGCGTTCTCGATCATACACATAGCTGCACTGATATTGGAGAGCGGAGGCTGCTGATCTGCCCGAATTGGTCCACTAAACAGAGTTTCTCCTTGACACCGACAGAAACTTAACTATGTATTTTCCTACAACTACTACCAGCTCAAGGAAGGCCATCCAAATGTTATGCTTTCCGCTGCAGCATTGGTGTGGGCGTTGCTCTACTCATGGTGTTTGGCTGAAGGTTGGTTTCTGCACTGACTACGATTCCGCTCAGGAGGCATCAATTTTCGCTCTAAAGTAAATGTTCGCTCTTATATTGGAGGGTAACGTAATATCTTTGCGCCCTATATGACACGATAATAAAGAAAATTTAAAGCGTAATGAATAAAATTCCACACTTTTCTTTTTCAAAAAGGTTCGTTTCGCCACCTATCTTCAGACGAACCTTTTTTCGTTATAACACCTTCCCGGTGGCTCATCAGTGAAGAGGAAGCTGTTATAACATTTTTGGATGTGTAAAATTATTAACTTACTACTTCAAATTCTGACAGTTTCAATGTTCATTAAACAAAAATGATTTGAAAACTATTTTTATATATTATACATAGTTTTAATAGTTTATTTATAATTATATATAATTTATTTAATAAGGATTTGAAATTAAGTTAAAATTATGAAGGTTTTAAACTCACAGTAGTCGATCAGCTGACGATCAGCTGACTCTGATCTTCATTTTGACAAAAATAACTCTACTGTAGTACAGTATTCGCTATCAGAACGGATAACTCATATCATTCCGCAGTGTAAGTCATTTTGCTTTGCTAGGAATGATATCACGGCGGTACTATTTTCTATCTTATTGTTGCTTTTTGGCCTTAATTTATTATTTTGAGTCTAAATGACTGATTTAAATTTTGTATTAAATTGCATGGGCGCGTGTAGCGCAGTCGGAGGAGGCGCGACTGTCGCGTGCACCCGATACCAGGTTCCTGGTTCGGATTTCCCGCCCAGGCCGACCAAGCATTCCATCCCTCCGGGGTCGGTGAATTGGTACCAGACTTGTCTGGGAAGGATAAAGCGCTGACTTATTTATCGGCGGCCATCGCAAGTCATTGTATGGCCAAATACGCATTCATGTCGCCTCCGCGACATCCCGTAGAAGTGGAATGCGCTGGCGCATCCCAGAAGGGATTGAGTAACGCCGTCCTTTATCCTTTATCCTTTATTAAATTGCAAAAGCACAGGTTCATCAACATCAGCATACATGTATGTGAACACTTTAATGATGCAACAGAAAATTTTAGTGAATCTTCATATTCAACTTAATGTTTTCACAAAGTTTATAGCCTTTTTGCTATCGTCTAGAAAGTTGTATTTATACAATGTTTGTCTATTTTTAAGAATGCACCAACCAATATTATTGATGATAAAATCTCTAGTATATCCGTTATTTACAAGAACTTTATAAAAATCTTATAATTTATTACAAAAATATTCAAATTTCGAGCAAGCATTTGCTATTCTAAGGGTTTCTGTGTATATATCATCACGTTTAACTCTGATAGAAACATCAGAATCCATGTATGGAAACCTATTAACTTTAAACTTAAAAAAATCTGTTTGATTATACAAGTTGATTTCTACTTGGTTATTTAAAATTTTTAAGATTAGATCCAGATAATTACAGGTGAGTTCAATAGTATGTGTCGTTTTAAAGAGAAGTGTTTTTTTCACAAGACAAAACTGCATTTTCGCACCGCTGTAACCTTGCCAAATCGTAAGATAATTTTCTGTGCTTTGGCGGTTTACTAGACCATATCACTGCCTACGGAATCCACACGTTCCAGCCAGAAAGATTGGAAGCTGACAGAGTTATCGCGCTCCAAACACGCCCGCGTGTGCAATTTAGCACAACAATGGTCTATGCTCTCCGTGCTCTTACTCGCCCAGATTACAGTTCTCACCACAGCTGCGAGCATGTCATCGTAAAGTGCTTTCAGTCTTGTGCTCGCCCGTGCATTTGGATGCCATTGTCTCGCCTCGTCTTCCTGTAGTAGTCGACTGAACTCGGAAAAAAAATCGTGTCACACAAGATTTGCCTGCATTTTCGCACCGCTGTAACTTTGTCCGGTCTTAAGCTAGGTGGCTATGTTTCAGCGCGCTTCTTGAAATTTCTGCTGCCTACAAAACCCACACCTTGCAGCCGGAAGGACTCGAACTTGACAGAGTTATTGCGCTCAGAACACCCCCGCGGTGCAATTTGCGAGCTATCTCACCCAGTCGATTGATAGGTTCGATCTTACATACATTGTGCACAGCGCGCTCCAAATTCTCGCTGGAACAGAGTACAGCAATTCCTGAGTAGGGCGGCTGAGAATTTCTCATAAAACTCCCTAAATGCTCACTCTACAAACTGTCCCCCCCCCCTCGATTGATAGGTTCGATCCTATATGCATTGTGCACGACGCACTCTCAGAGGATTCCTGGCACGACGGAACACTTTACGCCATGCTTGAGATGCTCCGAGAACACGCAAGTCCTGGAATATAAGCTTCTCCAGTGCCAAAAGGTCTGCTCCAGTCATCTTTGATCACCCACTGCGAAAAAGCGGTGGTTTGGCGAGCACATGGTTGTGTAGATCTCGAAGAGACGAATCGAACAGTGCCAACCGTTTCTCAAAAAAAAACTCAAATTAGAGGAGTTGTGAGCATGCAACGGTTTCCGACGCCTTGTGGCTGACAACTCGTCCGCGGCCGGCCTTCCCAATGGAGCGCAAGTTTTCAATTTTGGCCATTTTTGATCTTTCATATGAAATGTATATACCAAACGATAGAGCTCGATCTCCTGAGCTCAGATATACTCTTGGTTTTTCAAATGGATGACTTTTTGGCGAGTTGTAGCAAAAAGACGCAAAAACCGCAAAAGTGCGGTTTTTTCGGCGTCTATTCAAAAGACGCGCCCGGTACTGTGCCATCTCTACTATATTCCAACCTTGATCTAAACTTTGTGCCTTTTCTTAGTATTTCTTTAAATTGTTTGTTCTCTATAATATTCATTTTTCCTGTGATTATATGTTCATGAACAGGATCTATGAAGCGACTGTATTTATGATGTTGTGTGTTACAAGTCTTTATTTTTTGCAGTTTTCTAAATCGGTGTTTTCAAGAAATTTATTGTAATTAAATATTATACTAGACATTGGTCGTTTGTAGGTGAAAACGACTCCGAAGGGTATGATGCTTATATTTAAACTATTTTCAATTACTTCTTTGACTTTAATGCTGTTGAATATCTTGTTGAAGTTAATACGGTCGAATATGTTACCTTTGTACTCCATGTCTATATATTTAAATGTATTTTTGGATTGTTGATTGGTGTTTTCTTTTCTGCTGTATTTGATAAAGGATAAGGATAAAGGACGGCGTTACTCAATCCCTTCTGGGATGCGCCAGCGCATTCTACTTCTACGAGATGTCGCGGAGGCGAAATGAATGCGTATTTCGCCATACAATGACTTCGGTGGCCAGCCGATGAACAAGTCAGCGCTTTATCCTTCCCAGACAAGTCTGGTACCAATTCACCGACGCCGAAGGGATGGAAGGCTTGGTTCGCCTGGGTGGGAAATCCGAACCAGGAACCTGGTATCGGGTGCACGCGGCAGTCGCGCCTCCTCCGATTGCGCTACACGCGTCCCTGTATTTATTTTTTATTTGAAACTAATCCAATCAGATCTTAGAAAAAAAAACATAGGGAACAGAATCAACAACAACAGAGATTGGACGTGATGAGATGGCTCAAACTGCTGGAAGTGCTGAAAAGGCCAGGAATCCTTCTTGAATGAGAAGAAAAAAATAGCAGGAGTGGATAAGTAACAAATAGGTAGTGGGTAGAGAGGCATCTGTCGGGAAGGGATGGCAACGGCGATCGGGCGATTTCTTGTTACTTGAAATCCAATCAAGAGCATAAAAAACATAGGGAACAGAATCGACAATGAATGAGAACGAAATGAACTGAAATAAGGGAGTGAAGGAGAACTAAGGTGTTGAAAAGGTCAGGATTTCTCCTTGATCACGAGTGAAATGAAAGAGAAAGCTAGCAGGTATGGACCAGTAAAAAGGAAGCAGTGGGTAGAAGAGGCATCCAGGAATATATAATCACAGTGAGGCTGGCCAAGATACTACTGCGAACGGGAGCCAAGGAGACCCTGCATAAGTATATGTATATATATGGGCCCTTTAAAATGACGATAGGAAACCCTTGGCACTACCGTTAGGAGGTCCCAAGCCACACAACTAGATAATCGACAAATTAAGGTGGCTATGTAATAGTACGCCAAGTGAATCGGTCCCACTGAGAATTGAAGAGGTCCAGCTGCTAGAATGAATGGATAAATTTGGATTTCATCGCGTCCAAGGGAGGAAACCGAGACCTGTCAGAAGTGAAAATGGTAGATTTAAGATGAGCATAAAAGAGGGCATAACTACATCAGAAAACAACAACTGAGCACGACGTTGACGCATAAGTTGTACATATACACGTGACTCCACTCAACAGAGAGAGGACACCGGACGGACGAGCCACAATGGGGAAATCGCACTGAAGAAGCTGAAATAGCATCCATAAACTGAGTGAGAGGACAAGGAAGAAGATGATATGAAAGAAACCGCCCTCTACGCTCTACGGTCCAGGCAGCACCACGACACAACCCACAATTAACCGACTGCGACCAGGGACCAGAGAAATAGCACAACGTACCACCGGTGAAACAAGAAAATCCTGAAAAAAGGTTACCAAGACCATTTCGACCCAACCAATGCTAGCACAAACGAAACATTTTGGGAAAAAAAAACTAACTTGCCTTTTGCACTATGGGTCCGATGAGTTAGCTAAAATTTCTAAAACGCGACATGAGAAGTAATCGAAATGATTGTGATTTCTTGTATATAAAGAAAGAAGGATCTAACTCATTCCAACGAGAAGCAACTCTACCAAGGAAGCTCCCTTCGAAAGCCTTAGTACGAGGTTTAAAAGGTCTTACTCGGTATGCATGTCCTCTACTGGTACCGATGGTGGCTGATGGGTTAAAAAAATCAGCTAAGTTTAGGGAAAGCTCGTTCGTGGTGAGTTTATACATAAGCGTCAAGTCGTTTATCATTCGACGGCATTTGAGAGACGCTGTACCCAGTTTACGGAGACACTCATGATAAGGAATTGAGGAGGCGCCTATACGAGCAAAGCATTTGTAGGTAAAGCTATCTTGAATCTTTTCTAGAGCATCAATATCAGATTGTTTGTATGGAGACCAAATGGGGGACCCGTATTCCAAAATCGGCCTTACGTAGAGCGTGAATAAACGGAAAAGAACCTTTACATCTCGCGTCTTAAAAGCTCTAAGGATGTAGTTAGACACTGAACTGGCCCGTGCAGTAATCTTTTCAATATGGCAGGAAAAGTCTAAATTGTTTGAGTAGGTAACACCTAGGTCTTTTACAAGAGAGACCTGAGCGAGAGGGGATCCATATAATGTGTAGTCCATTTCGGGATGTCTGTCGCCAATTATCATAACTGCAGTCTTATTTAAGGCGATGTCGAGCTCCCACTTGTCTGCCCAACTTGCAAGACAATCAATTGCTACTTGAAGCTTTGTGGCGTCATTTATGGTGTATATTTTGGAGTCATCGGCAAACATGCTGCAGAAGCACCCCTCAGGGAGGGCATCAAAAATGTCGTTAACATACAAGAGGAACAGTAATGGCCCAAGGCAGGTCCCCTGAGGAACGCCGCTAGGGGTCTGGTAGGGGAGGGACATTTGACCATTAATTGAAACGGACTGATATCTGCTAGTGAGGAAGGAACGAAAGAATTCTAACAACCTACCTTCAATACCATACCAGGACAGCTTACCTAGGAGAAGTGGAATGGAAACAGAATCAAAGGCTTTGGCAAAATCAACGTAACAGACGGAAATAAACTTCCTGTTGTCGATCTCCTTTTGCTAACATGACACTGTTGACAAAGGGGCAGAGAGAGTGGACTTTTTGGCGAGAAAGCCGTGTTGCTCTCGGCTTAGTAAACAATTGCGGTCAATATAAGCAGTCAACCCTCGGCAGACAATTCGCTCCATGACCTTGCTAGTTGAGCATGTTAAGCAAATTGCTCTATAGTTTTGTACACAATGTTTGGAACCTTTTTTAAAGACAGGCCGAACAAGACCAAACTTCCATATTTCTGGCAAGTTACCTTGCAGTAAGATCTTGTTAAATAATAAGGTAAGAGGAGTAACGAGGCCGAGCGCTGCTTTTTTTAGGAAAATGTATGGTATCCCATCGGGAGACGTTGAAACTCTATTGGGAAGTTTCCGTAGAACACTGTAAACAACATTGCTGGAGATGTCAGTCCAGTCTAACGTATCCATAGTTTTTTTATCCGCGCCACTAGTAAAGATTTTACCAGAAGCGTTCTTATAAACCGACCGAAAATACTTTGCAAATTCTTCGGATTTTTCTTGATCGTCCATGATAATTTTACCATCATCGGTACACAGGTTTGGGATAGATTCACGCATTTTCAACTTATCCCTACAGTAGGTGAAGAACTTTTTTGGGTTCCTACATGAAGCTATGCGAATTTCTTTCCTGATTTCATAGCGCAGAAGCGCTCGCTTGAGTTTACGGGAGTATCTGTGAATACGACTAGATGTGACACTGCGAGAGAGGATGGTGTCGACTTTTGATTTAAGCATTCGAATTTTTCTAGGATATGCTTCAACGAGATCTTTATGGGGGAAACAGGAACGTATGCAGCAATTAATTGGTGGCAAAGCTCCATGTAGTACCCATAAAACTCTTCAACCGTGCTGTTTGTGTTGTTCAGATGAAGCCAATCGATGAGGGACAGAGCCGAAATAATGGCCTCAAAGTCAGCAGCAGCATAGTTTCTATAAGGGGCCTTACCACGAGGTTCTTCTTTAAGCTGAACAGATAGTCCAAAAGCAACTGACATGTGATCAGATGTACTAAATGGTGGGAGAACACGGATATCCTCCAGGATGTCTGTATTAGTAGTGAGAACGATATCTAAAATGTTGAGCCCGTGAGTGGGCTGTCTTACCAGCTGCTTAAGATTTAGGGAGTTTGCAAAGTCAAGGAAGGACCTCGAGCAGAAGGTTGATTTTCCTCCTCTGTGTGTTCGGCATTCCCAATCTATTAAAGGACAATTAAAATCACCAGCTAATACGACGTGACCATCCCAGGCGTTGCACAAGTCAAACAAAAACGCGATAAAATCTTGAAAGAAATGTTTGGAACACGACGGTGAGCGGTAGGCCGTGACAAGGAGAACTTTATCTTTGTTTTTGTCAAGCTGGAGGACCACTGTTTGGATATCACCATCAAAATCACTGCAAGCAACTAAATGATGTCTTATGTCCTTTCGAATCAGAACAAGAACACCCCCTCCTGCTCTTGGACTGTCACGGTCACAGCGGTGAACATAGTAAGAAGAATTTAGACTAAGAGCGGCATCATTTATCGAATTGGCTTTACACCAGCTCTCGGTAATGAGAAGGCCATCCGGTTTCTGGTAAAGGAGGAAGTTTAAATCTGGAATTTTGTTGATTATAGAGCGAGCATTTATTAGAACGAATGAATTTTCAATTTTGCTGTTTGGAAGTGTTTTAAGTTCGAAGGGGCCATTAAGAATTCATGGACATCGTTACAGAGCGCCTTAGTAGAGCAAAAATCCTAGGCCGTGACAGAGTTTTGCGAGAGGGAGGAAGCGTGAGTATGGCCAGCGTTATTGGCGGATGAAGGCAGAGGGGAAGAAAGGACACTAGTAAGATAATTACCAGGGAGCTCACGAGGGACCTTAAGTTTATGTATGGCAAGGTCCCGCACTACATAGGCTAGCTTGCCTTCGTTGCGGTTCATTTTGCCAGCTTTAGTGCGCAACAGCCGATCATATTCCACCTCTTCCTTGGTATAGCCTCGCCTGGCATAAGAGTGGACGAATTCTCTAGTTAATGCCTGCCGCCCCGCTCGCATATGCCGGAGTAGCTTATCCCTAAGCTCTTGGTTTCTTAGGCGAATTTTGATTATCCTAGGCCTGCGGTTATTTACGTTGTTGACAACTTTAGGGTGCCTATGGAGCTGGATTTCGCCGGCTTCAAATTCGGCCATTAGATCTTCTTCACCCGAGGCTTCAATCACTTCTTTAACAGCTTCCCTATCGACGGCATAGGTCGCGGCCTCAGTGGCTTTTTCTCCAATGCCTACCCAGGTTATCCTGCAAGCTTTTTCGTCCACTTCCTTGGAGTCGCTTTTGAACTTCACCAGAGCACTGCTTATTTGATATGTGCCAACAAACATAATACCATAAGGTTTCTTTTTGATTAACATTTCTAAGAAAATCTGACATTAAGATTAACGAGTGCCTTTAAACTTTGTTTAATTTTTTCAATTCTATTATATACATCTGGTGTTTTTACGTTCTCTTCACTAGTAATATAGTGTAGAAAATTGTCAATATTGTATTGGAAGCGTTTTTGCTTCTTTTTGTTTCCTCTATTTATTTTTTCTTTTATAATTTCGAGTGAATAGGAAGGATGATTAGTCTTACAATTAAGCGGATTACCAATATTAGATATATCACCATAACCTTTTATGTATCGTTCAATCCAAAAGGATAAGCCCTATCAAGGAGTTTGATCCAGACCACTTCTTTGCTGAACAACTTGTTCTTATCTGTATTTTCTTCCAATCAGTCTAACACTGTAAACTTTGTGGAGAACTGACATTTGTGAAAATGTTGGTAGAGTGGTGTAAATTTCTTCTTGTTATTAATATAATACATGTTCTCTCATCCTGTCTTTAAGGTTTCGAGAAGTAACTCCCACGTATTGTATGTTACAGGTGTTGTGGCTAATGCAGTATACTACCGATCTGCTCTTAATTAATTTTAATTTTTTTAACTACGATAAGTCTATGGCGTAGTTCTCCACCACTTACAGTGACCCACTGCCGAGATGCAACTCCTTCAAATCATCATCATCGACTCCGTCGTCACCTTCGGTGACACAGTGTTAGGCCACTGAAGTGCTGCGATTGCGCGGATTGTCACTATACATATTATATATCTGACCGTAGTTAACGATTAGATAGCATAGGCTGTCCGAATTTTTCCAGACAAATGTCAGGGTTAGGTGCCATCAACAAAATATTCGCCATTATGTTCTATCACATATTGCCATTTCACCGGTAGAAACTGAATGTTGAAGGCCGAAACTCCGAAGAGTTGGACAGCACGTTGGAAGAGCTTTTGACCTCCTCCCGATTAGCGGGCTTTGTGCCGGCGAAAAAAAACTGCAATGACGAGAAAACATGGGGGCCAGTGAGCGCGAGATCATATGCGGCGTCAGTTTAATCCCGAGTTGGTCCAGCTTTTTCTGAGTGTGCTCTGTGTGGTTATGGAGTACGCTAGACCACACACAGCGAATAACACTCAGAAAAAGGAGAATGAGAAGAAACACTCAGAAAAAGGAGAAGGAGGATTTTCTATACTTTCGGGCTGGCGTTTGGCGCAGGATTCCACTTTTCTCCAACTGGATGGAGAACCTGCCGAGTCCACTAGAGAACTGGTTGGAACAAATTCTGAAAAGGCCACGCCATTGATTTCCCACCACGAGGAAGACACTCCTTTGCTCGTTATCAGGATGCTTCGGTTGTGGTTCCGACAAGGATTGCAAGTCATTCCAGTGCTTGCGGAGCACGGTATAGTCGTATCGCGGCAACCTTCTAACCTTGCCAGCAGTCCGGAGAGAGTCGTGTGCGGTACATCCTAGACTGTGAGTAATGACTACAGGCTCACGTACTGCAGCACCAAGTTGAGCATCACGGTTGCCGTCCTTCTTACGTAGGTGGTCGTTCGGCACGAGGATGCTCTCCGAGCGCCTCGTCAGCATTGGAGCCTGCGGTACCAATTGAACCATGTCACCTGCAGAAAACTATGGGCGTCGTCCGCAGATCGACCAGAGCGGTCCTGTGAAACTAGAGCCGGCTGGTAGCCTTCTCTCTATCGCATAACACTTCCACTCGGAGGTAACATGCTTCATACGCCTTGGATAAGTTGCATATAGGAGACATGAAACAGCAATACTCAGATACCTGCCAGCTGAAGATTTCAGCTGACAGAGATGTGCGGTGCTGAGTCTCACCATTGCATTCCGTGTAATAACAAAAAATCGGGCAACCTAATATATAGAAGTTATGACGTGTGACAGCTGGTTATTCCCTTAAGGTTTGTAACACGTGGCTATCACCGAATTGATTTGGGGCACCGAATTGATTACCAGCGATGTTGAGTTAAGGAGAGGAGTTGCTGTGAAAGACTTCAAAGGAGTATATAGCCCATGCCAATGAATATGAATACCGCCACGGAACGCCGTGGAAATGTTGATCAACGAGGAAAAGCGACGGGACCATCACCACTACATTGAGCGGCACACCTAAGCTTCGAGTGAAAGGGCTTCCTAAGGAACATGAGAACGGACCCAATGTTTTTTACCTGCGAATACACATTCAGTGCTCCAACCCTCGGCAGAAGCTTAGTTTCACATTTAAGCTCTCGTCAGGACTGAAGACGACTCCAAGCATGGGATTCATCGATGTTCTCCGGTATAGGTTATTTTTGCCTCGTGGACTACTATGTCAAGACTATGAGCCGAACGTGGAATGCTATTTTTGACTGCTTCGAGAATAATTTTTTAATCACGAAGCACCACGGATCTCCTCTTCTACGTGGAGCTGGAGAAGTTCTGTAAGGAAGATCACACCTTCTAAAGGTGATCGTCGGCGACTTCAACTCCAAGATCGGGCCACGAAGGTCGCCGGAAGAACTTCACATCGGAGCCCAAGGTTTGGAGTGGAACGAGCAAGGTGAAAGGCTGTCTGAATTTATCATGTCGACCAAGACCATCTATGAAAACTCGCAGTTCCAGAAGCCTCCCACTCTGTGAATCTCCCGGTGGCCAGTTCCACAACAAGATCGACCACATCATCTTCAACCGCAAACATTGCCTGACCGATGTCTCCGTTGTTCCCAAGTTCTACACGGGATCGAACCACCGCCTCCCTCGAGCGAGGTTCCGCTTTTCACGAAAAACAGAAGGCTACGAAATTCAAGAAGAGGAGTCCAGAACGACCATCAGCTGGGACCCTTACACCTCTCTTACCGGCCTTTGGGAAGATACCGTCACGGACAACATTGACGAAGAATACGACCGCGTCGTGACCATCTCCGTGATAGTGCTAAGGAAGCCGAGAGCTTGAAGACCACCAAGAACGTCTGTCTCGCGAACTCTCGATCTGATACGCCAGCGTGGAGCAGCACGAGCGTCATCCAACTACTAACTGACGTCTGATCTTGCGAAGCTACGCAGAGTGGCGATAAAGGATGATCTTAAGGAGAGAAGGGCGGAATTGTTGGCTGAAGCTGCAGATGCAGGGTTGAGCATCCACAATGCCCGCCGGAACTTCACGAATATAATCGCTCTAGGACGTCCTGACGGAATCGTCACCTCTTCCAGAAGGACCATGGAGAAGGTCATTCACGACTTCTACTCCGATTTCTTTGATAGCCACGTCCACCTGCCCCCGTACCGTCTTCTGCAGGATGGATTCGTCGTACCCTTTGTTCTCTCTTTTGAGATCCGACACGCCATCTCGTCGGTGTAGAAACGTACAGCACCCGGTCCCGACAGGATCCGACTCGAACAGGTTCCATCTCAGTGGAAGGCCAGCAAGACCGTCTCAAGGTTCAAGAAGGGAGACGTGCACGTTATTGGCAACTATCGCCCGATCTGCCTGCTGTCCGTAATCTACAAGCTGTTCACTCGAGTGGTCCAGAATTGGATTAGCAGAACGCTGGACGAAGAACAGCCATGCGAGCAAGCACGATTTCGGAGAGGATTCAGCACGATCGACCACATGCACACCATTAAGAAGCTCATGTGTCGCGAGAGTACAAACTTCCACTGTGCCTTGCGTTCATCGACCTGAAGAAGGCACATGTCTCCGTCGAAACTGAAGCGGTCATCGACGCCCTGCTCACTCGGGGTGTTCCTACTTAGTACATCAGAGTCCTTCGAGAGCTGTACAGTTGATCTCACCATTCTACGACGAAGTCGTCATTGACGTGAAGAGAGGTGTTCGGCAGGGAGATACCATATCTCCGAAGCTCTTCAGTACCACCCTCGAAAACGTCATGCGCGAACTAGAATAGGAAGACATAGGAGTGAAGGTCGACGGCCGGCAACTGCACCACCTTCGCGTCGCTGCCGACGTCGTGTTCATAACACCGAGCATCAGCCAGGCGGAGCGAATGCTGGCCGTTGGAACATTGGACTGCAGCTAAATCTCACGAAGACAATGTTCATGAGGAACGGACAAGTTTTTCATGCCCCACTCTCACTAAATGGAACGAACATCTCCGAATGCTCCAACTACGTGTGCTGGGTCGCAAAGTCAATATGGCCGACGACCTAGCGCCCGAGCTGAGCAGGAGGAAACGAGCGGCTTGGGGAGCTTTCAAGAGCGTCGAGGAAGTCGGGAAGAAGACGAAGAACGTCCGACTCCGTGCCCACCTATTCGACTCCACTGTTCTTCATGCCCTAACATACGCCTCAGAGACCTGGGCTATACGAAAGCAGGATGTACACGCGATCAGCGTCGCGCAGCGTGGAATCGAGAGGACGATGCTCGGAGTGACACGACTCACAGGAGTGCGAGAAGGCTCCGCAGTTACGAGCTTCACCGACGTTCAAAGATCAGAGACGCTGTCGCATGGGCCAAGTCGTCGAAAATTAGGTGGGCCGGCCACGTAATGCGCTTCGCAGACACCCGCTAGACGAGAGCCGTTACCGACTGGATTCCGCGGGATGTCAAGAGAACACCAGGACGCCCACCAACGCGTTGGTCGGACTTCTTCGTGAAAGCCCTAACGACCGATATGACGCTCTTCGTGTCCCTCGAGCGAGGAGGATCCATTGGAACACTCTGGCACGCGACAGGGACGAATGGAGACGCTGCTGGCGCCCGATCGAGCAAGTCGATGGTCAACGGGACGACAGGTGACAGGTGACAGGTGAATTACGAACCAATCAAATGAATCAAAATAAACCTTTAAGGGTTGCAATCATCTTGCTTGCGAAAAAGTAATCTGTACAGTACGAAATCACTCTGAGAAGCAAGGGCAAAACACGCCGTTAGGCGCGTATTTTTTAGAGCATTTGTAAGACTGATTCCACCTAAAACCTTATTTGTAAAGGAAGACAGGCATTACACAACAACATAATGTCGAGGTTTTACAACGAGAGAATCTGAAGCTTGTTGTAGAATTAGAACAGTTTCATGTTTAGCACCTTAGATTGGATGCGTACTTAATGTTCGGTCGGAGTATCCAGCCTGTGGAGCATAGACGGACATGATGGTCCAGAGAGCCCCTTCGTGATCAGCCGAACTGGCGTGATACCGTCGTTTACCCTTTGAACAGCAGCTAGCGAATAATTGAGGAACTCCAGGACAGCTATCCCGACTCCGTTCCTTTTTGTCCACTCTGTTGTACAACAGCTTGACCCCTTCTCCAATCTGTCGTCCCTTTCCATCGCGTTTCCTGCTCGACTTGATGAAGCGCAGAAGGATGGAGGGGACCTCCATCCTTCTGCGCTTCATCAAGTCAGCCACTTTCCTTGATCATCCGGCCAGCGCCCACATTCAGAGCTTCCAGACAAACTATATACTTTGTCCGAAGTCGTACGACCCTAGCCTTTTCACCGAATCTGCTGTGGGCTTTGACTAGCTTTGTGGCGAGGTTTCTCAATCAACCGGACTGTCGACCTGGGCCTGGCATCGGAACCGTTGCCATTTTCTGCAATTTCTGCAGGACATACGTTTCGAAACCGGGAGTCGAACCTGTGACCGTTCCTGCACGAGACTGCACTACTAAGCACTGGGCTAACTCCGCCCATCACGTTCACTTCAATGTCGAATTGAACTTTACTTATCAGTGTGGCGACGTCTGAGCACTCATGGCCCATGACCCAAAGCCACATTGACACATAATAATACAATGCCCAGCTTTTGCTAAGATGTTCACGGAACGTTTGTTTAAAAAATTTGAGAAGTTTATCGCAGGATTAAATCGAGAATCACATCGATTTTGAGCAGCAGTATGCTTCGTTTAGAGGACGAAGCTGGAGATCCTGTTCACCTAAAGTGTTCGTGCTTGCTATGAGATTTAAAAAATTAAGCTGACAGACAACCTCGTCGGTCATTTCCTGAGGAATCTCTGAGTCGAGCGGTTTATGCAGAAGACCACGCATTTCCGCGACGCTTTTGCCTTCCAGAAGACCAGCCAGACGGCGAGCACATTCCCTTCCGAGATGGCGAGCATCAAGATATATGCACGCCTGAAGCGCATCAGAACATAACGAATGCTGTGATAAAAATGTCTTGATGCGATCAAAATTTGTGCGTTCGAGCAAACAGCGCTGGTGGTGTGGGTCAAAACTCCTCCTTGCCGGCGGCTGGGGTTTTGATCGCAACAAAACGCCTTTGTGAGAGCTTTCAGCCACAATATCAACCGCTTGAGGTTGAGCGGCCGTTCAAAGCAGCATCGCGGTGCGACGCGACGAGATAACAAATACCCATAAGCCGCATGCACACTCGGCAGCGGCGGCAGCAGCAGCCGTGATTAAGCATAGGAGCATCGATTTGGCGGGAATCGATTCCGCTATGCTTAATCACGGCTGCCGCTGCCGGCGCTGCAAAGTGTGCATGCAGCTATACCGATCGGGCAGGGAGAGTAATCGATATGGGAGCAGGGTCAAGCGTGGGGTTCGATTTTTGCCGAAAATTTACAACCCCCCCCCTCCCAGAGTGGGTCTGGCACGACCCCCCCCCCCTTGTGTAGACCACCGTTTTATTTCCTATTCGCATCGAATTTTTTAAAATTTTTCATGCGATTTTGTGCCGTTTAGTAGGTCATTCTTTCCAGGTGCAGTATCGACTGCGTCAGATCAGTTCAAGAAAAAGTGCTACTGAATAACTGTTTAATTTAGTAATTTGTTAGAAAAACCCTGATAAAGATTTTGTGTATGTGATCTTTCGATAATAATATCTTGTTTGTTTACTGTTGAAAATAAAGCACTTTTGAGAGCAGTTGTCGAATTATCCACAACGAGTTCAACTCTTCAGGCTTTCCGAGCATCTCGTGGACACGGCCTATTTTTGTACCTGAAGGAGCAACATCTGCATTCGAAATTGTACTCTACACAAAGCTGAGTGTTAATTGCTAAACTTGACTTAAGTGCTTTTCCTACAAGATTTTTGAATACGCTCTTCGAAAAGCCAGTAGCTTCCTAGAAACTAGAAGAAAAGTGTTTCATACAGTATAAAAATCTGTTTTCAAAAACTAGATCTTCATACGGGCGGAGGCCTTCGATTTTTGTGCGAAAAAAATTGAACAGATTTTGTATAAATAATTATATCTCGGTAAGTTTTTCGAATTTTAAAAGATTAATGGCTTCATGGAAACTAGAGAAAAAGCGCTTTCAAACCATATAGAAATTAGTTTTCAACAGGGAGGTCCTCATAGGGGGCGGTAGGGTTCGATTTCTGGTCCATTGTTGCAGAAATATAAGAGAAAGGAGGAAATGTGCTAACTCACCAAAATCGTTGTATGAATCGTTTTTCAATAGGAAGGTCGTCATAGGGGCGGGTTCGACTTTTGGCACGTATTTCTGCAACAATGGACTAGAAATCGAACCTCTACCGCCCCTATGAAGACCTCCCTGTTGAAAACTAATTTCTATATGGTTCGAAAGCGCTCTTTCTTTAGTTTTCATAAAACTATTAATCTTTTAAAATTCGAAAAACCTACCGAGATATAATTATTTATACAAAATCTGTTCAATTTTTTTCGCACAAAAATCGAAGGCCTCCGCCCGTATGAAGATCTAGTTTTTGAAAACAGATTTTTATACTGTATGAAACACTTTTCTTCTAGTTTCTAGGAAGCTACTGGTTTTTTCAAATTTTGGAAAATTCACCGACTTATAGTCATTTTTTGTGAACGTCGAATTTCGTCGCTCCTGTGACGTCGGTGCCATATCGACCAGGGGTTTAATCGATCCAATCTATTCGTTTCAGGAAACCATGATTTTTACACTGTGCTATAGGCAGGACTTGAAACTTTTTGTGGCAAGCTTTTGCCTGTGTGCGTAATCTGCTTCAGGTAAAAATTAACTAACTTTTCTTAAAAAACGAAAAATTTAAATACGGTCTTCCATGTAATTAACGATGCCGAACATTTTCGGCAAATGATACAAATTCGGAGCGTCTGTTCATACAGAGGATCGTTTCAGAAAAACAGGTTTTATTGCCGTGTGTCAAACTGTGTTTTAAACCTTACTACGTACAACTCCACTTTCTGCTGATGTTTCATGCAGAAGAGAGAAAATTAATTTCGTGATGTCCATCCTCCGGTTGCCATGGTGTCATCGCTTTGAAGAGTGCTTTCAAAAGAATAGAATTTGGTGTAAATCTGTGCTTTAAATTTCTTGAAATAATTATTCCATTATTGTTATTTTTTAATTAAAATTATTATTTTATAACTTTTCAATAACATAGAATACAATGACACAACAATCTTGGACAAAGGACAACAACACCATCCAAAATATCGACATCTATCAACAACTTAAACATGTTTTGTTTCGCTACCCTCATACAAAACATGTTTATAATTAGTTGCCCCGAGGCTCATCAGTGAAGAAGATAACCAATTAATTTAGTTGTTAGTACAATAATAGGTGGTATATTATTTATGTGTTTAAACTTCTGTACTAACAACTAAATTTTACAAATCAAAACAAAATTAACAACCTATGTTATAACACGAAATTCACAGAACAAAATAAAACAGGTAACTTAATAATGCCTAGCTTAATATTACAACACATTTCTTAAAACACAAGTCTTAAAACTGTAAAATTTCTTCAACCTTTAATTTTTGGTAGTGGGTTGTGGAGCCGCCTGTGAAGGTTGCTTTGCTCCGCCATTCTTGCGATTTTACGCGAAGCATTTATGACTATCCAATAGTTCCTTACGAAGTTTTGGTACTATTATTTTTACACCGCTACGGTGGTGGGACAAAGATTTTCACTTGAACTTCGCCTAAAGGCTTGTTGGGAATGTTGACCACGGATATGAGTTTTACTTTTGGTATTTTGAGAGGAGACGGTAATGATTTCCAATGTAAAAAAAACTGCGCAGCAGGAATACTGTGTTCCACGTAGTCCTATTTATTTTCCTAGCTCCAATTTTGAAACGGAGGTTGTACTCTATGCTTGGCGAAGTTTGGGTGAAATCTGAAATCCATCTTGATCTCATCACATTTATTCATCCATGTCTGCCGTAGTCGGCCTAACTTTTATAAACGGATGTGAGATCAATAGTCAGCACCCCCAAGTGACCCCTAGCCGTGGTTTTGGCGAAATTATTTTTCTGACCTATGGAGTGTAGTACCACCGAAGTTTTAACTCCTCGAGGATACCTTCTTCCTTCCCACCTCGTTATGACAAGAACGACTTCGCTATCGCTACGTTGTTTTCACTTGTATAAGTTCATCACTTCTTTCGCTGGTGTGCAGAATTTTCAGATGATTCGTGTTTCGTTTAGGCCGGAGGAGTCTACAGTTTGTGAAGTAGCCAACAATCCCATCGCCGGAGGAAGTTCTTCAATGCAGAGGTATGAGGTATGAGGTATGTGAGGTATTGCTTCGGTTCCCTTTACTGTTTAAAAAACTATCTTCTACTGTTATGCTCTATTGTCATCTTCGTCAACCTCGCTTTATTCTTCTTTTTTAGGATTATTTCGTCTTGTTCAGTTATTATACGTCTCTACCACCATTTTGTTAATTGGACAAAATAGCGCGGTCGTTCTGAAAACAATGGCTTTTCCATGCTCTAGAGAAGTCGAAAGCAACGAAACGAAAGCCAAAATCGAGCGTCTAATAATTTTTTGTCAACAGTACGAAGACGGCTATTCGTATTGTTGAAGTTGAAAGATAGTTGAGAGTATGATAGTTCCTCAAACAGTTGAAAGATGTGGGTTTTTGAGTTGCGTAGAGCGTAGTTGGAGAAGGTGCCGACTGTCGCGTGCACCCGACACCAGGTTCTTATTTCGGGTTCCCCATCCAGGCTAACCAATCTTCCAACCCGCAGGGGTCCGTGAATTAATAGGTCTGGGAAGGATAAAGCACCGATTTGTTCACCGCCTGACCACGGCAAGTGATTTTATAGCCCAAACACGGATTCTAATTGCCTCCACGGTTTCCCAAAGACGCTGAGTTCGTGGCGCGCCCCGCAAAGGAACGTTACTCAACTCAATTCTGGAATGCGCCACGCAATCTAATTTTACGTGATGCTGTGGAGGTTTTGTATGCGTATTTGGCATCTACAACGACTTGCTGTGACCAGCCAATGAACAAATCAGTGTTCATTGTACGGGCCAAATACGCATTCAGATCGCCTACACTATATCCCGTTGGAGTAAATCATATATTTCATTTTCGTTTGACTTGAGGGGTAGGGACAGTGTTTCCTACCACGAAGCCGTAATCAGGATCAACTGCCCGAGACCCTTTGCCTTGGGGTTATAGGTTTTTGTAAACTCGTGCTATTTTCAGCAACGTGGAGATGATTGATTTCAAGCGGTACCAGCGCTACCGCAGTAACGCTTGTTACTTGCGGTAACCAAGAGCACATTGCCACCGAGTACACAGACGAGGACGTGAGGCAGCAGCTCTGAATACAGTCGACGCAACTCGACACGGCTTCTTCAGCGATTATAACGTCACCGAGTACACCCCAAGGGCGTACATCATCATATAACCCAACGGCCCTCTTTAGGGCCACACAGGTCTCATGCGAATCTCATATGAAACGAGCATCAGCTCGTTATACAAACCAATCGAATAAAATGTTTTTTGTCGCTTTTTTGTGAACCTGTTTTTTGTGCACCCCTGGCTTTCTTTTATCTGTTCTTCTGTCTGTCCATCCATCGGTCACAAAAATATTTCCGCAAATGAGGAAATGCTTCACATCTCCATTGGTATAGAGTAAGATAAAGAGAAGAGAGTGACAAGAATAAGCCAATCAGCAAACCGCGTGATGCTTCATTTATAAGGTTTTCGTCTTTTAAATGCATGCACGAAGAATGCACTATTAAGACGGAATGAAAAGGTTTCATTGTGTACCACAGATATAAGTGACTGCAGGTTTCAGCTCGCTAAGAACACTTGAGATCTTGTAATAACAGGTAGAATGAATATGTTGTATATACCGGCACTCTATTCTGATTGGAGTATTTGGGATCTGGACTATGGAACGACTAAAATATGAAACTGGAAATCTCATAAAATGCGACTCTGGTGTTAACGTCTTCCTGTCAAGACAAACGTGGATCCCCTATGGGTTTTTCATTAGAGAGCTGAGGCATGCAGTCACTTCTTCTTCTTCTTCTTCTTCTTCTTCTTCTTCTTCTTCTTCTTCTTCTTCTTCTTCTTCAGCGTTTGTCCCGTTTAGTTGTGGGGTCCGCTTTCCTGGAATGTTGGCGCAACTTTTCCCGATCAAATGCCTGATCAGGGTGCAACCTAACCACCTTCAAGTCCTGATGCAGCGTATCATGCCACCACTGTTTTGGTCGCCCTCGTAGCCGCCTACCGGGCAAATCAAGGTTAAGACCATTCTTTCGGGCAGTGTCATTATTTGCGCGAAGGACGTGGCCGTACCATCGCAGACGAGCTCCGCGCATCTTCTCAAATGTCGGGGTGACACCGAACCTCTGCCGTATGGAGTCGTTGCGTACTCGATCCAAACGCGTGACTCCGGCCGTCCACCGCAGCATCTTCGTTTCCATTACGCTGAGGCGCCTTTCAATTTCTTTGGTAACGGGCCAACACTCAGCTCCGTAAATAGCTACAGGTCGGACGACTGCTCTGTAGGTCTTCGACTTTAGACGCTCTGGTATCTTCTTGTCGCAGAGCACTCCCGTCAGTGAGCGCCATTTGGACCACGCTACATTCACGCGTGAGTTGGCTTCAACGAGTACACCGCCACTGGACGCGATTGCTGATCCCAAGTACTTGAATACCGAAGTACGTGGCAGCTCAATGCCATTTACCTTAATGGAGCTGAATTCATCTTCGTCAGTCGTCATATACTCGGTCTTCTTGACATTAAGTTTGAGTCCAAATCTTTCTAAACGATCGCACCAAGCTTGTACCTGCCGCTGGAGTTCATTCTGATCTTCGCTAGCAAGCATTACATCATCAGCATAAAGCAGCGTCCAAGGGACTGGCTGCTGAAGATCACGCGATATGGCATCCATAATGACGACGAAGAGTAGAGGGGAGAGCGCAGACCCTTGATGTACTCCGACAGAGATGGGAAACTCCATCGACGTACCTACTGCAGCTTGCACTCGATCTTTGGACAAGAGTACAGTATTCGTACCCACTCTACGAGTTCTTCGGGGACTCCATGTTCTCGTAAGGCATACCATATCACTTCACACGGAACGCGATCAAAGGCCTTCTCCAAATCCAGGAAGGCAAGATGCGCCGGCTTCTGTTTCTCCCGGTGTTTTTCTATCAGAAGACGAACGGCGTGTATGGCATCGACTGTGCCACAACCAGCTACAAAGCCGCACTGATTGGTAGAGAGCTAGACGATATCACGAATGCGCCCGTTGACAATCCGCTCGAAGATCTTCATGCTGTGCGAAAGCAAGCGAATCGGACGGTAATTGGAGCAGTCTGCAGGACTGCCCTTCTTCTTCCAAATCGGAATCGTCGTGCTTCTCTGCCAAATATTGGGCACTTTCTTCTCCGCAATAACCTGGTTGAAGAACGTCACCAGCCACTTCGTTGGGTACCAGGATTTCGACCTCCATAAGTCGGCCGCCAAATCATCGGGGCCCGTTGCCTTGCCCGGCTTCATCTTCTTCAGAGCCGCTTCTACCTTCTCTACGGTGATTTTCTGAACGGGACCGTGTACTGGAGAAGAAGATGGAATGCTCGGATGAGCGAACTCTACTGTCGAGACTTCCTCGAAGTAGGTGCGCCATCGGTTCAAAACCATCTTGCGGTCTATGAGTAGATGACCGTTCTCGTCGTTGATGCCAAAGAACTTCTCAACATCCTCAGTCTGGCGATGACGGACCTTCGCGAGTCGATAAAGAAATCGCTCGCCATCGCGCGACTCAAGCCTCCCGTTGACATCATCGTAATGAGTGGCTCTTGCAACGGCTACCGCCTTCTTAGCGGCTTTCTTGGCTTCCTGATACAGACACCATTTATCGGCTGTCTTATCGTCGAGAAATGCGTGGTATAATCTCTTCTTCTCTCGGACTTTTTCCTTAACTTCGTTAGTCCACAGCCATGTCTGCTTATCCATCTTACACCGTCCCGGTTTCGTAGTGCCGAGTTCGGAACGCGCAGCACTGAGAATCGCGTCGGTGGTATTTTTCCATGTCTCGTCGACGGTCGTGACCGTCGGCAACCAAATGCGCGAAGTCACAGCTGCTTCCTTTTCTTTCAGACGCCACCACTTGATCCTTAACGGACCGCTCCGTTCGACTGCCTAAAAATCGGTGGTGTGATCTTCATAGTGCAGATCAGTGGGCGGTGTTGTGTGGCGACCGTTTCATACGCCACGACCTTCGCGTCCGTGACAAGCCCTTGGTCACGATTTCGCACAAGGACAAAGTCGATCTGCGTTTTAGAATTCCCGCTGTAGAATGAGATAAGGTGGGATTCACGTTATCGGAATCTGGTGTTCACGATGGTGAGGTCGTGCGACTCCGCATACTCGAGGATGCGCTCACCATCTGCGTTACGTGAACCAAAACCGAGACCACCATGACAGCCGTACCCGTCTTTCGCAGCGCCAACGTGTCCGTTCAGGTCACCTGCGACAATGATAACGTCTTGTGACGCCACTTCTGCTGTCTTCTCATCAATCAGGCTCCAGAATTCATCCTTGGCTCGCTCAGAGCAGCCGGTCTGTGGAGCATGGGCAGAGAAAAGATGATACCGCCGCCGTTCTGCAGCGATTACGACCTTCATCAAGTGGTCATTGAAACGCTCCACGCTTGCAATCGCGTCTCGGAACCGTTCGGAGACGATTATGCCAACACCGCTGGTGGTCCTGGGACTGCCACACAGAACGTCTTTATAGCCTCGGCCTATGTCCCTTGACTTACTACAGGACCACCTCGTCTCCTGCACCGCACAAAAGTCAATCTTCCTTCGCTCCAGTGCCTCTGCCAACTCAAAGGAGCGGCCCGACAACGTACCCACATTCAGCGTTGCGACGCGGGTCTTGCTTACGTTGCGGGACTTTTGGCCTAGCTCAGTTTCCCCCCGATGCCGTCCTCGCATCAGGGACCCTCGCATACTTTCCACACTCGCCGGGCTCTGCGAGTGCGCGTCGGCTTTCGCGGACGCCGTAGCATTATCTCGTGAAACACTCAGCACCATCAACCATATGATGTGACATGGGCTGTTCGTAGGCCGGCCTGTCACTAGGGCCTGTCGCCTGCATTCGAGTATCCGTGATTAGCTCGGTTCGCAAAAGCGAACAGTTTCCAGTGGCACCACGTGGAGGAACGGACATCGCCACCACATGCAGTCACTTATCTAAAAATAAGGCAACACGCACCCTACCATATACCAACTGCGATGAGAAGCCGTTCCTCATACGCGATTCTGCGATTCCTGTGGTGTACTGAGCACCAAAAGCGAAGAGGTGCGGCGTAAACCAGCCTGAACAGCTGATTCATGTTGATGCGGGCGCGCGATTCTCATCGGGGCGCGTTATCCTTCAGCAGCTGTTGGTCCCGACTAGAACGAGTACAGTACCTCGCCGGCGGCGCGGCCCCGCTGAGCGACATGGATCAACGGTTTCACCGTACGCCGCCCACCGCTCGCCGCAAATGTGTGCGGAGCTCTTAAGGCCTATGGTGTACTCCCGCGAGTGGGTCCGCGGACGGGTGCGAATCGTACCGGGATCCCCCACCTGACCAATCGTCGCGCGCCACTGTCCGCAGATCCCCACCGACGGGCGATGTAATGTACCGCGAAGGCTATCGGTCGACAACGCCGATTCAAGTTTGGCGCCGAAAACGTGCTCCAATGCGACGCGGGCCGTCCCAAATTGATGGCGACCGCCCGCGGACGTGCTGCGGACACTTCTGCGGTAGCATACCATAGTCCTAAGGGTATCTTAATGTGTGTGTGTGTGTGTGTGTGTGTGTGTGTGTGTGTGTGTGTGTGTGTGTGTGTGTGTGTGTGTGTGTGTGTGTGTGTGTGTGTGTGTGTGTGTGTGTGTGTCTGTGTCTGTGTCTGTGTCTGTGTCTGTGTCTGTGTCTGTGTCTGTGTAAGTCTGTTAAACTCGTCGAACATGTAAAGAAGACTTGCAACGGAAAACCTGTGTGAGCCTGTGAAGCGTTTTGAATGACGAGCAGGTATACATTTGAAAGGAGGGCCGTGCCGAGGCAGGATCATTTCAAGAGAAGAGTTGAGGCGAGCGGTAGCTCCGCTAAGAGCTTCAGTTGGTAGTAGTATGAGCAAACCTGAAGGAGGCGCATGCCCTGCAGTAAATGCAGTACATGAGCCGTTAATTCGTGGCAGTATGGAAGAGGATGAGGCTGCCTCACGTCGCTCTGTTAACGCTGAGCGACAACGCTGAATTAGAGCCCAGCTTAGCCAAGATGGCAGCACGCCGTACAGCCAACGCTGCCCTACAGCGAGTGCGGGCTCAGCTCACAAGGGAAGCCCATGAACCTTTCCCAAAGATTCTTAACGTCACCTATATGGTCTTGTGGAGCATCGGACGAGGATCACAGAACTGTGCATCGTTTTTGCTACGGGCCACTGGGTGGTCCGAAAATGTCAGAAGATGGTATCGCTTCATGGCGGGCTGCTAAGGCAAACGTGACACCTGGAATAGCCCTGTCGTGCTCAGAATCTGGCCTACAGAAGGTTTGGAGCACAAATTAAAGTCCTGCGCTGGATGGCTGGAGTCACGCGCCTGGACCCATCTGAAACGAAGCTATTTGGTGTTCGAAGTTCGGTGTTGCTCCGATAGCTGACAATATGCGCGAAGCAAGTCTGCGATGGTATGGCCGCGTTCTGCATGGAAACGAGATAGACCTCAATTTCGAAGTGTCTGGAAAACAGCCTAGAGGGCGCCCGAAGCAGCGCTGGGCTGATACGTTATACAAGGACTTTAAAGTAGCTGGTGTTCACCCTGATCTAGCACGGGATCGGGAAAGATGGCGACATGGCACCAGGAAAGCGGACCCGCCAGCGGGACAAACGCTAAGGAAGTACAAGAAGTAACGGATGAAGTTTCCCAAAGACCATCTTGACCGTAGATATTAGTGGACTCATTGATTAATATTGTACTATTAAATGTTTGATAATTTTCCATGAATTATTTTTATGATGGTGTCCGACGACATCGTCGGACAATGTCGTGAAAGAGTAAACGGCAAGTATAGCACTTCCTCTGGATCCGGACACTAGTTGCAGGATGTTATGAAGCGTTTTCTGAAACCGGGTTCTTAGCACGTTGTGTTGTGCCCACTGCACCCTACCTGTAACACTTCTTCTGAATCTCGACACACGTTGAGCAACTTCTGGTACACGTTTTCTTAATTAAGACCCACGTTGAACAGAGCCTGTCTCATGTCTTCTGAATCGCTGCACTCAGCGCATGATCCTCATCCGTACCCTGACGCGTTGCCACTTACATATCACTAACTTGGGTGATCTGGTGCCAAGGCTATGAAGTCGTCGACAATTGCCCATGCTTAAGCTTAAAGAAGGAGTCGGCTGGAATATGCCACAGTGTCCAAGACGTCCTTCGACTTTGTTCCCCTTCACTGTAACCGACAACGTGAAACACGGATTAACTGAATGGTATATAGTTAAGAGGGATGGAAAATGGAAGATATTCCCACAATTATTTTAAATTCAACAGAGAAGCGGAAGTATGTGTTGGATAGTGCTTGTGCCCTTCATGCGCCACACTTTAAGAATCTATATGCAGCAGATGCATTTAAAACACATAGCTTTAACTATATCGAGCGCTAATTGTATTCATAACAATACACGTCTAAAATAGATTAGGAATTGCACTAAGGAGGCAGCATAAAATCAAGGGAAATATACTACATCAATTTTCCTAGCGATGCTAATTAGCATGATTTTTACCTCACAAGGCCTTAGAAGCCTCGGTCAATAGGCAATCCACGCTCTTATCAGTTCTAAAAGCGTTGGATCGAACCTATATGTCCAAACAAGGCGCAAGGCTTAACTTGCGATAGTTTGGAATTCCACCAGAACTTAGTATTCGCTCGGTTTCGCTACATTGTGAGCTGAGCTATATCCGATTTTTATCCGATTTTATCCGAATCATTGGATTTTTGAGTACTCCGGATCTTCGGATAGTTCAGATGAAGGACATTCGCCTGGTATTCTTCCCTTGTCGGTTCACCACTGGAGTGGAGCACACTAGGGTTGTGTAAAGGATGTCGCGTAAGGCTGGCTTACAAGCTGGCCCCCAACCCCGAGCCACTTTGCTCCTCCAAAACAAAAAGCAGCATTAAGACGCCATCGAGTGACTACCCATTGAACAGCGAGTTGGTTATGCACCATGAAGCCTTGTACAGGGCTATGAAATGATTACGAAACTTCTCGCAAGAAATCGCTCGAGCTCTAAGAGAATTCTCGCCAATCTCGCCCTGGTTGCAAAATCCCGAAAATGTCAGATTATCAACTGCACAGAGTTTCGCAGCAGGGCGCGCTAACATCCTTTTATCCGATTTCACCAGAACAATTTCATTTTTCAAAACCCCGGATCTTCGGGTGACTCAGATGAGGGTCACCTGTCACCTGTCGTCCCATTGGACATCGACTTGCTCGAGCGGGCGCCAGCAGCGTCTCCATTCGTCCCTGTCGCGTGCCAGAGTGTTTCAATGGATCCTCCTCGCTCAAGGGGTCGTTCAGGGCTTTCACGAAGAAGTCCGACCAACGAGTTGGTGGGCATCCTGGTGCTCTCTTGACATCCCGCGGAATCCAGTCGGTAACGGCTCTCGTCTAGCGGGTGTCTGCGAAGCGCATTACGTGGCAGGCCCACCTAATTTTCGACAACTTGGCCCACGCGACAGCGTCTCTGATCTTCGAACGTCGGCGAAGCTCGGAACTCCGGAGGCCTTCTCTCACTTGCGTGAGTCGTGTCACTCCGAGCATCGTCCTCTCGATTCCACGCTGCGCGACGCTGATCGCGTGTTCATCCTGCTTTCGTATAGCCCAGGTCTCTGAGGCGTATGTTAGGGCAGGAAGAACAGTGGAGTCGAATAGGTGGGCACGGAGTCGGACGTTCTTCGTTTTCTTCACGACTTCTTCGACGCTCTTGAAAGCTCCCCAAACCGCTCGTTTCCTCCTGCTCAGCTCTGGTGCTAGGTCGTTGGCCATGTTGACTTCGCGACCCAGATACACATAGCTGGAGCATTCGGAGACGTTCGTTCCGTTGAGCGAGAATGGGGCATCAGAAACTTGTCCGTTCCTCATGAACATCGTCTTCGTAAGATTCAGCTGCAGTCCAACGTTCCCACATACACGGTCGAAGTCGGTCAGCATTCGCTCCGCCTGGCTGATGCTCGGTGTTATGAGCACGATGTCGTCAGCGAAGCGAAGATGATGTAGTTGCCGGCCGTTGACCTTCACTCCCATGTCTTCCCATTCTATTAGGTTGTAACGAATTAAATGGCACTGGCTCGCGCCATTTTTTGGCGCGTCTTTACGCGTTTGATCAAGAACAAACCGTAACATGTGGCATATCATTTAAAAGCGCAAACTTTGCTCTACCGGGGAGTACCAAACTTTTTATGTAAAAGTGGGAAAACTTTAGAGTTTTATTGACTTTTTGCAGATGTACAAAAGGGTAATCCGAGGCATTTACTTGCATGAATTCAAGCTAGGCACTACAGCTAAGGAGGCGGACGAGAAGATCAACGCCGCATTCGGTCAAGGATGTTCCACAATTCGGACGGCGTATCGTTGGTATAAGAAGTTCCGGAATCGAGATGAGAGCTTGGAAGGACATGAAGGTCGTGGGAGGCATAGTGATGTTGATGAGGACAAGCTGAGAGATGTGGTAGAGGAGGATCCACACAAAGGTACCAGGGAGATAGCGAAGGTTCTTGGCGTCAGTCACAACACAGCTGCCCGGCATCTGAAGGAGATTGGAAAGACCAAAAAGCTGGAAAGATGGGTGCCTCACGAGCTGTCTGAGGAGCAAAGAAACCGACGATATGAGATCTCGTCCGCACTGCTTCTACGGAACGGAACGGACCCATTCCTTGATCGCCTCGTAACCTGTGACGAGAAATGGATAATGTACGACAACAGGCGACGATCGGCACAGTGGGTGGACAGCGATGAGAGCCCCAAGGTTTTTGCGAAGCTGGAATTGCACCAAAAGAAAGTAATGGAGACAGTATGGTGGTGTTCGCTGGGAATTATTCACCACAGCTTCCTCCCTCCCGATGAATCCATCACGGCAGAGAAGTACTGCATTGAAATTGAAGAAATGATGAAAAAGTTGAAGGATATCCGGCCGGCCTTGGTAAACCGATAGCGAGTTCTCCTTCTGCACGACAATGCTCGCCCCCATGTAGCACGAATGACGTTGCAGAAATTGAATGGGATATGGTATCCCCTGCCGAACCCCTCTCTTTACGTCGATGACGACGTCGTTGTAGAGTGGTGAGATCTTGGTCGTGAATCCACTGTACAGCTCTCGAAGGACTCTGATGTACTGAGTAGGAACCCCTGAGTGAGCAGGGCGTCGATGACCGCCTCAGTTTCGACGGAGACGAATGCCTTCTTCAGGTCGATGAACGTAAGGCACAGCAGCAGCTTGTACTCTTGCGACACTTCGATGAGCTTCGTAATGGTGTGTATGTGGTCGATCGTGCTGAATCCTCTCCGAAATCCTGTTAGCTCGCATGGCTGTCCTTCGTCCAGCGTTCTGCTAATCCTATTCAGGATCACTCGAGTGAACAGCTTGTAGACTACGGACAGCAGGCAGATCGGGCGGTAGTTGCCAATGTCATGCACGTCTCCCTTCTTGCACAGCAAGACGGTCTTGCTGGTCTTCCACTGAGATGGAACCTTGCACTCCGACAGATAGCGTGTGAAGAGCCGCGCCAAGGTGTTGATGAGCGCTGGCGGGAGGTTCTTCAGGTGTTCGGGTCTGATCCTGACGGGACCGGGTGCTGTACGTTTCTTCACCGACGAGATGGCGTGTCCGATCTCGGAAGGGAGAACAGAGGGGACGACGTATCCATCCTGCGGAAGATGGCGTGGGGCAGGTGGATGTGGCTATCGAAGAGATCGGAGTAGAAGTCGTGGATGACCTTCTCCATGGTTCTTCTGGAAGAGGTGACGGTTCCGTCAGAGCTGTCATCTTGGTCTTGAAGTTGACGAAGTTCCGGCGGGCATTGCGGATGCTCAAACCTGCCTCTGCAGCTTCAGCCAACACTTCCGCCCTTCTCTCCTTAAGATCCTCCTTTATCCCCGCTCTGCATAGCTTCGCAAGCTCGGACGTCAGTTGGTAGTTGCCTGACGCTTGTGCTACTCCACGCTGGCGTATCAGCTCGAGAGTTTCCGGAGACAGGCGACTCTTGGTGGTCTTCAAGCTCTCGGCTCCCTTAGCACTATCGTGGAGGTGGTGCACGAAGCGATCGTATTCCTCGTCGACGTTGTCCATGACGGCATCTTCCCAAAGGCCGACAAGAGAGGTGCAAAGGTCCCAGTTGATGGTCGTTCTGGGACTCCTCTCCTTGAATTTCGTAGCCTTCTGTTTTTCGTGAAAAGCGAAACCTTGCGCGAAGGAGGCGATGGGCCGTTCCCGTGTAGAACTTGGGGACAACGGAAAGATCGGTCAGACAATACTTGCGATTGAAGATGATGTGGTTGATCTCGTTGTGGAACTGGCCACCGGGGGATTCCCAGGTCCATCGTAGAGAGGGAGGCTTCTGGAACTGTGAGTTTGCATGGATGGTCTTGGTCGACATGATAAACTCAGACAGCCTTTACCTTGTTCGTTCCACTCCAAACAGTGGTTTCCAATGTGAAGTTCTTCCGGCGACCTTCGCGGTCCGATCTTGGCGTTGAAGTCGCCGTCGATCACCTTGTAGAAGGTGTGGTCTTCCTTATAGAACTTCTCCAGCTCCACGTAGAAGGCTTCGACCTCTTCGTCGTCGTAGTCGGATGTTGGGGCATAAGCGACGAGTACAGTCAAAGCTGGCACGAAGCCACATCACTTCAGTCGCAGACGTCCGATTCGGCTTGTCAGAGACTCGTACGAATCGATGTTCATGGCCAAGTGCTTGTTGACGAGGACACCAGCGCCGCCTACTCCCCTGCTGTCGTATGTTCCGAGGAACAGTTCTTCTCCGGAGTCATAGGCGGCGTGTAGGGGGTGGTGTCTTCTCGTCTCAGTCAGCCCGATGACGTCGTACTTGATCTTCCTGGCTTGCATCATCAGGTCCTCGACGGATGCTTCCGATGTGAGCGTGCGGGCGTTGTAAGTACAGATCGTCATCCTAGTCCTTCTCAATTTGCGCAGCCTGGTTAGGCCCTGAGATTTTAGCAACCTCTCCGTATTCGTCCTTCCCATCGCTGCAGAAATGGGGGCTCTTTCGGGGTCAGGGGAATGAGGCCCTTTAGTGCTGCTGTTCTTGACTGGAGTACACACGGGTAGCTAGTCGGGCTCTGTCGTGCTGGCGAAAAACTCCGGGCAGCCAGCCAGACTGCCCGAAGGGACGGGGCGAGACTTTTGAGGCGGCCTCGAATCGCCTTACGATGTACTCCCAGTCTACCGAGTGCAAGCTTTTGGCCGAGCCGACACAGTTACAATCCGCACAATCACGGACAGATCCACGCACAATGTGCATGAACATGCCGCCCCCACGCACCAGGAACGTGTCGACCTGACACAGCAGGAGCAAGGAGTCCATCCCCTGCATCCCACCTGCGTCTCTGGGCAGTACACGGTCGCATTTGGTTCGCGTTTAATTCCCCTATACACCACCCAGGGACGCGCCACGTGGCCCTGCGACAAGCGGCCCGAGATCCCTCTTAACAAGAGTGCCCGAAGGCTCTCTATCGAGGGAGATCCGTGGCAGATGAGGGTAATTTTGGAAACCTGGATCTTTGCATGAATCAGATAACGCCGTTTTCGGCCGAGTCGGATTTCGGACAATCCGAAACCGGATAAATCCGTCCGGATATCCGAAAATGCATGATTCGGATCCCATGGCAAGGAAAGGAACTCCCGGTCTAACTGCTTTAACTTGCCCGTCTTAAGATACCTTGCCGGTGTGCATCGGGCACCAGCCCGCCTAGTGCCCCAGTTATTTACTGTAATGAAAGTAAGAATGCCCAAAGAAGAAAAGGAGACGGTCTAGGTGTTCTGTTCTCGGTGCTGAGGAGTGAAGCTCCCAATCAGAGATTTGGCGACCCCTTGCCGGCTGAAAGTCTAATTTAAAAATAATTATGTACAGGAGGACCTAGGACTTTCTTCTAACGCGAATTACCGATAACGCAGCTGCGAAGGGAGGTGAGGAGAGCCCCAGCACAGCACTTATGCAGTGAATGACGTCGTTACAGTGCTTTGGACCAATGGCACCTCCTTTTTCGAACGAGTTGCTCTGGTGCAAGTTTGAAATTGAAGCGACCGTGGTGGGGTCGTGCGTGGGAATCCGGCAGTTCACGCCAGATCAAGTGCATGAGCGCAGGCATATGCCGTGCCCCGTATGCTAGCACATATCGGGTGAGACAAGCTTAGCGATCAACCAAATGTTATGTACCTAGTTGGAAAGGACAACTGCATAGTGAACCCTCTGTGCATTGGGCAGTATACGAGGATCACTATCGCTCCTAGAAAGGCAGTCGAATGCATGATTTGGACCGTTGTGCATTGTCGCGAAACTGCGTGAAAACTCGTCCGTAGTTTTTTAACGCAGGTTTAATGAGAAGTCTATTAGGAAGCAGATCTTCAAGACTCACCTCGATCATTTTCAAGAGTTCCAGCGGCATGGCTTTCGCTAGGAGCAGCTCTGTCTTTTCCGGCAGAAAAGCACCAGATGGCGATCGACACCGTGCCAGCAATACCAACTGCAGAAGACGGTTGCTGTGTTGTGTAAAAGACTGCACCTCTATACGCATAGTGATGCGAGGAGATGTGCGCATGTATCAAATAGTAAGACCATGTTTCTGAAACCTTTCAGAACTGCGCTGGATCTTTTGTGATGCAGCTGGATATTCAATTCTCCTTTGGCGAACCTATATCACTGAACACAAAATCATGCGCAGGACGGCGAGAGAGGTTTCGCAGTAAAAGCGAATCGAATGCTCACCAAGCAGCGTTGTTCGAGTATGGAATTAAAAGTCATAGCAGAGTTTAGTGAGATGCCTCTGCGTAAAAGCTTGCCTTTAAGGCAAAGTTTAGTGCTCCCTTCTATTAACGTACATCCGCATTAAACTCTTTAGAAGAAAGCCCAGCAGCAACAGATATTTTCGTCTCAATTTTCAGGAGCTCTGACGAGGAAGGTCAACGTAGTGATCGTGGAGATTCTCAAAGCCAACTAGATACGATTTTGTAGAGCGTTTTATGAGAAGGATCCGAATTGGCTTCCAAATTTCCTGCGAACCTTCTACTTGAAGTGAGAAGGCACATTCAGGGAAGGCATCTGCCAGGAAGTCAACGGATAGCCGAGTGGGTTGCGCCGCGTACTTGCTGAAGAGCGATCAAGGGGTCGACTCCATGGGTGGGGTTTGTGCAGCGCTTGTGGGGACTTTTACATTTTTTATCATTTTTATCGCGTGTTGGTCTCCGCGGTGTTTAGTGTTCGCTTTTCAACTTCGTTTTAAACTTGTTGCAGGATGTGGACCAAGCTAGCCTTCGTCGATTAGAGATACGCTGCTGACCATTAAACCGTGTTTGTCTTGTCTCGTTATCGTTGTCTCGCTATCCATCTGTGATCCCTTCGCAATATTTTCTTTAGTTTTGGGGTGTGCCCCGTAGTAACCTCATTGCGAACATGATCGACAACTATTAATTTGATCCATGTGCTGATCACCGTTCGAATTTCTATGGAGAACGCTTTTCTTGTGATATTTGCTAATTCTACTAATTGTGAGTAAAACTAGAATGTTTCATCCAACTTGCGTTGTAGGCCGCATTTCTGCTTATTTTTGTAGCGACCACTCTTCCATACGCTAGGGTTCCGTTATATAATAGATATGAACAAAAGTACTTTCAAGACTGCAGCGTCAGGAGAATAATTCGCCAAGGACTGTCTAGGGGACGGTATTTGGGATCCTGAGCACGAATCTGGGATCCGTTTTTTGTTAAGGTAGAGGATGATCATAGTAGGCGATGGATTGGGAAACTTGGTGTCATGACACCAGAATAGCGGACCCCACTATTAAGCGGGACAGACGCTGAAGAAGAAGATGATGATGATGATGATGATGATGATGATGATGATGATCATAGTAGGCTACGATGTATAATAAGTAGGATACAGATAAGTTGAAGGTTGGAGACAGTTTAGCCGCACTCATTCCATACATCTGGGGATGTTATTGTGGTGATGACAATGATTTCTGCACACGCTTTTGGCTTTTGAACTTTCTGAGTGCAATTTTACACTTGAGATGTGACCTTGGAAACGAAGTGTGGACAGATGAAAAAAAAAAAACCGAGGCGCGGATGCAGTTTCTCCACAGTATTCACATCTACTCCAACCCGTTACGTCGAAAACAGATGCGAGATTCGTGATAAATACCCCAAATAACCTCCTAAACGATGGTTGGATGAAGGGTTCTTTCAGCCTTTGTAGAGTCGAGCGTACAAGTGCCCGTGTCTGCAATGCCCCCTCATAGAGTAGGGGAGAGTGGTCAAATGAGTTTACTAAAAGACGTGCTTCCAGAACTAATAGAAAACGTTGACAAGGGATCAGACATGGATACCATCTAACGTCCTGTAATTTAAAAACGAGGTCTAAGGACGAACACTGAGCACCGCCGAGACCAAAATGCACCTCACATTGATAAAAATGAAAATAAACATCCCCAAAAGCCCTGTACAAATCCCACCCCAGGAGTCGATCCCTTGATCACTCTCCTGCGAGTCCGGGGCGCCATCCACGAAGCCATTCGATAGCTGTTGACTTCCTGGTAGATGCCTTCCCTGATTGTGCCTTCTGTGACTTCTATTAGAAATCTGTCAACTTTCATGTTCTAGCAATGATTGATGCTCCAATCCTTTTGCAGGAATATTTCTGAGCACGACAAGGGTATTCCACGCGTCAGTTTTGCGTTATAAGCCCGTACTGAAGCGCCACATTTTTGAGCTACTCAGAGGTTCGCAGGAAATTTGGAAACCATTCCTGTTTCACTGACATCTCCCTGAAATCATATATAGGTTGCCTTAAGAATCTCCACAGTCATTTTACTGACCTCCTCGTAAGAACACCTTCTCTTCTGATGTTATGGCCGAGAAATAAAAATTCGAACAAGAAGCTAACCTTGTCCAGTATTTCGCTAGTGATAAATACTGGAAGCGTTAAGATCGAGTGTGGGCTTCCGGCTACACATGGACCAGCATCTGGAACAGTGAGGACACATAATATAAGACGCAGAATAGATACCCTAACTAAGGAAGGGTTTCAACCTCCCATGGAACTTCAAGTTGAGACCAGGACCATTAGAAAGAGCTCGGAGTGCTCTTTCTAATGGTCCTGGTCTCATAATGGTCATATGGGTGTCAAAATGAAATTCCTGAGCGAGTTATGGCCTACCGATATCGGGGCCTCACCACAGGCTGGCTGTTCGACACACTTGGCGCGGAGTGGTGAGTCATCGGTGCTCCGTAAGGCGCCTTTTATACTCCCGCCGCGCAGCGGCGCGTCAATTCGAGACGCGGGGCGGCCAGTCGCGCCGCGTCCGAATTTGACGCGCCGCTGCGCGATTGTAGTTAAAAAGGGGAGCGTCAGCGACGCGCTGCGACCAACTTCTACGTACTACGTTCCGTGCGCCATGAAGGACGACGGAAGAGATGGTCCATGAGTCATTGAAGAACCAAAACAGAAAGAAATCGTCTGGCCGATCAGCGGAATGCAATGCATCTGCCTAATGTTAGTGGTGGAATCCTGAGGGGAACGACGAATCCTCTCTTAAAGCTGGGGTCGAAGTCGTCTGCTTAACCTACGGTTGAAATTGGTGAGTGAGGTATTGATTCGAGTCCCCTGCAATGCAAATGGCACTAAACGACTCTTTATTTTGCAAGTGTGCAGGTTCAAAAGTAAAATTGCTGGAAGGTACTCATTGTCGAGAATCGCTCAGAAATCTCCCTTGTATTGCCATTCCGTGGTCATTGTTCACTGAACATATCTTTAGCGTAGTAGGTAAAACTTCATGAATGTCTACAGGTCTCCATCCCCTCCCTAAGTTACGAAAGGTACGGGTGACTAAGGTAATGGTCACCGAAAACGGATGTCAGATTCGTGGCCAGCACCCTAAATACCCCCCCCCCCCCTCCCCCCGGAGAAGTTTGATCAAAAAACCTTTTCGACCTCTCATCGACGTCTGGAGTCCTGAAAGTACAATAGTGCCACCATCTTGCTACACCTTCATTGTTTTGTTAGTTGAGGAGCCAAAACAAGGAGTACATAGCAAAATGATTCATCTCGGTGATGAATCTCCCACTCCACATCGAGTCTGCCACAACTGATCGCGCCGCTGACGGGAAGGGCGCGGCGCGGCGCGATCAACCGCGGCAGACTCGGTGTAGGGTGGGAGATTTCACCGTTTCGACCAAAATTCTCCTATTGGGAAGGAGAAGGGGGTATTTAGGGTGCTGATCACGAGTCTGACATCGCTTTTTGAAGTTACAGACGATTACTAGGTTTGCATGATTAGGGAGTTTGGGCGAAATCGGTGACCATGACCTTAGCCCGTACCTTCTGTAACCTAGGAAGGGAACGGAGATCTGTAGGCATTCACGAAGCTTCATATACCACGCCAAAGATATGCTTAGTGCACAGTGACCCCAGAATGGCCATATGAGAAAGAATTTTGAGTGATTCTCGACGATGAGTACCTTCCAGCAGTTTTACTTTTGGACCCGCACATATCGCAAAATAAAGAGTGGTTTAAAACCGCTTGCATTGCAGGGGATTCGACTCAATACCACACTCACCAGTTTCAACCGTAGGTTGAGCGAACGACTTCGACTCCAGGCTTAAGAGAGGATTCGTCGCTCCTCATAGGAATCCCACGACACACATTGACAAGATGCATTGCGCTGATCAGCCAGACGAATCCTTTCTGTTTCGCTCCCTCAATGACTCATGGACCGTTTCCGAGCACGGGCCGTAGTGCGCAGAAGCTCGTGGCCGCGCGTCGCTGACGCTCCCCTTTCTAACTGCAATCGCGCAGGGGCGCGTCAAATTCGGGGCGCGGCGCGACTACCCGCTCCGCTCCCCAAATTGACGCGCCGCGCGGCGGCGGGAGTATAAAAGGCGCCTAAGGCCCCGTTTATACTTCGTCGCGGCGCGACGCGATAGCCACGCAATGAGGCCAAATTGATCGATCGCGTCGCACAATCAATATGGCCACTATGTGTGGCGTCGCATCGCGCCGCGACGAAGTATAAACGGGGCCTAAGAGTGGCAGGCAGGCTGCGGCGGTGACCCAGGGGTAGTGCTCCCGCTCGTCAGGTACGACCTCGTTGGCTAGGTCCCCATTGCTGCCGGCTTTTCTGCAAATCATAATTTATCTTCAAAATGAGCTTTATTCTGAATCATGACACGTGTCTGATTCCCCCTAGAGCCTGAAAAACTACCATACACATTTGTAAAAATGTTTGAAGACAAAAAACTGCTATGGTGACATTTTTATTTGCTATTTTGCACAAATAGAGTCCATACCACATATTAAACAACTATAAGTGTTTCCAGCAACCTTGGCGTTCATGGAACAAAGCAAAAAAGGTGTGAAGCAAAAAGGTAAGTAGAGTTTGATCTTGCTACAATTGACTGTTTTGTTGCTGGTTGTAGAGAGACTGCATGTATAAGATGTGCAGTGTGTGAGAAACATATCTGCTTCACACTTTTTTTGCAGTAAATCAACGACATTTTGTTCTTCCTCATCATACATTCTAATTACCTTTTCGCTTCACATATTTTTGCCTTGTTCCACGAACGCCAAGGTTGTTAGAAACACCTCCGCTATTCAATATATGATTTGGACTCCACTTGTGCAAAATAGTAAATAAAAATGTCACCATAGCGGCTTCTTGCCTTTGAGCATTTTTACAAAAACGTGTGTGGTAGTTTTCCCGGCTATTTTATCAAACCCGTGTCATAATTCAGAATAAAATGTCATTTCGAAGATAAATTATGATTTGCAAGAATATCGGCAGCAACGGGAACCGAACCAACGACGTCGCACCTGACGAGCTGGAGCACTACTCCTGCGCCACCGCCGCAACTTACATGCTGTTCTTACGGAGCCCTGATCACTCGCCTCTCACGCCAGGTGTGTCGCACAGCTAGCCTGTGCTGAGGCTCCCCGATTTCGATTTCCTTCCCTGGTAAGAGGAAATTGGTGGACATATTGTGCAAAAGGGCAGTACCGCATGAACTGTGAAATGGTCGCAGCATCACGGGTTATTTCATACGGCAACTCGCGATAGCATGAAGAGAACTGTGAAGACAGAAAGGCTTGAGATAAGGTTCCAGTGGAGTAGCTTACGAGCACATACAAAGTACCGTAATCCTTGTTTTCTTGCAGTGTGAGTATGGCTTTGCGAAGGTCCTTGGAGGCTCGCTCCTATAAACCCATTAAGCAGAATGCTTTTTGTTATCGTAAAGGATGCATTTCCCATCGCAGGTTACAAGACGAGGGAGGAACGGCTCCGTAAAATTCCTCCAGATCAGTGAACTCACAACCCACTTTCGCGTTTCTTTACCATACCAAGCTGCTTAAGGTGCTTCGGTGCAGCTGTATGGGAGATGCCTAGGTTTCTTGCTATCTCTCGAAGTGACTGCCGTGGGTCCTTTTCCACTGATTCCTTTAAGGCATCCTGATCAATGAGTGACGGCCTTCCGGCTCGTGTATTGCCTTCAGTCGATCTACTTCCATAGCGAAGCTTAAAACAGGGTTTGATCCCACGCACCTTTTCCCCTAGCTGTGTTTACATTTGCCGTTGTGTCCGCAACGGTTCGATCAAGTTTGAATTCGTTAAGTACAACCGTTCGCAAGGCCGTTTTATCCATCCTGTAATTAAGATTCCCTAGCTAACCAGGAACGTTGAGGAACTATCAGAAACGCACTTGAGCAGGAAAAGTAACTGTTTCCTTATATAGGAAGTACAACGTATCGATTAGTTGTCCAGTCGTTCGAAATTGTGCGCAATATTATTAGGTTCGTGAAAAGTCTTTCACCAATTTTTTTTTAATTTCAAGATGTAACAAGAACTTCCAAGGACTGTTTGGTTTGATAGTTGAAACGCAAACATTCTGAATTTTTTGCGCGCGGCAAGTTGTTTCTGAGTGTATCTAAATTCTACGACTGCAGTGAAGACTGACTGACTCCGTGACTCGGACAAGGCTTCGCGAATGACTATCGCTCAGTCTTCCCTTGTTCGTTTTTGTAATAGGGACTTCTTCGAGAATGTTGTCACTGGAGGCAAATCCTGTGCCTTCTTCGTTGACCATACTAGGAAGGCGCAGTAGCGCCCTCATGGAGAACCACCTCCGAAGCAGCCAAAGGCGCCGGAGTAAAATACTGTTAGGCTGTTGGTGGGATTCTCAAAAGATGCCCTATCGTGACCGTCTTGACGACGGCACCGCAGTAACAGCGAACATCTACGCCACACAGCTGCATAAGCTGAGCGAGGTCTTATTGCGGAAACGGTGAAGGCGGAAGAATAGTTACCTTCCTCACGACAATGCTCGTCCCCATGTTGCGAGGTCGTCTCGCCAGAAGTTGAAGGAGCTTAGGTGGTAGGAGCTACGACATCCACCGCATTCGCCAGGTCTTGCGACATGCGATTACCACCTGCTCCGCGCCCTCAAGCAATAACTGAAGGCTAGGTGCTTCAACGACTGAACCGAACTGGAACCCGAGGTGGCGCACTTCTTCGAGCCACAGCCGACTCCATTCTGGAAGGTGATCTCCCCATCAGAAGGCAGAAGGTTGTACACGTAAATGGTAGTTACTTTATAGATTGAAGTCCCTCACAAAAGAAGCAATAAGACTTTGAAAAAAATACGCTGTGATGCAAGATTTTTCACCAACCTATAGAAATGCGCGCAAACGCGAAAACTAACAGAATTTTGTTTACAACTTATATAAATATAAATAAATGTATATATGTAACAAACCCGTAATACTGAGTTAGTCCGAAAGTCCCGTAACGCAAGCAGGACCCGCGTGGCTACGCTGAATGTGGGTACGTTGACGGGCCGCTCGTGCGAGTTGGTTGAAGCACTGGAGCGTAGAAGAGTTGATTTCTGTGCGGTGCAGGAGACGAGGTGGTCCTGCCGCAAGTCAAAGGACATAGGGCGAGGCTATGTGGAAGTCCCAGGACCACCAGTGGTGTCGGAATAATCGTCTCCGAACGATTTCGTGACTCGATTGTAAGCGTCGAGCGCTTTGACGATCGATTGATGAAGATCGTTGTCGCCGCGAAGGAGCGACTCTATCACTTCTTCTCTGCGTATGCTCCGCAGACTGGCTGCTCGGATCAAGCCGAGGAAGAGTTTTGGAACCTGCTTGATGAGAAGACAGCAGAGGTACCGTCGAAAGATGTCATCATAGTCGCTGGTGACCTCAACGGGCACGTCGGCGCGACGAAAGACGGGTACGGCTGTCATGGTGGGTTCGGTTACGGGTCGCGTAACGCAGTGGTGAGCGTATCCTTGGATATGCGGAATCGCACAACCTCACCATAGTGAACACTGTATTTCGCAAACGCGATTCCCACCTCATCTCGTTCTATAGCGGGAACACCAGGACTCAGATAGACTTTGTCCTTGTGAAGGATAGAGACAGAAGTCTTGTCACAGACGCGAAGGTCGTGCCGTATGAGACGGTCGCCCCACAGCATCGACCGCTGATCTGTATTTTAAAGATCGCCCCTCCGAGGCTGAAGCAGGTCGAGCGATGCGGTGCACCAAGGATCAAGTGGTGGCGAATGAAAGAGAAGGAAGCAGCTGTGATTTCTCGCGTGCGGTTACCGACAGTGACAACTGTCGACGAAACTTGGGAGAAGGCCACCGACGCGATTCGTCGCGCTGCACGGTCGGAGCTCGGCATCACGAAGCCTGGACGACGGAAGGTCAACAAGCAGGCCTGGCTGTGGACAGATGACGTGAAAGCCAAAGTTCGAGAGAAGAAGACGCTATATCATGTGTTTCTTGGCGAAAAGACAGCCGATAACTGGCGGAAGTACCAAGAAGCGAAGAAATCTGCAAAGAAGGCCGTGGCTGTTGCAAAAGCCACTCATTATGGAAATGTCAACGAGAAGCTCGAGTCGCGCGATGGTGAGCGGTATCTCTACCGACTCGCAAAGAATCGCCATCGCCAGACCGAGGACATCGAGAAGTTCTTCGGCATCAATGATGAGAACGGCCATCTTCTTATGGACCGCAAGAAGGCATTGAATCGATGGCGCGATTACTTTGAGGAAATCTCTACAGTACAATTTCCTCATCCAGCCATCCCCTCAACGGCTCCAACCCACGGCCCCGTTCAGAAGATCACCGTGGAGGAGATTGAAGCGGCTTTGAAGAAGATGAGGCCAGGCAAAGCGACTGGGCCCGACGACGTGGCAGCAGAACTGCGGAAGTCGAAGTTTTGGTACCCTGCTGAGTGGTTGGCGAAGTTCTTTAATCAGGTTGTGGCGGAGAAAAAAGTGCCTGAGTGTTGGCACCAAAGTACGACGGTTCCGATTTGGAAGAAGAAGGGCAGTCCTGCAGACTGCTCCAATTACCGTCCGATTCGCTTGCTTTCGCACAGCATGAAGATCCTTGAGCGAATTGTCGACGGACGAATTCGTGACATCGTCCAGCTTTCCAGCAATCAGTGCGGCTTCGTGGCTGGCTGTGGCACCATTGATGCCATACACGCCGCCCGCCTCCTGATACAGAAGCATCGTGAGAAACAGAAGTCGGTGCATATCGCCTTCCTCGACTTAGAGAAGGCCTTCGATCGCGTGCCGCGTGAAGTGATATGGTACGCCTTGCGACATCGTGGAGTTCCTGAGGAGCTCATAGAGTGGGTGCGAATTCTCTACTCTTGTCCAAAGAGTCGAGTTCAAGCTGCAGCTGGAACCTCGATGGAGTTTCCCATCTCTGTCGGGGTACATCAAGGATCTGCGCTTTCCCCACTCCTCTTTGTTGTCGTCATGGATGCCATCACACGAGATCTTCAGAACCCCGTCCCTTGGACGTTGCTTTATGCTGATGACGTAATGCTCGCTAGCGAAGATAAAGACGAACTCGAGCGAGAGGTGCAAGCTTGGTGTGATCGCTTGGAGCGGTTTGGACTCAAATTGAACGTGGAGAAGACCGAATATCTAACGACGGACCATACTGAGTCCAGCTCCATCACGGTTAACGGCATCGAGCTCCCACGCACTTCGGTCTTTAAGTACCTGGGATCAGCAGTCACGTCTGACGGCAAACTGATGATTGAAGTGAATTCACGCGTGAGTGCAGCTTGGTCCAAGTGGCGCTCGTTGACTGGGATGCCCTGCGATAGGAAGATACCGGAGCGCTTGAAGTCGAAGATATACAGAGCAGTCGTCCGGCCAGTAGCGATGTACGGCGCCGAGTGTTGGCCTGCGACCAGGGAAGTTGAAACGCGCCTCAGCGTCATGGTGAGGAAGATGCTGCGCTGGACGGCTGGAGTCACGCGCATGGACCGCATTCGAAACGATGCTATTCGGCAGAAGTTCGGTGTCGCGCCGATAGCCGACAAGATGCGCGAAGCTCGCTTGCGATGGTACGGCCACGTTCTGCGTGGAAAGGAAGACAGCGTCCGCAAGATAGGCCTTAACTTCGAGGCAATAGGAAAGCGGCCTAGAGGGCACCCGAAGCAGCGCTGGTTAGATACGTTACATGCGGACTTGAAGATTACTGATGTTTACCCTGATCTAGCGCTGGATCGGGAAAGGTGGCGTCATAACACCAGAATAGCGGACCCCGCTACGATGCGGGACAAACGCTGAAGAAGAAGAAGGAGAAGAAGAAGATGTAACGAATCCGTAATGTTATGTTTCTATGCCATTATTCTCTTATTTCGTAATGTGTTGCATAGGAGGTCCTGCAGCGATTCCCTTAGTTGCAAGTAATTATAAACCTCGCGCCTTACCGTACCCCAGTGCCTATAAAACGTGCGTCCTCAGTAGTTGTAGGTTCATCCTGTGCTTGTCCGGACCGCGAGTAGCGGCTCTAGAAATAAAGCTCTACGAAGGATGACCACCACCGACCAATGCCCGAACGGCTAGGAGATATGGAACGCGTCCGAAGGATACAGGAGATGCGACATAGGGGCCGAACCGAAGAAGCTGCAGTAGAACCGCCTGCAGACCGGAACGACCGGAAGGGCGAGATCCTGCCGTTGATAGAGGCAGAGTCTCCAGGAGCGAGAGCGATGCTGCACCTACCCTCGTGGAGACCCAGTAATCTTTCGTCACGCTGGTGGTTACGAGCCTGCCGTTGATAGAGGCAGCGTACGGTCTGCAGGAACGGGAACGGCGCTGCACCCACCCTCGTAGAGATCCGATAACCTTTCGGTCACACCGCAGGCTATCATTCAATGTTCCTCAGTGCCCCCTCTGTTGTGTTCCTGCGGAAACACTCGATTGCGGCAAGAATGGCTTTGCAACAGAAGTGTTACGGTGCTGTTTCAGATAAGCTGAGGCGGCCTCTGAGAACGTGATTGACCTGGAAATGAAGTGAATGCTGTTGGACGAACCCACGGAATCGAATAGGATTGCGGCGCTGCAGGCGTCAATCGACACATTAGTGGGAGCGGTCCGATAGATCGTGCAGAAGGGACAGCTGCAGGAAAGCTAAGCGCAGTATAATTGCCGACAAACTGCCAATGCTAAAAGATATACTTAGCAATTTGGTACAGCGACTTGATTGTGACACCACGGCACTGTGTGCTGACCAGCTCTCAAAGGTAATGGAAGAACCTGTACAGGCAAACTGCAAGGCAATGGAGAGCTGGCTCGACTAAGGGCTTTATCGTTAGCTTTGCTGCAAGCAAGGCTCCATGAGGAGTTAAGAGAGCAGCTGGAGCAGGCGAAATATGATGACAGCTGCATGTACGAACTGGCACAAGTGCTGGGTGTGGATACCACTGACAAGGGAGGTCAATGAACATCCCGTGGCAATTTTAAAAGTGACCTATTGAGGGTTGTAGGGGATTGTATGAAAAGCACCGCAGTGGTTTTCAAATTTCCTGCGGAATCTGGGTAGGTCAAAATTTACAAAAAGCCGTTTCACTTCAGTGCGGGCCGAAAAAGCAATACTGATGCCTGGAATTGCCATCTCGTGGTTAGAACGTAACCTGCAAAAGGTTTGGGGCTGGAACAATAGCGTAATTACAGCGATTTCACAATTTGCTTGTTAGCCGTGCAGTGACCGAAGTGGAACGTTGAGGTGCGTCGCTCACCTCCCACGGCGCAGCGACCGGATGGCCGAGTGGCTATGGGGGCGGGCTTGTGGGAAAAGTGTCGGTAGTTCGGATCCGGAGGTGCTGCTCTTGCGTTGATGGTCTTGCTCCATCCATTTTTGTCGATATAAAGTGTATCTCGACCACGGTAGTGTACCATACTGACATTATAACTTTATTTTAATCTGGATGATACGATATAAACACAAAAATAAACATTCGAAGCAACAGCGTTCATAGTACATAATTCGATTAGCCATTGAGGAGGAGCAGGCGACTTTTCTTTGCCTACAAAATAGATAACTTCAGAACTCCAAAGATCGAGGAAAAAATTATTATTTCATTTTTATTTATTATTTTTATTTTTATTAATTAATAAACTGTATTTATGATTGATTTTTTTTCTACTCCTCTTCAACCTCTGGAGAGAAAGTATAACAGTACCAATCTGTTTTCTTCATGCTCAACCAACCATATTGCTAGTGATCTCACGGCCGTCACATAGAGCATCCTCCTCACTGTTACAAGGAGACGTAATATCACTCACATCATCGTCATTGTCCAACGACTAGCCTACATATGCGCTTCGTTCAAGTTAAGCTAACATCACGAACGAGAGAACGTCAATGGAATAAATATCAAACAAAAACTACCCGGACTGTTTCCTCCTCATCAGCACAATCAATATTCCCATACATAGTATTTTAAATTATGCCCCGAAACGCATCTGCTATGGCGGTCTCCCTACGAATAGGGGCAGAGTAGTCGGGAGGAAGGCAGTTAGCAAGACAACCAATAACTCGGCACGGAGAACACATTGTATTATACAATTGATAACAATCGACCAAATATAAATATATACTTCAATTAATTAATTAAAAATAAAAATAAAAATCAATGATACGTAATTAATACAAAATAAATATAAATAAATAAATAAATAAATAATGAAAAATAAAGATAAATCCTTTTTATCCATTTTTCAATCTCTCTTCGACTTTTGGAGTCATGAAGTAGTGCTAACAGACCCACTGTCAATGCCTAACGAAGACGGTCAAGGTAAAGAATATCTATTTTGTAGTTGGGACAGGCCCTTGAATGCTACCGAGGAACTGCGAAGAAAAGTCGCGTGTTCTCTCGTTCGTGATGTTAGTTTGACTTGAACGAAGCGGAGGATGTTGCCTGGTCGCCGGTCGATGACAATGATGTGAGTGATATTACGTCTCCTTGTAACAGTGAGGAGGATGCTCTATGTGACGGCCGTGAGATCACTAGCAATATGGTTGGTTGAGGATGAGAAGACAGATTGGTACTGTTATACTTTCTCTCCAGAGGTCGAAAAGGGGACGAAAAAAATCTAACATAAATGTAGTTGATTAATTAATTAAAATAGAAAACAAAAATAATAAAGGATAAGGATAAAGGACGGCGTTACTCAATCCCTTCTGGGATGCGCCAGCGCATTCTTCTTCTACGGGATGTCGTGGAGGCGACATGAATGCGTATTTGGCCATACAATGACTTGCGGTGGCCAGCCGATAAACAAGTCAGCGCTTTATCCTTCCCAGACAAGTCTGGCACCAATTCACCGACCCCGGAGGGATGGAAGGCTTGGTTGGCCTGGGCGGGAAATCCGAACCAGGAACCTGGTTTCGGGTGCACGCGACAGTCGCGCCTTCTCCGACTGCGCTACACGCGCCCTACAAAAATAATAAATAATAAAAATAATAAATAAAAATAAAACAATTTTCCTCGATCTTTGGAGTTCCGAAGTTATCTATTTTGTAGGCAAAGGAAAGTCGCCTGCTACTCCTCAATGGCCAGTCGAATTATGTACTATGAACGCTGTTGCTTTGGATGTTTATTTTTGTGTTTATATCGTATCATTCAGGTTAAAATAAAGTTATAATGTCAATATGGTACACTACCGTGGTCAAGATGCACTTTATATCAAAAAAATGGAAGAGACCATCAATGCAGGAGCACCACCTCCAGATCCGAACCCCGACACTTTTCCCGCAAGCCCGCCTCCCATAGGCACTCGGCCATCCGATCTCCGCACCGTTGGTGGTGAGCGTCGCACCTCAACGTTCCACTTCGGTCACTGTACCGCTAACAAACAAATTGTAAAATCGCTGTAATTACGCTACTGTTCCAGCCACAAACCTTTTGCAGGTTAGATTCTTACCACGACATGGCAGTTCCAGGCGTCAGCTTTGCTATATCGGCCCGCACTGAAGTGAAATGGTTTTTTGCAATTTTTGACCTACCCAGGTGTCCGCAGGAAATTTGAAAACCATTGCGGTGCTTCTCATACAATCCCTACAACCCTCAATAGGTCACTTTTAAAATTGCCACGGGATGTTCATTGACCTCCCTTGTGAGGTGGTAGTGAGAGTAAAAAGCCTAGTTCAGCTGGCTAAGGAAGTGAGTACAAGCAAGCCGGCAGGGAAACAAAGGCTAAAGTCTCCACTGCGGCGCAGACGTTACAAGGCGGTAACAAGTGCCGGGTGGAACAGCTCTGATGGCGACTTTGACAACGTTGCTTACCATGCGACCTTCGATCCAGTCGCAGCCGCGCAAGGTGAACTCCGGCTCTCTCAACCTGACCTGCAACTCAATAGAGGATTGCAGCAAGCGATGGAGAACGAGCAGCTGCCGAAGTGGAGGGTATCGTCATCACAGCAGTGCCGACAACCAGCAAGCTGCCAGATGAGCTTCTGGATACAAATTCCCCAAGCACTCCTGAATACAACATTTCTAAAATGTTTGCAATCATGACACTGTCCGGGGTCGAGACGTTTAGTGACTCAAAAGGGAAGAACTACGACCAATTCTTAGCAAGGTTCAGGATGAAAAACCAAGGCCTGGGACTCGGCGATGAAAAAAGTCTTGCTTGTCCATCTTTTGCTCTCTAAGCTAGACGGGTACCCACTAGCCGTTGCGAATTCACTGCCACGATCGGTAAAAGGGGGAGGTTTCGAGCTTATAGGAAGCGACCTGAAAGCGAAACTCACGGAAAATGACTCGACTACTCAGACGAAAGCGTATATGAAACTCAAGACCTTCCGAAAAGTAAGGGATCCGTAGGAGGAAGAACTTTCTCGTACCCGAGCAGAAGAGTTAAAGGCTCAGTTGGCGGACTGGCCCGAGTACCTTCAACTGTACACGACAATGAAGAGTCCGCTTATGAAATGACATTTTACCTGAAACACGTTTCCGTCTTCAAATAGACGTAAATGCAAGTCGCCATAAGCAGTGCGCTCAAAAATGTGCTAAAAATGAGATTATAGGTCCTCGTCGAAGATAGGTCACAAAATGCAAAAAAGCCGTCAGCGGCGGGAACCGAACCAATGAACCCGATCCTTTGGAGCGAGCACTCTACCACTGCGCCGCCGCCGCTGCTGACAGCGCTGATAGCCGAGCCGCTGATTACCGCGCAATACTGCGCCCAACGCTGATTGAGCGCGCCTAACACATGGAAGACATTGCGGCTTCCGCCGGCCATAACTCGCTTACCAAATTTGGTCTACACATCTGTGATCAGCGCCTCGAGCTCTTTCACGTGATATAGGTCTCAATCCGAAGTTCCATGGGAAGCTGACGGCATCCCCTGGTAAGTAAGCGAAAAAGGCGTCAGTGCAACAAAGCGATCTAATAGGAGAGGTGCCAGTGAGGAATATGAAACTGTTGGGGTTTATCGCGACGAACGCGAAGGAATACGAGAATCGGGCAAGACCAGGGCTCGAGGAAGTCACGTGTGATCCAAATGCTGTTTATGTTCTTGTAATTACTTTGTTAACCTCTTAGAGAAGTAGCTCTTCATCCACATTGTTTTGTTTTCATGCATATTGCTGATTCACCCTCGTTCCGTTGTTTCATCGTTTCTCGGCCGCTACCCGTCTGCTTCGCCGTCGTGCCGCCCGCGCGATATACGGCACAGTTCATCAAGACCCTGGTAACTATTGGGGGAGGGGCCCGTCTTCTGATTCTATCGTCTTTGTTCGTCGCCAATAAACTCTGTTGCTACCTCGACTTCTCCAACACAAGGGACCGTCCACAAGCGGACGTGATTATTACATGGTGCATTAAAAAAGAACCCGTGTTGCAGAAGAACGAACAATCGATCAACGCCGACGGCTTCGACTTGCTAACTGCTGTGTTCATTAATCGACCCTGGTATTCCTTATCATCTGTTGGTTGATACGTATCAGTACAGGCGTGTTCTTTACTATATCGTCCTCGTCTGCTTCCACCGTCCCTGCACGAGCGACCTCCTAAGCTGCTCTGTGTTTGGACTGCTCTATTTCGCTATGACACTGAGTCTTGTCAAGTCAAAGGCTACAAGGAGTCAGAACTCCCTCACTACGATTGTCAGTGATAGCTCAGCGCTGATATCTTAGAGAGCACATCCAAAGGGATGAGCTGATTTACATGTACAAATGCAACATTCACGATCAGCCAATTTCACCTCTACTCAAGTTCAACTATCCTTCAGGTAACTCCGAGGAGATACAAGGGAAGCCATCACGCGCTTTCAAGTCACGGAAGCCGATTACGAGGAAGCTGTCCAATGGCTACAAAGGAAGTCATCATCGACAGGCAGTATCGAAGACTTGAGGAACTCAAAGCGGATGGACACGGCACTCGTCATCAGCGAAGACTACTGGACCAAATCGCGACGGAAATGGCACAGTTAGCAAAGAGAGGAAAAGACGTGAACTAAAGACAACTGCTTACACAAATCTTCAGGAAATTCAGCCAGCCAATCTAACTGAAGGTACTGGAGAAAAATCAGAGCTCGGAAATCCCAAGCTATGCGACTGGAAGAGATTCCACGCGATTGTCGACGACATCATCTCGAAGAAGGAGCTCATCGAGGAAGCTAAAACTACTGGATTAAACATAGTCGACTACAGATCCAACACTGAAGCAGATGCGCACTCCAACCGGAACGCAAGCCCAAATTCAGCACCGGAATGTCTTTGTTGTAAGCAAACTACGCACAGATCCATGAAATGCACGTCGGTCCCAATGGCTCAGCGAGCGGCATTTCTAACAGAAACAAACTGTGCAAAAATTGTGGACGACCAGATCATGGCGTCGACACATGTAGCAAGCAAGAATGCAGACTATGTGGACAGAAACGCCACACCTCGCTACACAACCCCGAAGTCAAAGGTTACGCAGCTCCAACAGCTGTACAGTCTAGGCAATCCAGATACACTACACACTGGCAGAGAAACCCCTCGACTTACAACCTTCGGATCATGCGACATGAAGGAGAAGACTTGCACTTGCAAAGACCGTCTTCGTGAAACTGAAGGGTGACCAAGGAAAACTCTTAAGCTTCACATTCAAAGCCGACATCATTACGAACTACATATCAGCTCCACAATTCAGCAAGGAGGATCTGAAATTCATTCATCAATAAGGACTTCAACTTCCAAATGAATTGTTGGTTACATATCCCACAATACTGCTTGGATGCAATCAGTTTTGGACTGTGATGAAGAACAGTATTCTGAAGATTCCTTCTGGACTACGACTACCGACAAACGAAGAGGTACGAGCACAATGGGAGCAGTTTCTAACCTTCGAGTCGTAAGAGGTCGACGAGTACTTTGGACCACATCACATGGAGAAGAAAGAAGTAAACGACCGTGTTATGAGGCACTTTAATGAAACCATTTTAAGGAATCCGAATGGCTACTATGCTCGTCAACTATGGAAGGACGATCACAAGCAACTATCGGTCAACTGATACATAGCAGAAGTTAAACTGCAAGGACTGTTCAGAGCCTATTGAGACAAGCCTCAATTCTTGCAAGAATACGACCAAATTTTCAAGGATCAACTGGCGAAAGGCATTCTCGAACATGTAACAGAGCGACACGACCAGCACAGTGGAAGCGCGCATATCTTCCACATCACGGCGTCGTCGCGCCAGAGAAGTGAACCACGACAAAGAGGATAGCATTCGACGCTTCGGCTCACTATCGGAACAAGCCAAGCCTTAACGATGTACTCCACCAAGGCCCACTCATACTCTCGAAACTTACCGGAATATTGCTGCGTTTTCGAACCGGAAAAATCGCACTAGCATCTGAAGTCGAATATCACCAAGCCCCCACCGAAGACAATATAGTGGTTTCGTTTCACCAGAGTGACATTCGTTATCGACGCATCGCCATTACTGTTATCGGCAACAATCAGATTCCATCTGAACACATATGCTGAGGATCCCGCATTGGTGGATGAAATCGACGCCAATCTCTACGCCGACAACCGAAGCCTTACGATTAGAGAATGTTGAGTTCGCCGAAGAAAATCTTCGGCGAACTCAACATGAATCTGCGAACGACTATGAGTTGATCGCACAAATTTCGTCTGAAGACCGGTCGACCGACGAAATCCCGAAGATAATAGGAGTCCGATGGAATTGTAAGGACGATACACTTCTCATCAACAGCTGCCCCTTGAAAACGACAGGAACTACGAAGTGAGCCATTCTCAGTGCGTTAGTTGCTATCTACGATCCCATGGGATGGTTCACGCCTCTCATGCTCAGAACGAAGCAGTTGTTCCAACACCTATGGAGCAAAGACTGGGACACCATGCTGACGCCTGACGACATTCGTAAGTGGGACGCCATTCTGATGGAAACCAAATGATTCTCGAAGGATCTCCCGAGAGGAGTAGCTGACAAAACGGGTAGTCACACTCTCGCATTATTCGCTGACGCGAGCACCACTGCTATGTGCGCTGTCGTCTACCTCTCCCACAACCAAGACGCTCATCTGCTCATGGCAAAGTCAAAATTGCCAAAGATAAGCGAAGGATAACCGTACCTAAAATGAAAATAAACGTCCTCACGATGGCTGCACGACTATCATGATAGACATTTGACGAACTCAAGAAATCCATCATCATCAACTCAATAATCGTCTTCAGCGACTCCCAGTTTGCTTTGCATTGGCTGAAGAAAGCAGCACCAGAGAAAGGAGTAGGATGTCTTGTACAACCGGCTTCGAGAAATCAAGGCCATCGCCAACGACCTGCGTGAAAAAGGAATTGAAGTTTGGATACGTCAGCAGCGAAGACAATCCAGCAGATATCGGTACCAGAGGCACAACGGCGGATGAGTTTCAACAAAGTATGTGGTTGCAAGGACCGCCACTGCTACGTCACCCACCTGCATTGTGGCCGCCAGAAAACAAAACGTTCCAGCTACACCAACACAAAAACGAAGCCATTGATCGGAACATCCTCACGGTCCAGCAGAGCAATTCTCCATCCTCCATGTTCGACATGACACGATTCTCAACGCTAGACAAGCTAGAGGGAACTGCAGCACATGTATTCAGATTCATCGCGAACACGTCGAAAGGACTGCCACCCCAGCGCAGGCAATCCCCTCAAACCACTATGCCGGAAATCACAAACCAGGAAGGAACAGAGCCACTAAAGGCTTGTAATCTAAAACAAACAAGGAAATTCATCTGGAAGCTTCATCAGACGCAATTCAATGAAGCAATCCTGACGTTGTCGAACAACAAGCTAAACATCAAGGAAGATTCTATAGATGCTACGGACGACTAAGAAAAAGCCTGCTCTCGAAGGAAGCACAACTTCCAGTTATACTCGCACCGGACACGGACTTTGCCAAATTCGAGTGTCCATGATCAGTATCACTGCTCGGTCTCAAGTGAAAATGGCAATACGAAGATTAGAAGGCGCACAGATGGCTGAAGTCCATCATCACAGGAGATGAGAAGTAGTGCTTGTTCGTCAGCATTAAGAGGAGCAGACACTGGGTTGACAAGGGTGAGCAGCCTAAGCCAAGCCGAAGCAGGGTTCTCACCCGTCGAAGATCATGTTTTCTGTTTGGAGGGATTACAAAGGTGTCATCTACTACGAGCTGCTGGCCCGTAACGAAACCCTAACAGCGGACTTTTACGGTCAGAAGCTGGATAGGCAGGCCGCCAAGATCGCAGAAAAGCGTCCGAATCATGGCACAATCTGATTCTTGCACGACAATGCTCGACCACACATCGCAAGAATGACTCACCAAAAGCTCCTCGACCTCGGATGGGAAGTAATGCCTCACCCACCGTACAGCCCAGATACTGCACCAGCAGACTACCACCTTTTCCTGTCTCTCTCCAACGCCATGCAAGGAAAAACGTTCGATGACGAGGACGGCATGGAACGCTGGCTGGCTGGCTTTTTCGAATCAAAGCCAGAAAAGTTCTACGCTGACAGGATCGGGAGTCTGTCTTAAACGTGGAGAAGAGAGATGGAACACGATGGCGGTTACATCGTTTCTTGAAGTGTTTCGTTTTTTGTAAAACTAAAAATGTGGTGTCCTGGAAATGGCGAGAACTTCTGCAACAACCCAATAAGAATAATCGTCATCACAACAGTGCATTCCACTAGCGCCCATTGTAACTATCCTTCTTCTGGAGACCTGTGAGAGAACCTTTCTTCGCAATCCCCTAGCCGTAAGATGCCACTCCGCTTGTTTTTCGCGTGGTGTTCACGTCCGCAGAAGGACGCGAAACGAGAATCGCATCGCATTTAAAATGGCCATCGCGTCGCTACGCGATCACTCTGAACGTCTCCAATGCGAGTAGGGTCGGGGAAAGGGTTACCATGCCCTACATAACGTTTCGTCTTGTGCGAAACTAAACTTTTGATGCAGCGCTGGCGTTCCACACCTATGGTGAACTGAGCTAAGCTATTTTAGATCTAATTAGTTCTTGCACGTGCTTTCCGGCCAAGGGGAATACCCACTGAGTTCATGGTGACTCTCCTACCGAGTCTATTTGGGCGCAATGATACCACGGGAGGAGGCAGGAGCCATTAGACCTAACCAGGCGCTGACGTGGCAAAGTGCCAGCGCCCGCTCACGCCAACCGAGCCGTTGCCGTTGGAGCACGTTTCCGTCGCCCAGTGATAGTCGGCAGGTGGGTTCTGCGCTCTTAGAGCGCAGAAATAGGCTAGGTAGGGGACTACAGGATGTGTGCGATCAAAGCTGCTCGTGCTAGAACTGCTTCCGTCGCTCAGGGAAAGTGCGCAGCTGGGTTCTGCGCTCTTCGAGCGCAGACGCTGAGGCGCGTTTCAACTTCCTTAGTCGCAGGCCAGCACTCAGCGCCGTACATAGACGCCTACCGGCCGCACGACTGTTCTGTAGATCTTTGACTTCAGGTGCTCTGGTATCTTCCTATCGCAGAGCACACCAGTCAGCGAACGCCACTTGCACCAAGCTGCACTCACGCGCGAGTTTACTTCAACCATCAGACCGCCATCAGACACTATTACTCGGTCTTCTTGACGTTCAATTTGAGTCCGAACATCGCCAGGCGGTCGCACCAAGCTTGCACCTGCCGCTCGAGATCATCTTTATTTTCGCAAGCGAGCATCACGTCATCAGCATATAGCAATATTCATGGGATAGGCTTCTGAAGATCTCGCGTAATGGCATCCATGACGACAACAAAGAGGAGTGGAGAAAGCGCAGAACCTTGGTGCACCCCAACTGAGATGGGAAACTCCATTGAGGTTTCAGCTGCAGCTTGTACTCTACTCTTTGGGCAAGAATAGAGCAACCGCACCCACTCTATTAGTTCCTCAGGTACGTTGTGTTGTCGCAAGGCGTACCATATAACATCACGCGGTACGGGGTCGAAAGCCTTCTCCAAGTCGAGAAAGGCTATATGCACCGGTTTCTGTTTTTCGCGATGCTTCTCCACCAGGAGGCGGGCGGCGTGTATAGCATCAATGGTCCCACAAACAGACACAAAACCGCACTGGTTATCGGAGAGCCTGACGATTTCACGAATTCGTCTATCGAGGATCCGCTCGAAGATCTTCGTGCTGTGCGAAAGCAAGCGAATCGGACGATAATTGGAGCAGTCTGCAGAACTGCCCTTCTTCTTCCAAACCGGAATCGTCGTACTGTTGTGCCAACAGTCCGGTACTTTCTTCTCCTTTACTACCTGGTTGAAGAATTCAGCCAACCACTCAGCAGGATACCAGAGCTTCGACTTCCAAACACCGGCTGCCAGATCATCCGGTCCTGTCGCCTTGCATGGCTTCATCTTCTTTAGAGCCGCTTCTGTTTCCTCCACGGTGATCTTGTGAACGGGACCGTGAACAGAACCCATAGAAGGGATGGCCGGGTGAGGAAATTCCATAATGGAAATTTCCTCGAAGTAATCACGCCATGGCTTCAGCGCCTTTTTGCGGTCTGTTAGAAGATGGCCGCTATCATCGTTGATGCCAAAGAACTTTCAATATCCGTGGTTTGGCGATGGACGGTTTTAGAAAGTCGGTACAAATACCGCTCACCATCGCGCGACTCGAGATTTTCGTTAACATCATTATAATGAGTGGCTTTCGCAACAGCCACGGCTTTCTTTGCAGCCTTCTTCGCCTTCTGATTCTTCTGCCAGTTGTCGGCTGTTTTATCGCCGAGAAACACATGATAAAGCGATTTCTTCTCTCGAACCCTCGCTTTCACATCGTCCGTCCACAGCCATGTCTGCTTGTCGACCTTGCGTCGCCCAGGCTTCGTTATGCCGAGTTCCAACCTTGCAGCTTGGCGTATCGCGTCGGTTGCTTTCTTCCAAGTTTCGTCGACAGTCGTGACTGTCGGCAACCGTACGCGGGAAATCACAGCTGCTTCCTTCTCTTTCATTCGCCACCACTTGATTCTCGCAGCACCGCATGCCTCAACCTGCTGCACCCTCGGAGGGGTGATCTTAAAGGTGCAGACTAGCCGTCGATGCTGTGGGGCGACCGTCTCATACGGCACGATCTTCGCGTCTGTGACAATGGTCGCGATCCTTGACAAGGACAAAGTCTATCTGAGACTTGGAGCTCCCACTATAGTACGAGATGAGGTGGGAGTCGCGTTTTCGGAAAACGGTGCTCACAATGGTAAGATTATGCGATTCCGCATACTCAAGAATGCGCTCACCATCGGCGTTACGAGACCCGTATCCGAAACCACCATGACACCTGTACCCGTCCTTCGCAGCACCTACGTGCCCATTAAGGTCACCAGCGACTATGATGACATCTTTCGACGGTACCACTGCTGTCTTCTCATCAATCAGGCTTCAAAACTCTTCCTTGGCTTGATCGGAGCACTACTCTGCGGAGCATACGCAGAGAAGAAGTGATAGAGTCGCTCCTTAGCGGCGACAACGGTCTTCATCAATCGATCGTCAAAGCGCTCGACGCTTACAATCGAGTCACGAAATCGTTTGGAGACGATTACTCCGACACCACTGGTGGTCCTGGGACTTCCACATAGAACGGCCTTGAAGCCACGTCCTATGTCCCTTGACTTGCTGCAGGACCACCTCGTCTCCTGCACCGCACAGAAATCAACTCTTCTACGCTCCAGTGCTTCAACCAACTCACACGAGCGGCCCGTTAACGTACCCACATTCAGCGTTGCTACGCGGGTCCTGCCTACGTTACGGGACTTTCGGACTAGCTCAGTTGCCCCCCTATGCCGCCCTCGCATCAGGGACCCTCGCATACTTTCCACACTCGCCGGGCTCTGCGAGTGCGCGTCGGCTCCCGCGGACGCCGTAGCCCAATCTCGAAAAACATGACTATTCATACACCATGTGATGTGACATGGGTCTTCGTAGGCCGGCCTGTCACAAGGGCCTGTTGCCTGCATTCGAGTGTCCGTGCTTAGCTTAGCTCACAAAGCGAGCAGTTTCCAGTGGCACCACGTGGAGGAACAGGAGGAACAGACATCGCCACCAGAGAGGGGCCCAGGTCAAACGGGTAAAAACTCGTTCAAATGTGGGTGGCCCCCTCATAGTAGCATTGCGCCCCTAAGGTTGTCAGGCGCAAAGCGTCTGGGGGAGGGGGGGGGGGGGAGGGCGAAACTTTTACTCACTTTTGGCCGCGCCGACAGCCGCGTGCGCCGCTTGCGCGATGTCGCCAGCTATTCGCTGACGGTGCGCACGAGATTTACTCACAAGGGTTCCATTAGTGCACTTTTTGGTGCCTAGTACTGCATGAACGTGCGAACAGGAACTGGCTACTGCGCATTTTCGCTGTCACTAACAGCAAACTAACTCACACTAACTGCTAACTAATATTGTCACTAGTATTGTGACAAGGTCCTTACTATTGTAGGAAGTTAGTGATATTAGTATATCTGATAGTCTAAGACCAATAGTAGAAACATTATTTATACGATTTTCACGTCAAGATTGACACTTCTCACGTCGAATCGAATTCTAAACAAACGTTATGATTGTTGAAATCATAGTGAACGTCTTCCAAATCAAAGCGATCGTTTTACGGTCAAACTAGAGGATCTCTAAGGAAAGCAGAACAATTGTCTGTTCAAGGAAATCTTGGTATAATTTTCTTTGGAATTTTTTTAGTTGACATGCCCGAGTGTAATAATTTTCTTTTCCATTTTTATATTTTGAGAAAAATAATAGATTCAATTTTGTTTTATAGCGCAATAAAGCAGCAATCGCTTACATAAAAAAATTACAATTACATTAAAAAGGATCCCGCCATGCATCCGATTAGCTCGTCGCGTTTTTTGTTTAAGTGACGCTGAATGAGTGACGCTTACAGGAAGTTTCAAGGTGAAGATATGTGTGCTCGTTACAAGTGTTGTTGTTGCGTGTTACAGGTGTGAAATGGCATGGAAGCAGAAATTTTGCTATCAGTCAACCAAACATCGCGACATCCTAGACGAGAGAATGGCGTAATCTCTTTTTATAGAACAAAAATAGCCGCCTTTCTGCTCTTTAGAACAAGCTTTAAACCATTATTTTTCTCAAAAAAAAAAAGAATTTTATAAATTTTCAAACAATATGTTCACCTATTGAGCAGGTAAACTAAATATTATAGAAATCATTCTGAAAACTTTCCTTGAACAAAATTTTTTCAAACCTTTTTGTAGAGTCTCACTTTAACGTGGAAATGGCTCGTTTTGAATTGGAAGACATTCAGCTATTTTCCTTTTTCTTTCCAAAGGCGTTAGACCTGTTTAGAATAGTGTCCAATTGTATGTACAAACTGCAACATGGTTCAACAATAAGCAGTCATCAAGGCCGGGACGACGATTAGCAATGTGCCGCTGTCGGTAATCGCTGCAGGACCCACGCGCACGGAACTAACAAGCCGAACGCGTTTTCGCGCGTCGTCGCGGGCTTGCCGCGGACGGCGGCGTCGCGCCCGAGGCGCGCGGCCGAAAGTGAGTAAAAGTTCCCGCACCCGGGAGGGGGGGTACCTTGTACTGAGTGGATATCCGCCTTTGTGGGAACGCTCGTGAATGCCAAATTACGTCAGAAATGGCCTACTGCCCCACTTCACCACTGGAGTAGAGCACACCAGTGCTGTGTAAAAATTTTAATTTTGTGCAGTACAGAATGGGGAGTGGAGCTATGGCCGCTAAAATCAGATCGGAATAGATTTTTTGCGTCGGGGCGCCACGGATGGAAACTGCTTTCGATGCTCAGAGGGAGTCCGCAGCTGGATTCTGCGCTCTTCAAGCGCAGAATCAGGCTAGGAAAGGGGCTCCAGGGTGGGTGCCATCCAAGCTGCTCGTGTGGAAACTGCTTTCGTCGCTCAGGGGGAAGTCGGCAGTCGGGTTCTGCAGAGGCATACAGCTGGAAAATGGGCAGAAAACGCCTGAAAGCTGACGCAACTCACGTGTGCATTCGTGTCGAACAAGTGTTCCTCTACACCAATTGCGCTCTCATACGCCTGCGTCTATTCCAATCTGATCCTAGAGGTTTTAGCGATTCCCAGAATGGGCTATAGGGCTGAGTTTCATAGTGACCCGCCGGCTATGGCATCTGGCATACCTCCGAGTCGCTCCAGCGACTGGTCGCGGCGATAGTGTTGCGAGGGTAGCTACACAGTTCGTAGCTACCCGGGCAACACTGTCGCCGCGACCAGTCGCTGGAGCGTCTCGGAGGTATGCCAGATGCCTATCATTAAGTTGAACGCCTGCCCAAATGAAGCCGCGCTTTACTCCTAGATTCGTGCTCCACAAATCTAATCCGCCTTTTTTCAGTTTCCATAACCCAACTTCCATATGTGATTGTGCATAATTGCACACCATGTGACCATTCCATACATCAATCTAAATCTTACCATCGAACAGTGTGCGAAGAGCAGAGAAGTTGCTGAAGTCGTTATCTGCAACATACAAACTGTGTCCATCCGCCGTGCTGAACACCCGGCGACGACCAGGAGTGTCTGCGATACCGGTCTGTATTGACACGCACGTTTTTGATTTGCAATCTGACTGGAAAAAAACTTCAAATGTGCAACATTCCGTTGATTCCCAGTATGGCTAACAACCCACTGCGTTTGAATGATTGATACTGCATTGAGGGAGGTTGTTACTAGTCTGTATGATGTTGCGCAAATAGTTCATTTCGACCGCGTAAATGCGAGAGTCACTGAAAATAAGACATCTCGTACGTGGGACATTTCCAAAAGGGAATTATCGTTATCTGCGTTAGAATCATAATTCTTGGCACAAGTTCACACAGAATCCGAAGCTCGGTCATACTAGGTCTACCACACCAGTTAGAAGGAGGTGTACAGAGCCGGACATGTCTTTCGCTCATTGGCTAAAACAGGGCGCAGGCCAACGGCCAAAGCGAAAAGCTTTTTTAACAAATTTTTTTAAAATCAAATACTTGTGAAAGGCAATGCATATATAAGCTCAGCAACTTGAGCTCTATCATTTTGCATATAAACTGCTTTATTTAACTAAATTTTCGTAGATTTTCTTGCCGAGTCTAATCGCATCTGGTCCCTGAAACTGTATCTCCCACGCTAGCCTCTTCGGACTCCACCGGCAGAAGAAAATTGCTTTTGTCCAAACTTCGTGCAAAACCACTTAGGGTAATTCCCTTTTGGATAACTGAGGGTGGGCGAGCCATGATTACCGATTTCGCTCATAAGGGAAGCGTATGTCTGAACGGGGAGAGCGAGTCATATAGGAAAGATTCCCACCCACTCAACTAGTATAAAATGTGTTTCTTTCTTCCCAAGTCGCGAAACCCAAGGAGTGGGGAGTTCTTGAAGTAACAATGGAATCGACGCCTCACGATTTCTAGGGCCTCTTATACGCTCACGATGCCTCTTCCGCCAAGCAGCTTGGAGCGCAGTGGATAGTGACGTTGCTTCTTGGTAGGGAGGCATGGATCCGATTTTCCTGCGCTGAAGTATTTCTGCATTTCAACCGATTGGTTAAGATTTGATGGATTCTGACGTCCACTTCAGAGTCTTTTGCACAATTTTCGTGCTGTGTATTCAACATAATGGTGTACAATATAAAGGTTCAACACCAGTGATACCCAGGTATAAAATGTATGAAGCAGCACTGGCCACAATTTTTGCTCAATTCCCACGACCTCGCAAAGTGCTACTATTACAGCGTTCTCGAATTCACCTCAGTCTGGAAGAAGGACTTCGGGGCATATTTCAACCCCTCAAATCCAGTTGCTAAAAATGGCATCTGCGACGGTTTCTGAACTTTTATCTGCGATAGCATAAGCTCCTAGATATTTCGTAAAGTGGCATATAACGGTGACAATGTAGCGATTACTAGGCGTTTTGAATCACATTTCAATTATAGGAGGTCGACATCCGCTATTTGCAGTGGCCTTCTAACGTTTACAGGTCGTAATGGTGGTACGCCATTTTCAGTGGTGATAGCCAAAAAACACTGTCTACAAGTTTTACATCAATTTCCCATATATTGCTGCATGCCAAATAAGGACATTTTCAGCAGACCGAACATTTTCTTGGAGTTGAAATGTTCGCCTAGAACACCGGAATGCGCTTCATTGAATCATCGCGACAATGCGATCATGGGAGAATAATAGCTAACGAACGGTCCTCGTTCATGAGATGGAGTTTTCCCTCCTTAATAACAAAATTAGCAGAGCTGAGCGCCTTCTGACATCTCGGGAGTCTAAGCTCCTCGGTTCGACTGCTTTCAGTTGCTAGTATTATGTCACTAAATTCTTCCCGCAGCCCTTTGAGACAGCCATGTTCCTCCTGAAAGAAGCAGACTATCTTTTCGTCCGCAATCCAGAATTGGGTTTCTTCGTTCGTGTGATCCAAGGGTCTGGAAAGCGCATCTGCTACGCAGTTCGCGGCACCTTTCACATGTTCAATTTGGAGATCGTACCAATACATTTCCAACGCACAGCGCAGAAAGCGCGGTGAAACATGCGCTCGCTTGAATCTTCTTCTTCTTCAGCGTTTGCCCCGCTTCGTCGCATTGTCTTTTAGTGTCGTGACACCGCCTTTCCCGATCCTGCGCTTGATCAGGGTAGACGCCAGTTACTTTCATATCCATGTGTAACGTATCCGACCAACGCTGCTTCGGGCGTGCTTTAGGCCGCTTTCCTGACACTTCCAACTCAAGGCCTATCTTGCGGACGCTGTCTTCTTCTCCACGCAGAACGTGGCCGTACCATCGTATGCCAGCTTCGCGCATCATGTCAGCTATCGGCGCGACACAGAACTTCTGCCCAATGGCATCATTTCTGATGCGGTCCATGCTGGTGACTCCAGCCGTCCAGCGCAGCATCTTCGTCTCCATGACGCTGAGGCGCGTTTCAACTTCCTTAGTCGCAGGCCAGCACTCAGCGCCGTACATACAACCTACCGGCCGCACGACTGTTCTGTAGATCTTTGACTTCAGGTGCTCTGGTATCTTCCTATCGCAGAGCACACCAGTCAGCGAACGCCACTTGGACCAAGCTGCACTCACGCGTGAGTTTACTTCGACCATCAGACCGCCATCAGACGCTATTGCTGATCCCAGGTATATAAACACCGAAGTGCGTGCAAGCTCAGTACCGTTAATCTTAATGGAACCGGACTCGTTTACGTCAGTCGTTGATACTCGGTCTTCTTGACGTTCAATTTGAGTTCGAACATCGCCAGACGGTCGCACCAAGCTTGCCCCTGCCGCTCGAGATCATCTTTATTTTCGCAAGCGAGCATCACGTCATCAGCATAGAGCAATGTCCATGGGATAGGCTTCTGAAGATCTCGCGTAATGGCATCCATGACGACAACAAAGAGGAGTGGAGAAAGCGCAGAACCTTGGTGCACCCCAACTGAGATGGAAACTCCATTGAGGTTCCAGCTGCAGCTTGCACTCTACTCTTTGGGCAAGAATAGAGCATCCGCACCCACTCTGTTAGTTCCTCAGGTACGTTGTGTTGTCGCAAGGCGTACTATATAACATCACGCGGTACGCGGTCGAAGGCCTTCTCCAAGTCGAGAAAGCTATATGCACCAGCTTCTGTTTTTCGCGATGCTTCTCCACCAGGAGGCGGACGGCGTGTATAGCATCAATGGTCCTACAACCAGACACAAAGCCGCACTGGTTGTCAGAGAGCTTGACGATTTCACGAATTCGTCTACCGAGGATTCGCTCGAAGATCTTCATGCTGTGCGAAAGCAAGCGAATCGGACGGTAATTGGAGCAGTCTGCAGGAATTCCCTTCTTCTTCCAAATCGGAATCGTCGTACTATTGTGCCAACAGTCCGGTACTTTCTTCTCCTTTACTACCTGGTTGAAGAATTCAGCCAACCACTCAGCAGGATACCAGAGCTTCGACTTCCAAACATCGGCTGCCAGATCATCCAGTCCTCTCGCCTTGCATGGCTTCGTCTTCTTCAGAGCCGCTTCTGTTTCCTCCACGGTGATCTTGTGAACGGAACCGTGAACAGAACCCACAGAACGGATGGCCGGAGAGGCTAATCGGTGTACAGCTACTGGGCAAAGAAAAAGGGTAAAATAATTCTGGCCAAGTAGTAACATCATTGTAGCAAGCATTCAGCCCATGCATAATCAATCAAGTCTAGAATGCAAGTTTCCAGATGGATGCATGGCGCAATCTTGACTGTTCGCAAGCCACAGAAACCTCGTTACTCTGTGCTTTCGTATATGTCTCAAACATCTTCAAACGCTTCACTAGCAGCAATGTTGGAGTCTTTCAAATAATACCTGAATTTCTTAGGATACCCTGCATTTTTCGCAATAAGTAGTGTGTTTTCATTAAAACTTGAGCTAACCTGAGAAGTTGAGAATTATGAAAGGATCGCAAATCAGTCGAAACAGCCACTTTGTAAGAAATTAAAACAAGTATTCAGGCAGAATACAATCAATCGAGTGTAAAACGCGACATTTCGGACAGGTGCATGGCGCAATCCATGCCGCTCATATGTTAGAAAATTTCTATTTTCTTAAGCTTTCTTAAGCTTAAACGTTGGTGAGGTTGGCGGCATCAACAGCTCCCTAACGGTATAATCCGGCTGAAATCCGACTCGGTCGATATTTATCCTTTCTGCACCCAGTCGAATTACGAGACTGGGGGTCGGACTCCACCTGAGCCCAGCGCTCGGCGGAGGGATCACCGGTGACCCTTACCGGGTTCGCACCTGGATGTCATACCCACTGGCAGTGTGATACTCCAGCGGAGCCATAAAACAGCACTGATCGATCTTTTGGGAAACCTTCGACGTTCATCCTTCGCCTTTGAAGTCAACTTCGATCCTATCTTAACATTTACTAAACTCCAAACTTTCTATTTATTTGATTAGGCCAAAAATAATGTCGGATTTGAACTGTCACATTTAATTTAGAATATCCCAGCACAACATTTTTTTGCTGGAACAAAAAGTTCCAGTTTCTACATATCCTACAAACGCTCTATCGAACGGTGCCCAACTTGGCCAAATTCGAAAATAGTGATTTTCGATGACGACATCGTCAGCGCAGGCTCGGCCTAGGCGCCCTCGTCCTCGATGCGAAATTGTCAAAAATTTGACTTTTCCGAAACTGGACGGTATTGACACCATTCGATAGAGGTTTTTGTGGTGAACAGAATAGTGTTATTGGAAGTGTCGAAAACTCAGATATGGGCGAGCAAGGGCTGAAGATTTTTTTAAAGGTTTGAGAACATGGAATTGGCTGACAATTGCTGGACCTGAGGGAGAGCATTTAACTTCCCATGATAATTGAGCTAGTTCCTTCGTGATATTCGCTGCTAACTAGGAATTGAAGGCTGAACTTCGAAAAAACCATATCATAGTATAAACAGGCCAACACTTCAGGCCAACTCGGTAAACTTCGCAATGTCTACTATCAAAATGATGGCCACGCCCTACAAACCACAGATCTGATAAAGAAATTTTGTAATGGGATACTCAATAAAGCTCTTTAGCTCTATAAAGATGGGCGAGTGGCGCTCGCGGAGGGGTCGTAAATCAATTAGCGGGCGTTTGAGAGGACGAGCTCCATAACTAGGCCAAGAGTATCCAATTCCATAGCTCATGCAGGTAGTTGGATTGGTAGGAGGGAGGTGAATCTAATGGTGCAATTTAATTTTCATATAATTAAATTTACACGAAGTTATGGTACTGCGACGGTTCGCGACGGAAAAATCTGCCGCAAAGCGTCGATTGTTCACGAGTTAGGAGCGGTGTTGTATTCTTTCGCATATTAGTTTGTTGTTATTACGCTTTCTCATGATCACAGAACTCGTTTTTAGAAAATCAATGCTTACAACACGACAAGGCTATTTGCGCCTTCATATGTACTAGTTTTTCAACGATGCGAATCTGCACCATATCGCTTCTCTGGAAATAAAAGATCTTACTGCTCTTCCCTTTCACTCAGCAGCTAGCGTCAAAACTGTGAAACAAGTAAAAAACAAGCGCGTGTCACACCAGCAGCTTCTACCAAAAGCCAGCGAGAAACATCCTCTCCCTGGAAAGGAAAGAGCACTTCTTCTCCATCGAACGCGTAATCATGGGTGTAGAGAAGAGTCTTGGGTGAACATCGACGTGACCAAGTGCCACCTACGAAAAAAACTAGCACATATGAAGGCGCAAATAGACAACCTTGGGTTGTTGTAAACAATGATGGACTAAAATTGACTCCGTTTATCGTGAGAAGGCGTATTAACAACAAGCTAATATGTGCACGAATATTGGCAGTACGCGGACCCGAACTCAAAAGTACGCCGGTGTGCTTCTGTGAGGCGGCACTCCTGCCGACTGCGCCGCCGAGGCACGTCTTATGGAGTGTCATTGGGTTTGATGAGTGTTGCGCACACGTTTTCACACCTCTTTTCGGGTCTTTAAAAAACGCTCAGCAACACTAACTATAATTCTGGACTCCGCTCACACGGCCCTGCATCCCTCCAAAATCGCATCGCAAAAGCTCACCTTGAGTTCGAAATCTTCCGTTGTAAGATTTATTAGCCCTGTGTAATTTATAGCTGCCACGAGCAGTGAACATCTTATTTACAGATCAAAGCGGAGGGCGACCAGTTGCACGGCCCAGTGGCTGAGGTGGCGGACTTGACACTTAGCGATGGACCGATTCGGATCACCGTTATGTCACATGGAGCGATTTTCGGAAATCGATTTCGATCTCAACCCAACCAGACGAGTGGTTAGCAACGTAAGTTCACGCATAAACAATGCAACGGTTTCACTCCCAGCTGCCGCACGCGAGGCGTAGAATGGCAATGGCTCCAGCGTCAGGCCCAGGTGGGCATGCCGGCTGAAGGAGAAATCCTCTCAAATCATGCCTTCAAATCACAACAGAATTAGTGTAAATGTTAGGACTTCACCTGTGGTATGCAGAATCCCGTGTTCGATAATAAGTACGTAAGGGATATCGAGGGTCGGGCGACCTCGGTTGTGGAATGTTCTACTAAAAGCTCTGAACGGTGGTACGGGGACCGAAAAATCAAGAGAAGAGATTGATATGATGTGTCTCAAAAGTTATCTAAGTCCTATGCCTAGAGAAACCCCATGGAAGTGGACGAGGAACATGGAGACACCTAACCGCTGCCCAGGGAATAAATGACTTACGAGAGAGTGAGATAGGTGAGACATGACCATAAGGCCTCTGTTATACTCCCGCGGGAGCATCCGCGGAACGTCCGCGGACCAATGGTGCACGGCGGAGGCGGGCGTGGCGAGGCGCGGCGATTGGCCAGGTGAGGAGTCTCGGCGCGATTCCCGCCCTTCCGCGGATGCTCCCGCGGGAGTATAACTCAGGCCTAAGACTGGATGCAAAGGAAGGCCAATTGGGGAAGGACAATTGTGCCGATATAAGGGTCCCATATTATCCCATTTATATTATTATTATTATTATTACTATTATTATTACTATTACTATTACTATTACTATTATTAATATTATTATTACTATGGGAGACTGAACTGATGGTGAGCAAAACGGTGGCCTTTTATGGCGCTCGGGGAATCGGGAGCCTAGGTCACCGATCCCTCCACCAATATCACGCAACAGTTCAACACGCGCGCAAGAGAGCGTCAAATAGACCACGGCAGAGGCGAACCAGAACTACTCCTACAACGACATCAGAAGGAGTGTGAGTCATGCTGCGAGGGGAAGCACTGAGCCTTGGGTAGAGCGCATGAGCGGCCGCTGCATGGTGCTCAGGTGGGCATGCGGATAGATCCTGTTGAATAGAATGTGAAACAGAAGTGGCAGGACAGTGGCGGAGACAAACCGATCCCGTTGAGGGTGAAGGACATCTGACGTGGTACGACCACATAATGAAAAAGCAGAGAACCACCCGCAGAAAGCGGCCACGAGGAGCCTCGAAGAAAAGATGAAAGGACCTTATCAAGAGATTCTCTACGTTCTACTTTCGTAAATCCTCCATCTGTTTCGCAGCGTGTCAGTCTTCCTGTGCCGAATGAGTTGCAGGTGGATCAAATTTATTACGCGGCCTAACGTTTCGACCTGTTCGTCGTCTTTCGAAGTCCATTGAACCACCACCGTCCACTAACCGCTAAAGGCCCCACAGAGTTCTGCGGCAACGCCGCTCGCCGCTATGGTTAAGGATAGGGCAGGGACGCCGCCGGCGGCGAGCTCTGCGTCTCTGCCCTATGGTTAAGCATAGGGCCGCGGCGCTGCCGCAGAACTCTGTGGGGGCCTTTAGATCCTCGTTAGGCACTGGAATACTGACACACCCGTCAAGAGAGATTTTGCTGAAGCCGCTGCCACGGCAGAAGAGGGATGAAATGGCGATCACAAGAACAGCAGAGCCTGTGACTGTGGAACTAAGCGCTCAGGACAAGAAGTTTAAGAAGGAGCGACCCATGCCGGCACCTCTATGTAGGTGTGCTCCGATGAAGCGAGGCTGTACAACGATCCAATGCCAACGTCATGGTGAGGATCCAAGACATGGTAGTGTGTAAACGTTAGTGCAGTTGTAAAAGTTGTGTCCTCAACTTACGATGAAACGATAGACGTGCAGAAACGTTCAATACGTGGACCCCTAAATTTTTAGAAAACGGCGGATTGCCAGCCAGTCACGCTTTCTTGAATTTGAATTTTGAACTGAACTGAATTTACATCGATCCAGTGACTGAATACTAACGCATTCGGCAGACCGCATATTTGTTGAAACTGAACGGCCTAATCATCCGCTTCTCTCCTCTGGGAACCTCCTCGGCATGAGAAGTTTCTACCGTGTACGTCAGCATTGTGCCAAACACGAGATTGTTGGTCGACGTATGATAGGCCTGGCGATTGCCTGAACCGTCGACTTCAGAGCCTGATGAATCCAATACAACTGGCGTAGTCGCCCTCTCGTGGCGGAGTGGCGTTCTTCTCCCGCCCTTTAAACAAAGGCGTTACGAATGTCTGCGTCTCCACTACCTCGTAAGGCAGCCACTGGACTCTCGAGCAAGCGTAGGGGGTGGGGGTCAGGGGTGCACATTTAACGGTTAACGATTTAACGAATTTAACGAATTAACGGCATTTTTCGGTAAAAGCTGGCTTAACGACTTAATGGGAATTTTTAGAAATTTAACGGAATTTTTAACGGACTTTTTTCTCAGTGAGTTTATCACATTTACCCTTCACTAATGTTCACTAATGTTCACTAATGTTGCAAGTCTCATCCTCTCGATTAGGACTGTTCCTGAAAAAAATATTGAAATCAGCAAGAATATTTTAATGTTTTCACGAACTGGTTTTGAATTTCTGGAAATAATGCACTTTGGACGCGCGTGCAGCGCAGTCGGTGGAGGTGCCGGCTGTCGCATGCACCCGATTCTAGGTGCCTGTTTCGGATCTCTCACCCAGGCGAACCAAGCCTTCCATCCCTTCGGCGTCGGAGAATTGGTCCCAGACGTGTTTGGGAAGGATAAAGCGCAGACTTCTTCATTGGCTGGCCACCGCAAGTCGTTGTATGGCCAAGTACGCATTCGCAGCGCCTGCACGACATCCCGTAGAAGTAGAATGCGTGGCGCATCGCAAAGGGATTAACTAACACCGTCCTCTATCCTTATCCTTTAATACATTTTGAAGCTATAAATTTCTTCGACGACCCTCCAAGCACGTCAACGAATCCGAAAAGATGCTGGTCTGAGCTCTTGGTAAGATAATGCCTGTGCTCACTTGGCGCTGCTTATCGCACCTCACTCTTGCTCGCCACCTGAAACAGTCGAGACAGAGAGAATGTTTTCGGCCGTTGGACGTATTTAAAACGATTTTAGAAAAACGCTATTAACAGAAATTAGAAAAGCTATTATTCCTGAACGTTAACACATTGACGACGTATCACACCTTTTCGGCAGTGTGGGACCGTGTGGTCCCGCCCTTGCAAAAAAGAAATGGAATGGTCTCAAGCACCAGGCGCTCGAAAATCGTGCGTTCGACAAGGTGTTAACATTCGACTGATAGGCTCTTAATTATATTTTTGTTAATTCTTTCTGTCCTCAATGGGCTGGTGCCCGCACCGAAATTGTATATGCTTGTAGAACAGTCACGCAAAACGGTTTTGCAAAAAATTAGGAGAGGGGGAACTCCAGGGTCTGCCTGATCGCGCATTTTAAGATGCCTTTTCGGTGATCATCTTGAATGATAATTCCATACTTGTTCTTATTCCACACCTGTAGATAATTCGTTGCTGAAGGCTTGTTTATTTTTGTTTGTTGATGTTGAATTGTTTGTTTTACGTTGCAGTGTTACACACCAATTCGTGAACTTGTGCTATTAACCTCTTGATGTTGAAATGTATAAGGTTTCCTTGATTTTTTTCACCTGCAATAACGGTTTGCAACGAATTCTATTTTTAACGAAATTTAACGATTTACCGGAAATTTAACGAAAATTTTCCGTTAAAAAATTCGTTAAAAAATTTCTTCTTCTTCTTCTTCTTCTCCTGAGCGTTTTAGTCCCGCGCAGTCGCAGGGTCCGCTGTTCTTGTGATCTGTCGCCACCTCATCCTATCAAGGGCGTCATCTGCCGTGGCGCCGACTTCGGCGAGATCTCTCTTGATGACGTCCTTCCATCTTTTCCTTGGGGCTCCTCTCGGACGCTTTCCGGGTGCCTCGAAATCTAGGGCCTACCTTGCGGGGTGATCCTCTGGTCTTCTGAGGACGTGTCCATACCACCTCAGGCGCTGCTCTCTCATCTTCAGCTGGATCGGGGCTGTCTTCATCACTGCCCTAACATCCTCGTTTCGCACCCTGTCCCATCCACATGCCCACCTCAGCATCCTCAGCTCCGCCGCGTGCAGTTGCCGCTCCTGCGCCTTACCCAGGGCCCAGCACTCACTGCCGTAGAGCAGGGCAGGTCTCACTACTGTTCTATACAGCTTGCCTTTGAGCGTCCTGGAGCATCTACGGTCGCAGAGGATCCCTGTGGACTCCCTCCACTTGAGCCAGGCTGCGTTTATCCGTCCCCTGACCGCCAGGTCCACACTTCCTTCCTCGGATAGGTCACTTCCGAGGTAGCGGAATTCTTCCACCTTCTCGATCGTTTCCCCTTGGCAGTCTAGGATCGATCCAGCGCACTGCTCAGAGCTGATGAACTTCGCCTTATTCACGTTCAGCCGTAGGCCGTTGTCTGCGAGGGCTCTCTGCCACAGCTGCACCTTCTCCTTCAGCTCCTCCTGGTTGCCGGCTACTAGGGCGATGTCGTCCGTGTAGAGGATCGTTCTGAGAGGGCCTTCCTCAAGGTGGTTCACTATAGAGTCAAGGGTCAGCAGGAAGAGGAACGGGCTCAGAGCCGACCCTTGGTGTACCCCCACTGTGATGTCCACTTTCCTTGTCACCCCGTGTGGAGTTCGTATCGCCGCTTTCGAGCCCTCGTACATGTCCCTTATGACCGTGATCAGACGTTCCGGGACACCCCTCCCTCGAAGGGCATTCCAGATTATGGACCGAGCTAGCCTGTCGTAGGCCTTCTCCAGGTCCAGGAATGCCAGGTAGCAGGGTTTTCGTTTCTCCCGATATTTCTCCATCACCTGACGAGCGATGAAGATGGCGTCTGTGGTGGACCTCTCAGGCATGAAGCCCCACTGCACCTGGGAGATGGGTACCATCTCCCTCAGCCTTGAGTCGACCAGTCGTTCGTAGATCTTCATCGTGTGTGAGATCAGTTTGATCCCTCGGTAGTTGGAGCATTCGGACGCATCTCCCTTCTGCTTGAAGATGGGGACTATGGTGCTGTTCCTCCAGTCATACGGCATCTTACCTTCTTTCGTGATTCTGTTGAGGAACTGCATCAGCCAGTTGATTCCGAGGTCCCCGAGCACCTTCCAAGCCTCTACTGGCACACCGTCAGGCCCTGCTGCCTTTCCGAGTTTCATCTTCCCTATGGGCTTGCGAACCTCTTCTTGCGCCCAGGGTGGGATGGGTCCTTCCGTTGGTTGTTCTTCCTCGGCCTCCCGACGAGGGAACTCCTCGTTCAGGAGTTCCTTGAAGTACTCCTCCCATCTCTCTCTGACCTCGACCGGCTTCCGTAACACCCTACCGTCAGCACTCTTCACAGTTTTCACTACTCGAATGTCGAGGCTAGCTCTATGACGCGCCTTTGGCCAGGCGGATGGCGAACTTCTCTCCCTCTGGCCCGTCTAGTTTCTCCTACAGGGCATCCATTTCCGCGTTCTTTGCCTTCGCTACAGCTGCTGTTTTTGCCAGCCTCTTCAGCTTCCTGTAGGCTGTGTGAGAGGCCTACAGGAAGCTGAAGAGGCAAAAATTGATTATCAAAATATAATAAATAAATAAATAATATATATTTTATATATAAATATAATATATCAAAATTGATTATAATCAAAAATCAGATAAATTTAACGCACAGAAAATTGTGTGCACCCCTGGTGGGGGTGGGCGGGACAGGGGACTAGGAGTAGAACGCTCGTCCCCCCCCCCCCTCCACTCCCCCCACCTCCTCTCGTCAGTAGGCCAGCAAGGGTGAATGCCTGAGCTCTGAAGTGCGTCTGTAATTATGTGCCTAAAGCGCTAGCTGTAGCTCCTTCAAGTTGACTTCCAAACACTTCCACCTTACGTATTGCACTCTAGTACCAGCACATAGATTCCGAATTTACCTGTATCTGTCCTCTGCAGGCCTTTAGTCAAGTCGCGGGCCAGAACAAAAGGAACGCGAGTCTTCCATTTTAACCCCATTTCCCCCACAAAGGGCCTTGGAACGCTAAAATCGCTCCGTGGGCGCTCATTGTGAAGAGTATCAGAGGGCTGGAGAGTGGAGGGCGCAACACGTGAACGGGGGGGGGGGGCAGTCCTTGACTTCGACCGCCTTGAGCATGGCAGTCGGCTTTGGTGACGTGGAATTTCCCTCATTGTACGCGTAATGAAAGTTGCACCTAGAGGGGCTAGGTCAAACGGGTAAAAACCCGTAACTTTATCGAGTACTGATGTACTGCCCCCCCCCCCGTCCACTAGTTGCGCCGAGTCGAGCCTGCGCCGCGTCCGACCAAAGACCCTTGAACTCACCGATCGCTGGCGGCCTTGAAATAGGAACGACGTCAAGGCCCCTGCGAGGAGGAACAGCAGCCGCTCGCGATCGTTGCGCTCACTCTCAAGCGTGCAAAGCAGCCCCATTCCACAACCGTCGTCCCCAGTCCTGCGGCTGCAACTGTGAGATCTACAGATTCCTGCCGACGAATCCAGGAATTCAGCAGTTACTCGGAAACTCCGTTCTCTTGCTTTACTGTCTTCGGAGAAAACTCGACAAAGTGACAAATGCAAAAATACACCATTACGCAACAGCGTACAAAACAGACTGAAATTAAAGGAAACGTGGAATTGTGCTGAGTTATCTTCCTTCAGAACAGAAAACACAAGAACATCACTGAAGTCCCCTGCAGCTTTCAATTCTGGTTGCTCAGACACGGGCAAGCCCATTGTTAGCACCTTCAACAAAGGCGATTATTAACAAATAACAATTTCCAATCAAAGCAAGATGACTTAGGACGCGAGACTGAGACCATTTATCAGCTAGCGACGATAAGCGACGTGTGATCTGAGTTATGTTGCTGGAAGGTAATCCTCCTCCTGAAAATCTGTCTGAACCGCTTCTAGCGGAGTTCAGCCTGCGAGCGGCCAAGTTGAGAAGGGTAGATTTCAGCACCAATGCTGGAACTGCCCTTGATGGACTCCTGGAAGTTAACGCCTTCTTGACAGCACCGAACGAAGAGCACGTCGCGAATCGAACGCTTCAAAAAATCTAAAACCTTGGCAGAGAGCGTCTATCTCATACATCTTGTAGCCCAGACTGTGCGCCGAATGACTTCTAGCTTTCTAGTTCGGTACAGCACTTCTTGGTTGGAAGACAATTTATTAATGTCGACCACATGACAACGAAATGCACCTCCAAGGAGTTTTGGCATTAAAAGCGCAAGAATTCTACAGCCGTGAGATTATCCAGCTGCCTCATACACTGGAAGCACTTCTGTGTTCCAAGGGATCTTATTTTGGTTACAGATTGTTATTTGTTATTTGTTAACAAACACTCTTGTTGAAGATTCGTGAGAGTCCGAACTTCGTTGCCAACCTAACATTAACAAAGGTTTGCCTTCTAATTTCTAGCCTTCTGATTATAATGGTAGTTGATATTCGCGATTATCCCATAAAGACCCTGGACACCAGAGTTGGTTTTTTTTTGCTCCAGGACAACGTGGGAGCAGATCCACATCAAGCCGGCCCTTTACCTGTCAGCTGTCGTTGTTGTTACGAAGGCAACTGCAGTCACTGGATTGAGGTAGAATGACAAGGTTCAAAATTCCTTTGGTTAATACCCCAGTGCGACACGGATTGCCTGGCAGTCATAGCTTCTTCTCCCAATGTGCTTAAACGTGCTGACTCGCCGATCTAAACAGCGGTGCGAAGAAGTGGTAACTCTGCCCTAACATCCACCGCAGTGGCCACATTGTTAACCAGAAAGTTGACACAGAAGATGTCCATAAAGCAGACGAAAGGGGTAAAGGATGAAAGACGGAGATAGAATCTACAATCAAACCGTCTAGTCCACAATCAGATCTATGTAATACGAAACAATTAAAATCTACTAAAATCTACAGTCAGATTATTTCAAGGCAATTTAATTTACGATCATCTTCTATCTGTTAGGAAGCAAATCAAAACTATTCAAGTGTTTAATTGTTTATGAGCACCGTTCATGACAAGTCTTTTTTGTTGCACCCCGTGCTCATTCCTTAGGCTTTCTTTGCTACCGTGTTCGAATCGTACGGCTTAGTCGAGATAGAGAAAAATAATCAATAATTGAACAAAAAACCCAACAAGAATATTAATGAACACCATGATTAACAGACCCATGTTAGGTTGCAAGGAAAGTTTCCCGCCAATGACTTTGGCGTTCCGCCAAATTTTTGAAAGTGTTATGGAACATTTGCCCAATAACGCATATAAAGTCCGGCCTATGACCTACATTTACCACAATCGTCGTCATATTCTGTTACGAGTATGGCAGAGAAAATTGTCCTCGTCTGCAGTCAAGTTCGACTTCTTCTACTTTACGCGTTTAAAAACAAAAGCAGTGCAAGAGTCGCGGTGGATAACACATGTGGAACGGTGGGTCCTGACCAGGGGTGTGCGTAATTACGATTTACGATTTTACGATTTACGGCTATTTTTGTGAAATTCTTTACGATTTACGATTTTACGATTTACGGCTATTTTTGTGAAATTCTTTACGATTTACGATTTTACGATTTACGGCTATTTTTGTGAAATTCTTTACGATTTACGATTTACGACATTTTGGGTCGTAAATTGTAAATGTGATCTTTGATCAACAACCAACTGGCGACCAAACTTATGTGAACTGGATTATAAAGATGTGCCCACTCTAATGGTCCCTTATAGCTCATTCCCACCCCCGTTTAGAGTTGATTTTTGATGGTCTGATATGCTACTGTTTTGTACAATACATTCTGTTCACGGGCTTCTTGAGTCCGACTTTTCTCTTCGCTAAGCAACTTTTCCATTTCTCCAACATTGTAAAGGCTCCCGTTTGGAACCGGACAGGTTCAATAGGAGAAACAAGTGGAATACAATGTATAAAAAATAAACTCCTGCCTAGGAGGCTTAGGAGGCTGGGCTCCTCCGTTTCCGGCCCAGAGCTAGCAAGGCACATCGCGTTCCTACTGCCGAATATTGTTCCATTTCAGCCCATAGTCTGTGTTTCGTTTGTATTTATTTTTCTCATAACTGCCTTATGCAGCGTATTGGATAAATAAATAATAAAAGGGCACTGGAAGCAGTTTCTTAGAGAAAGAGAGATGAGTATTCTAGCTCCACGTCCAGTTTGGTAATAACGTCGAGTCACTCTGTTTGTAACAGATACATGCTAACTCTACCGAATAAAATTGACGCAGATCCACGATCGAACATCATTCGTGATTGGAAGCGGGGTCTAGCAAGTTGCTACACTCATGTGGAAAGGATAACCCACTAATGTCTCGGTATATGTCGCGAAGACGGGCAGCATTGTGAGATGGGAACGCCCTACCCAATCAGACCGCATTGAATCGGCATGCCATTCAGAAAGGGTGTGTACAGTCGGTACCCTGATCGGCTGGCATATGTGAGGTCTATGCTCTGGTTATTATTTGCTGGCGCGCTCCCACCGACCAATGCTGCTCACCTTTGCGACATGTGCCAATGTTTCTATCGGTTTGCATTATGCTTTATGGGGCTGAGCAAATTGGTATAAAAAGTGCGGCAAAATCGAGCGCGTAGCATTCCTAGAAAAGGTCGAATGGTCTTGACAGTTTTGATCTCCATTTCCGATGGCGTGATTGAGTTTATCGTATTCGCCCTATCTAACTCTTTTACGATGCTGCAGTTCTCGGAGAGGAAACGGAGCCGAGTGAGCGTAGGGAGTTATTAAATAGTAGAGCAATATTATAAAGATTTCGAAATCTTACAAGTGCAGGCTTGAGCAGAAAACCGGTGCATTGACAGTGGTGAAACGGTTTTGACAGCGAATTTTTTGCAGTTGTTTCTGCTAATTCCAAGACTGGCATGCAAGCTAAAAACCGTAGTAAGTTAGGAATTTAATGAATATTCAAACGATGCAAGCTTTCTGTTGGAATGCCAGGCCTAGGCTTAAGTGTAGTTTTTGAACATAGCTTTTTGACTTTCCTGAAACGTGTTTAGTTTGGTTTGAAAGATCTTTTACTAACAAGGAGTCGTGAAAAAAGAAGCAGTTTGATGAGAAAACCGATCAGCTTAAGCTGAAACTAACACAACAGTTAAATAATAATTGAATCACATCTGATTAACATTAGCAGAAAAAGCGTCAGGAAATTTAGTTGTACTGCACTACAGTTCAGGTGACTCTAACGATTTACGGTTTACGACTTACGATTTACGACGGTTTTTTCGTAATTACGATTTACGGATATTTCGATTTTCATTTACGCACACCCCTGGTCCTGACACGCTCTCCTACGACACCGCGAAAGTATGGTTCCGGATGTTCACGAACAGAGACATTTGCTTGGAGGACCAACCACGGTAAAGAAGGCCATTTCGGTGAATGAGGAGCGCTTTCAGGAGCTGGTTCAGGAGGATCTCCGGCGTTGCACCCGTGGATTGGCAGAGGAATTCGAGTGCAGTCACACCTGCATAGCTCAACACCTGCGTGCCCTTGGGAACACATGCAGATATGATGCATGGTTGTCGCTTGAACTTAGCAGCCATCAGCTTCGCAGGTGCGCGCATGAACTTCTTGAGTTTACGGCGGAATTTTCCTTGGCTCGAGAATCTGATCACTGGCGACGAAAGTGATAGTCTACGCCAACCACACACGAGAGATTCAGTGGCTCAGTCGCATCGAAGCAGGAATCCCCACGCCAATACCGGAACTTCACCAAAAAAAGGTATGTGAGGACTGCCTCTCCTCATTGAACGGGCTTTCAAGGATACAGATTCGAATAGCAGAAACGCAGCGAATGGAAACTCTCCCTTACCTGAACCACCGAATTATGTGGGAGTCCGCAGCATTACCTCTATCAGAATGAGCGAATTATCTGAAACAACTGGTTCGGATCTAGTGCATGGTGACCACGCACGCACTGATGTGCTCATGCTCGCTCGCTGCTCGTGAGCTAGAACTAACTCAAACGAAGCTGCACTACCACCCCCATCCGAATTCTCTCTGCCCCCCCCCCCCCGGAGCAAACTGCTCGTCAGTGCTTATTGCCCTTGACCTCGCGAACGCTTTCGGCGTCCCTATCAGTACATCGATAAGCTAGCCAACGTACACAAACGGCGTAATCCAGCCAGCAAAGGGCAACACGTGCGGCTCCCTCCCTCCCTGTGCGCTCCGAGAGCGCCCCGGGCCCCGAAGCGTGTCTCGGCTAACCCGTTGCAGTTTCGCCCGTCGGGATCGATAGCGTGCACCTTGCGTCAACTCACCACTCCTCGGACGCGCCTCCCTCGGATGCCGTCTGTCTGTCAGGACGGAACGGGATGCCCCACTCGCGTTTGGTCGTCCACAAGCTCCCCTGCTACCCTCAAGCGTCATCCAAGGAAAGCGGGGAACATGCAGTGGTGGCCATTGATCAGCACTAGTCCCTCCAGCAGGTAATTCGAATGAGGAACTGTGCTAGCCAAAAACGGGAGTCATACTGTGAGACCGTTTTGAGACGGAGGGGGTCGGTCGTCAGCGCATTGGTTTCAGAGAGGATTGCCTCCTGTGAGAGCACTTCGAAGGCGCAACTCGCAACGAGCCCGCGCAGCGACTCCGGTCGACTTGCCCGTCAGACACGAAGCAGCTTATATAAATTTATATCTCTGAGCATGTAGGCTTCGCCGCCTGATTGGATAGACAATAAAACATCGAACTGAAGACAAAAGCGCTGACGATGATGATACACTTTGAACATGAGAATATAATATGGAAAGTGTCACATAAATACAGAAGAGTTAGAAAGCAGATACACATCATTGGGAAGTAGTGAATATTACAAGGTCATCTCGTGACGGACGCGCGCGCAAGTAAGAGGGAAGAACGGTGAACAAAATAAACAGACATATACATCAACAATAGTAAATACCTGTGTGCAAATAAAGGGAAAGGAAATCACGCTCAAGAAATGATGATAGACACGACGGCGTAAGAACGCTACAAACCGGAGAGAACCGTACAGAACGAGACGCGAGGGCTAAGGACTATCTACACCCTTCTCGGGAGCATACCAACGCCGCCCGAGAAGTCGAACCTAGAAACTATGTGGAAACAGAGTGATCACTGAACAAAAACGATCAAGTTCGTGAGGGTATACGTTAGCAAACTACTCTATACGCTTGGACAGCGCATCGCAACAACCTATCTCATACAAAGTGGAAACCTAAGATGTAAGTGGGCGTGAGGATTCATCAGGTGTTAGAACGACGAACAAAAATGAGGCCTGACGAGCGGTTATCGACTCATAAAGCTGAGGAGAGTAGTACTGGAGATAGCTGGAGGGAAATTCGCCGGGAGGGAACACGTGTACGAGACATCCTGCGGTCGTCGCCTGCAAAGAGCACGATTTACTCTGCGCACCGCCGCTATGCGCGAGACCTTCCGACACGTCAACACCTCGGCGACAGCCGTTGTGCAACAGTACTTGGCCACGTTTTCCATTCAACACCTCTTCACAAGACCAGAACTCGGACTGAACGCGCTGCGATGTACCGCTCTGACACAAACACCCTGCCACATCTACGGCCACCGTAGAAAACATTTAACCAACAAATCGTTATGCCGCTCGTCCGTTCCAGAATGACCTCCTTTACTCGGCTAACATTTCGGCGAAGTGCCTTGTTCCAGAAAGGCCCAAACGACACTGAGTGAACTAAAGTTCTCCCACCTGCAACACAGAATTCCACTCACCTGCCTACGATGATTTCTATCGGTATCCAATTGAGACCACATTGACCTCAAAAACGAAAAGCGGACGGCAGTTAGGCGGCTAAAAGTCCATTATTTCAACGCCTAACTCTACCCCACACTCCCCCTTTTCGACCAAAAGCCTGAGCTGCACGGAGCTCATTTCTCGTCAGGCACTCGTGATGATCAGATCTGCGCTCAACTCGGGATGATTTGAAGTTCAATCGGTGCAATCGCAGGTCGGTGTCTGAACATCTCAGGGCCTTGGCTTAGTGGAAGCTTAAAACTTATCTGGCCAGAAACATCGCATAATTTAACAAGCTTAAATTGTCTATCCAACCGGCTCCGAATACCCGTCAAAGCAGAACAGTAGGCGGAAAAGGCGGTAGGTTCGACTTGCCGGATACCATACATTGTCCGAGTAAGTCCATTGCTAGATTAAGGATAAGGATAAACGACGGCGTTACTCAATCCCTTCTGGGATGCGCCAGCGCATTCTACTTCTACGGGATGTCGCGGAGGCGACATGAATGCGTATTTGGCCATACAATGACTTGCGATGGCCGCCGATAAATAAGTCAGCGCTTTATCCTTCCCAAACAAGTCTGGTACCAATTCACCGACCCCGGAGGAATGGAAGGCTTGGTTGGCCTGGGCGGGAAATCCGAACCAGGAACCTGGTATCGGGTGCACGCGGAGTCGCGCCTCCTCCGACTGCGCTCCACGCGCCCCATTGGTAGATTACACGAATTTATTAACGGTCCAGCTTCTCTCTTCACAAACCCTCGATACTTATTACCGGAAGGCCTAACGTTTCGACGTGCATGTCTTCCTCAGGGAACTGAATGTGATGCAAGTATTAAAGATGCTATCTACCCCACCAAACGCCATTCCTTTCTAGCGATTCCGAACAGAAAGCGCTGCCGAAAGATCACTGAAAGAGTGGTATGGCGTTTGGTGAAGTAGATAACATCTCCAATATTTCCACTACACTCAGTCCTGTGAAGAAGACGATCACGTCGAAACGTTAGGCCCTCCAGTGATGAAGTGTCCACCATAATAACCTCATGCACAAAAAGAACACTGACAGCAATTTCGTAAGTGTCTACAAATTAAGAGTTTCAGTATAAATCCATCTGGTCTGTATTACACCTTTCTCGAGAATGGATATTGGATCATTCTCTGTCCGTTCCTGGTAGTAACAAAGAGAATGGACAAAGGGGCAATATTGTAAAAGTTTTTTCCCAGACACAAAGTTTTTTGTCTTCGAGTAGCACGTTTACGTCTAAATATGTAGACTAGACACCAACCCGAGCTTCATGATATCAGCACATTTGCCAACTTTAATTTTGTTCCCATTTTTCTTAGCGGGACCCGGAATGGTGCTTCCAGTAATCCCACCAAGATCCAATGAAGAATCGCCCTATATATTTAGAATAGTAGGATAATCGGTGTTGTCGTACTTTATCCGGTACCCTGTACACTTAACGTAACGAGACAATGAAGGAGGGAAAACTGAATAACACAGTATAGGACCACAACTACCCAGCTGCAGAGCTCACCTGTACGTATGGAGTCGAGAATGTTCACAATTCGAGCGTAATGGAACATTCAGTTGTTGTCAATAATGTGCCAAGACGAGGTTTTGCGGCGGATCTTTATTGCGGAAAAAATTACCGCAAAGCCTCGTGTTGGCACATTATTGACAAAGACATCAAGAACTTAACCATACCGAGGATTCAAGAAGAGAGGAACTGGAGAAACCATTTATTGCTAGCAGTTGACTTAATGAAGCTATTAGGGTGTCCAGAAAATGGTTTGGTTTCTCCAGTTCCTCTCTGATGAATCCTCGGTATGGTTAAGTTCTTGATGTCTTTGTCAATAGTTGCTAGCAGTTGACTTAATGAAGCTATTAGGGTGTCCAGAAAGTATCTGCAGAAATTTCGAAATACTCCAGATTTTTCTAGAATGTATTGAAGATTTCAGAATAAGTGCTATAAAGGACACTATACTGTTGATCTGTATAACATATCCAGCTCCGTCTTCCTTGCCTATTCCATTGTACGATGGCCGAATTGCCTACCCATCTACCGGCGAAGATGTCTGGACATTTGGACTCAGCCCCTCTCCCGAAGTGCACCTTCAAATGGCTGGACACCATCGCCACAGGAGATGAAAAATAGGTCCTCTACGTCCAACAGTTCGTAAACTAGCATGGTGCTAACGCGATGAAGTGCCGAAATCTTTCGTAGAGGGTGAAATTCATGCGAGGAAAGTCATGCAGAGCGTCTGGTGGGGAGTTTATGGGATCTATCATTTCGAGCTGCTGCCTGACAGCACAACTGTCACTGTCGAGGTCTATTCTACCCAACTGTCGAGACTGGCCGACGAGATGCGCAAGGAACAGCCTAGGCTCAACAAAGTTCGCTTGCTGCACGATAACGGTTGCCCACACATCGGGAAGATGACTTCTCAGAAAATTCTGGAACTTGGATGAGAAGTTCTACCTCACCCGCCATACAGGCTAGTTCTGGCCCCAAGTGACTACCACCTTTTCGATCACTTCAGCATCATCCGGAAAGGAAGCGTTATGAGGATCGTGACCACCTCGAAAATGACCACCGAGCTTTTTTCGCCTCCAAGTCGCCGGATTTCTACGCCAGAGGAATTCGAAGTCTTGTGGAACGTTGACGAAGGGTAGTCGATGTTGATGGAAATTTTTGGTCGATTAAAAAAATGTCGATAAAATTTTTTTTTGAAAATTTTTTCGTATTTCTGCAGATACTTTCTGAACGCCCTATAGAATACCCATATTTGAAGAACAGCTAGCAAATGGGAATGAAGTAAAACGAGTGTGGTATGTTATTCATGACTGTGACGACGGGTACAGTTCCCTGAACTCTGTTCTCAATTCGAGCTTTAATTTTTCGATCGATGCAAAGCACTAAATAGACTGACTACGTTTTTATGAGAACCTCAACGCACAAAGCAGGAACGAAACAAGAGAGATGAGCCAAGTACGAGTAGAATGTACAGAGATAGAACATGCTACGCTGGAACACGTCAATCGGTAATAAGAACCAGATGCTACGATACGAACTCAGCTGAGAGCAAGTTGCCAACACATGCAGACGTCTCATTATGTTTTCATCTCTGAAGGGTCAGGCACGAAATGACCCCGAGCTTCTCGAAGCACAGATCGACTTTCTCGGCGTCACCACCCCTTACCTCGGTTGAATGACAAACTAACGAAAAGTGCTCAGCAAACTCCTAACACTGACCGTTTGAGGCATAACCGCTATACCAGCAGCTTGTTTGCTTGTGAAGTAGTCAATGAACGCTGTTCGAAAAATGTCCGAGTTGGTGATGATTTCGTCTCGAGAAAGTCCGCACGGCAGACAGATCATGCAGGCGAATCGACCCGCGTCCGACATCTTCGCCACCATACCTGCAACTGAAACGTCAGTTCGATTTGAGTTCCACTTCCAACAATGCGCACCGCCGACGGCGATTCTCGTGCTGCATTGATCTCAGCGCGCCGTGTAGTTACGAAGCTCTTTAATCGAGACAAGGAATTACGACCTGGTCGTCGTGACAACGCCTGCACAGCTAGACTCAGAGCCTTCGTCAACACAAACATTGATGCGCTCTATATAACTTGACTACGGCAGTAGCGGTGCGAATAACTCTCGTGCCACATTAGTAAGGAGTTTATGCGTTCGCCTCCGAACTAAGCAGTGTCGATCGACAACGAAACGACCACGTCGAAACAGACCCTACCGATCAAAGTTCGCCAGGACTAAAGCGCCTGGATATAGTCGCAGAGGGCGTCGCCAGCTTACCACTCAGAAACGTATCCTACGACATGCAGAAAATCCCTCAGCATCGTAAACCCCTTCATAATTCTCATTCATAAAATTTTAAAAGAGTTCATAACTTTCTAAGGGTCAGCGTAAATTCATGTATATGTGCCAACCGCGTTAAAAATTGGCCTCTGGCTTCAAAACCGGTTACAATTAACCCCACCCCCCCCCTTCAAAGCAGGTTTGAGGTCAGAATGTGCCACTATGTTTCAGCCATGAACAGCAGATACTTAAGGCTGTAGTTTATACATCCACATCACGTGCAGTGTACTCATCCACATGCGTCTTCGCCATCTAGCCACTTGTTCGGCGATGACCCGTTTCTTTAACGTCTGCCAAAAGGTTGTGGTGACTTTGCGGCGCGTTTTATCTAGCGAGTGTGACGGAGAGTCCATGCGGCTATACAACCGCGACATCGATCACGACGGCTGGCCGCTCAAGAGCAGTCACAGAGCCGCTGCCGCTCATAGTTCCCACCAAAAGGCAGATCTCAAACAGCAGAAAGCAGTAGAAGACGGTGAGGAGAACAACAAATCAGTCCACACCAGATGCGAACCAACCTTGAACCTGGGCATGCTCTAGACGCATTCGCTGGTTGACACGGATCGGCACGGCGTTCTTTGCATCGGCGTTTGCATCTCCAAGGCATCGCGTTAGCATCTCCATCGAGCCGTACACCAGATGCATTTGTACAGTGGTCTCCGACTGCTTCATCGCTAACGTACCTTGCCACACCACCGGGAAACGCTGAAAATCGAGCGAGATCTTACAGCAAAGAGTAAGTGTCAGAGCTAACATTCTCCCAGCCTGTATCAGTTTTCGCCAACTCAATCGTTTCAAGTAACCCATGTAAAACATTCAAAATTTACCTTCAGCTGGTCCTCACTGCTCAGAGCACTGTCCAAATTTTCTGAATCGAATTCGCGATGAGAAATAGCCAGATTATGAAGCCGCGTGATCAGCTCCTGCGTCAGAGGTGTTACATCCGGTTCAGAGCCTCTTGGAGAGCTACCGTCTGGTGACAGTGAGGTCGCCCACGCCAGTGGACTGTCCGCCACTGCCTCAAGTTGGCAAGAATCCGCGACATTCGAGCGGCTGCTCACTTTCCTGAACGCTGATCCCACAGAAGCGATTCCACTTTCCTCTTTAGCTAACGCCCGGTTAGCGACTATCTCGAGAATCTCGTCTATAGACAAATTGCGTTCTATGGGCGAGCTAGCTCCGCTACTGGTACTGCATCTTGCCTTCCCAGGGCTGCCATCCAGTGACTTGGCTGTCTCTTCTTTCTGACTTGGTATAAGATCGTCCTCAAAGATGTTGTAGATTTCCTCGTTGAGAATTCTTTCCAGACACCGTTCCATATCATCTTTGGAGACTGGTATGTGAGGAACCGCGGGAGGACCACATCTGCGTTGGATGTTCATAGCGCTGGTGTCAGAAAAGACGCGTTTCCTTAACTCATCAACCTGATTGGGCACCTCCGCTGATGGAAACGAACGCTTTCGGTCGCTCTGCTGAGCACTTCCGTTTTCAGCCGAACGCTTCAAGGACATATGCAGAGCGGCTAGTTGAGGGTTAACGACTGAGATTTGACCCCGAGCTAATGCCGCGTACTGCTGCAGGAGCATGACCTGTTGGAGGTTTGCCACCGAAAGGACGGTGGCGTCGGATTGAGAAGTAACAAGGGACATAAGTTCGGAGTTCGGGTTTGACGCGGATGGCCGCTCACCTGCGTTGGCTGCGTTCATCAAATTCATGCTCAGCATCATCTTTGCCGCGTTGGCGAGCAGAGGATTCTGAGCGGCAATCTGAGCCGCCGAAGGAAAGCCGCCAGTCGACCCTTGCTGATTTATCGCCATCAGACTGTTCATAGCTATAGCTCCGGCTAAGTTGAGGATGTTCAACGTATGATCACCCACAGTTTGGGCGTCGGAAGACAGTTGGTTCGCCGCTGGATTCATGACTTCTTCAGGAGACGAAAGACCAAACGACGAGAGGTGCTGTGGTTCCGCCGCTTTCCGACTTCGCTTTACACCAATTTCAGTCGCTCGAAGCGGCGAACCGTTAGAGCTCATCAACAGCTATTCAGGGAGGAGGCGTAAGTAATAGACACCACTGTGCTCGGGTGTAGAAAGAAGAAGAAAGATGCTGGGTAATGGATGTGTGTATATGCACTTTGAGTAGATCGATATCAGCAACAAGGAAGCAATGTTACAGCTGCCGAAGGGAGACGGTCGAGAGTGAGTAGGAAAAGTACAAGGACGTATTCGCTGACGAAATAAGCTACTGGAGTCCTGTCAGCGAGCTTCTGACCTCGTGAGGCGGAGATCAGTCAGCTGAGGTAGAGCAGATGAGGTAGATGAGGCAGCAGAGGACGGCGCTGCAGGTGTGGGCTTATTCACTTGAGACGACTCATCGTCCTGCCGGGCGACGTTCGCGATGTGTAGAAAGTGTCGAAGTCGAGCAAAAAGCTGCCGCACACTCACACCCTACAGCACGGCGTTCCTTCCAGCGGGCAAATAATTCACCGATAGTACGAGAGAGAGATGGCGAGAGATCGACACGACTCTGCGTCAGTGTTCCGCCCCAAAAGCGCCGCATGCAAAGGGGCGAGTGAAATCGGAGCGCGCTGAGAAGTGCGCAGCGAGATAGTCGCCGAACGAGCGTGCGCCGCGGACGCGCCAGACGCTCGAGGCGCAGCGCGAATTAGATCTAGCAGGGGCGCGCGCACGCACCGCGGCACTTACAATGACCTGAAAGCGCTCGACATCGCACGACAGCCCGTCAGCGCCCCAACGCAGCGAGCGCGTCGGAGAGGCAGCGACGACGAGACGCCAGCAGGCGAACGCCATTCGTGCCAGGCAACACCGGCCGTCATCGACGAAGGTTTCTTCTAAGTTTGCGATGGATGCTCGTAAACACACCAAACCAAGCCCGCGCCCCAAACAATGCTGCCAAAGGTTGCTGGCAAAGGCCGCCGACTTCGGAATGAACCCACCTTGGCGACGTCAGCCGAGTGCTGTGAGGACGCATTGCCGCCTGGAGACGCTAATGTGGATGGCAACGGTGTTGCTGCAGGGTCAGAGGTTGGAGGTAGCACTTGCGTCGTCCCGGCCCTTCGTTCCTGTTGGACTGCATGAGAGGCTTGTATAGGTCCAGCAGACGTCGATTGCACTGCCGCCGAAGACGTCTGGAAAGGCATATATCAACGAAAACATAACGACAGCTACGTTGTAATTTTCATGGCGCTTTAGGAGCACGGAGTGATCAATCGTGGTGGATATTTTGGCCCCTAGATGAAAACGCGACAAAGCTACACCCACGTACTTGTGTTTAAAGTTACAGATCTAAACCAACCTCTGTTAGATCGAAAAATTACAGCATCAGTAAGAAAGCACTGCTAACCCATCCTCCATTATGGATGTCCCGAAAAAATTACATTGCAATTGAATGGTCACAGAATTCCTATCTCAACAGCAGTGTTCTTATTGTGTTATTCTTATTCTTAAGCTTATCCTAGACCCCAAGAAAGCGAAGAGTTCGTTGTATTACACCTAGACGCACTGCACTCACTGCCGATCACCACGCCATGAATCGACCTTGATGCATATTAGTCCTAAATAGTCTTCGTAGGCACGTACTTTTGATTACAGCGTCAGAACGATCATGACGCGGTGTATATGCGGTGCACGTTGTGCCAAATTCATTGAGCAGTACAAAAGGCTTATTGATTGTATCTCCAAGAAGCTTCTTAATGGCTTGCCGAGTTGTTTGCGTTTGTACTGGTTTTCGCAATCTGAGTTTTCCTGTTCATTAACATGATCTTTTTTGATTGTTTAATTGCTTTCGTTTTAACCTGCGTGATTGTTCACGTACAAAATAAATAAATATGAGAACATTATCCCTAACACGCTTGCCTCCGGTCATTAATAATCAACAGAAAAAACGTTACGGGGATGAATATTCAAGTGCGTGGTAAAGCATCCAACACCTACTTGGTTGGCCCAAAAATTTCTTGCTCTTAAGTAAACGAAACAGTTGCTCCACACAGTTAAGCGCCGTCAGTTGTTAAATGGGTGGAAACCCCGGTTGTACATTTACATTTAAACAGCATCTACAACATCAGGCAAGGAGCAACGAGATATACTGATAGGATATAGAGCGTATCTTCGACAACCTAAGGAATGTTCACTCGAACAACCGTTCAAATAGTGCCCACATTTTGGGAACTGGAACATTGACTGTGCTTCAAAACTCGAAATAGGAACGATTTTCACCACCGAAGTCCCAAGGCACTCAACATTACCTACCTGGACAGCGTTTTGCTGCTGCTGTAGTTGCTGTTGCTGTTGTTGTAGGTGCAAGTGTTGCTGCTGCTGATGTTGTTGTTGTTGTTGCTGCTGCTGATGTTGCTGTTGTTGTTGCTGTTGCTGCTGTTGTTGTTGTTGTTGCTGCTGATGTTGTTGCTGTTGCTGTTGCTTTTGTTGTTGTTGTTGTTGCTGCTGCTGCTGCTGCTGAGAAAGAAGCTGTTGCCGATACTGAGCAGCGTATAAAGCGGCGGCCTGTTGTTGCTGCTGCTGTTGCTGTGTTGTCTGCGCCTGCTGCTGCAGTGCCTCGCGCTCACGTAGCGCTCGCAGTTGCGATTCCTTCAGTAGGCGCTCGCGCTCCTGCTGTTGCATGGGTTGAGGAGATGACGAGGCGGTAGTGGACACCTCTTGCTGCGCCTAAACACCTATTTCAACGAACTGAGCTATCAATGTTTAATACACATTGGGACACGACGAACCTTCAGCTGTTGCTGCTGCTGTCTTTGCAGTTCCAACAAGTATTGTTGTGCTTGAGATGTTGGCAGCTGTTGCATAGCCTGAAGCTGAGCCAAAAGAGCTGTCGCAACAGGTTGACCGAAGGTTTGCGATACTGAAAAAGCAGCCTGGTTAGCTAGCGGAGTTTAAAAGTGAAAAGATTAAGAACGCACTTTGTTGATAATAGGCCATTGGATCCCTGGAGGCCATCTGAAGCATCTGCATCTGCTGCAGCTGCATCTGCAGCGTAGCCTGAGCAGCAAGAGCAGCTTGATGTTGGGTGACCGGAGTTTGGGGAGCCGGAGACGTTGTCGCAACTGGAGTCTGAGGTTTTACAGAACGCGAAGTAGTAACGACCTCTTTCTGTTGTTGTTGTTGTTGTTGTTGTTGTTGTTGTTGCTGCTGCTGCTGCTGAAGAAGAAGTTGTTGTTGCAACTGTTGTTGCAGTTCCCTCTCGCGTTGCTGCTGCTGCTGCTGCTGCAACTCCCTCTCCTTCTGCAGCGCCGCTTCGCGTTCTCGTTCCCGCTCTCGCTGTTGGAGCTCCAGCTGCTGCTGCGCCAGAATCTGCTGATGTTGCTGCTGTTGCTGAAGCGCCAACTGTTGCTGCGCGAGCTGTTGCTGGAATAACTGCTGCTGGGACAAGGGTCTATGTTGAGGCTGCGCTTGGTGGTACAACTGCTGTTGCTGCTGCAGCACACTCGTGTGCGTGAACGGAGATTGCTGGTAACGGTTGTACAACTGCTGCACGTTTGCTTGAGAGACCGTTGGAGCGCACTGAGCTACACTAGGAGGTAGAGGCGACACCGTTGGAAGCACAGATACATATGCCGCCGAAGAGGGAACAGGAGAAGCTTTGAGTGGATGCAGCACCGGAGGTGGTGCAAACGCAGTCTGCTCCGTACTCACTGCCGTTTTTGGCGACTGCACTGGCGTGGCAGCTCCGCGATCCGGAATAGCGACGCTGATCGGCACTGTTGCACTGCACGACTGTTGCTGCTGCGAAGTGGGAGTGTTAGAAGTGGTTTTCTGCGCCGTCCGTGAACTGCTGGATATCGGAACCTCTACCACATCGTCATCCTCAATCACAATAACATTCGGTGGGACATCCGCAAGTGGTGCTTCCTTCGCCTCCTCAGCAGCTTCCCCAGCTTTCTCCGCAGCAGGTTTCTCCTCCAAAATAGGCTCCTCCACAAAGGACTCTAGCAGCAGCTGCTCCTGAAAGAAACAGGTAGGTAAACGCAGCTCTCAGCTCGAGTGGACACAAAACCTACATCTGAAACATCTCCTGGTCCATTGCTGGTGTCTTTGCTTTCCCCTTCAACGTCAGTAATCGCGCTTGTCGCCCGATTCGTTTCCTCATTGGTGGCGGCTACGCTGGTCGAGGCAAGAGAATTCTCAGCTCCACTTGACAAAGCTGCTGAAGCAACAACGGCTCCATTCTTTCCAGGAACAAACACGAGGGTCGGATACTGCGGCTCTTCCTCTTCATCATCGCCGTCGAAAATCGACTTCACTGCATCCTCGGTTTCCTGAAATAAGATGGCCATAGCGCTGAAGGGAAGATGCGAAAAGGTAGCACTTAGATGAAAACAACTGTGTGTGATTTCTGCAAGCAGCACACCGCACACAAGTCACAATGAACAGCATACGCCAAAGCAGATCAGTCGCACCTGCACGTCGGAAATACCACGCACAGCAGCCTTCTTCGCTTCACTGTCGGTCGACGCTCGCTCAGAGGTAGCGGTTATCGTTTCAGGCATGGGATTCGAGGACACAACCACGTCATTCTCCACTAGTGCTTGTTCACAGCTCGAACCGAGTTCTGTTGCGTTCTTCCCACTATCAGGAGTAACAGCCGGCGGCGGTTCTTCCGTCGCTTTGACCGCTACACATGCTTTGGAGGACGTAGCCTCATCCGAAGACGTAGCTGCTTCCTCGTTACCAGCAGCAGGCGGTTCATAGATGCTCGCATAACCGGCAGCGGCATCGACCAACTCAACAGCACGATGCCGCGACCTCTGCGAGTCCGAGTCCGAGTCGCTAGCTTCGTCTGGTTCAGTTGCAGCCGAACTGGAGGTGCTGGCACGACGAATCGTCGGCACAGAACACGATGGAGTGGCATCTTGCTGTGCGCCACCCAGTCCAGACAGAGCACTCGCGAACACGTCGTCGTAGTCCGTCGACTCGTCTTCCGAATCTGGCTCCGTCGAGGGCTAAAGCACACCACAGCACATGACAACAACAACACTAACAATAACGATGCTCGCAAATAGATGGCATACGATCGGCCCATGAGACTACGTGCAAACGCCAACCAAAACTCGTTTACGTTACAGGTGAATTTGGTTGCGAGCAGTCGCAAAACTGGGTCTCGCTTTTTAGCTGCCTGTAGTCTGGTTCGCCAGCCTAGTCTCAGGAAGGATGAAGCAGCCAGTGGAATAAGTTACGTAGGTACCTGGGTGGCCGATACGGTCGATGTGGCCGTTGTTGACTGGCTCGAGACGAAGATCTTCATCGCAGCTTTGGTGAGAAGCTTAGGGCGTGCCTGTTCTGATGCTACCGGAGCCTGAGGAAGAAGTGCTGCCGCTGTGAACCCCGCCTCCGTTTCGGCAATAGCAGGCTGAGAGGTCGCCTCCTGAAACGAAATGAAAACTCAGATTTCAGGGTGCGATGCAACAACATGCACGATAAGGAGATGCAGAACCATGATCTCACCTTCCTCTCTTCCTCCTCCTCCTGCTTCTCCTCTTGGCGCTCACAAGCATCAGTCTCCATTAAGCTGTCAACGTCCGGTTTGGTTTCGACAACCTCCTCCTTGACCGCGATTTCAGCGATCGGTTCTACGTCACCTCGGCACTGCACGACATCCTCCTCAACCTTGCATTCAGAGACTTGCGCATCCATTTCGGAACCGCTTGACTCATCCGAGCGATGACTCTTCTTGGACCTCTTCGCGGGTTTTGACTCTGCAGTTTTCACTGTATACAGCTACTGAATAGTATTCGCCATGATAAACTACCAACTTACCGTGGATATCACCCCGTCTCTTGGAGACGTCTTTCTTGTCCTTCTTTTTTGAATCCCCCTCTATTCGTTGTTTCTCTTTCCTTTCCTTCTCCGCCTTCCTCGCCTTCTCAGCCTTATCAGGGCCAAATATCGACTCAAAATCCAGCTTGTCCATCTTGTTGAGCTTTCTCTTTGGGACCTCGTTTTCGTCGGAGGAATCCTGAAAACAGACCTGCGTTCTCTCAAAGGCCATGTTATAGAATCCATGCGCACAAATTGAACGCTGCGTTTACCGCTGACCTCATGCTTTAATTTGGGAAATCTTCACCATCTTAGGCAAGACCTACCTCCTAAGCAAACAGAAGTTATCGCAAAAGCGGCACTACTAATGAAGCAGCTCCTAAGTCACATCCTTACATTGGTAAGAAATCCCCGCCACTAGTTACCAATAGCAGAACTAAACAAAGATAAAAGACATTTCTAAGACAAACAAGTTCTTCTGAGCTACCTACATATCTGGTAGACAAAGCAACAAGAACTTCATGGAACACTTCTAACAACACCTACCATCGAGGATTAGGATCGAAGTGAGAGTTGATTTCAAGAGTACGTGTATAGATGCTTGGAAAGCGGGTCTCGCTATATTTACTCATTTAAGCCTATCTCGAAAACGCATGAGAAGTGGGGAGTGCAACTCCTTCTCTAAGGTTACCGTTACTTCGGATTTTGGGAATTATATTCCACACTTCTCACTTTCGTCAACCCAGGAGAAATTCCTTCACAATAAACTGAATTTGACTGTGAGTACAACAGCTATTCTCCTCTACTCACTTTTCTAGTCTTCTTTCGTTTTTTCTCCTTATCATCGAATGCTTGTCCCTTCTCGTTGTCGGTGCTGTCCGCACCAAACACGTCCTCCATGTTGATGTTTTTGTTCTGAAACCAACTAATTCTGCTGCCAAACTGCTCATGAAAAGAGCTTCGAAAACTTCCCAAACCACGTACATGTCTGTGCTTTTCCGAAACCCTTTTCGCGGTCCTTCGATGTTGCTTCTGATTGCCATTATCTGAGTCTACCGATTCGTCTGTTGACCAGTCGCCCTTCTTCTTAACAGCCTTAATCGAGGAAAACATTGACCTGGAGCAAATGGCGTGCCGAATTCTCTTCCAAACCGCTGCAGCCTACCTCTTCCTCGCTGATGTCCGCTTTCACGTTCTCACCACGAACCACCTCGTCGTCGTCGTCGTCTGAGGAGTCATCGGGTTCAGAATCGGCAGGCTTACGCGCTGATCTAAGCCCTTCCTCCTCATCATCTGACGAGTCTAGCTGTATGCGGTGGCGCTGCAAACCGACCAATGAGGTTCTGCCGATACGACACCGCGTACAATGATTACCTTCTGGTTCTTCCTCTCGTTATTTTTATCACGAAGGCGCTGAAGAGCAGCAGTCTTCTTGGTGCCATCGTCCTTGTTGGCAGCAGAGCTTCGTCTTTTAACTCGATCATACATAGACAAACCACCACTAGCGCCAGCGCAACTCGATCCGCTCTCTTCAGCAACGAGATGGGCCAACTGCTTGCTGAACGCCTTCTGAAAAAGAGAACTCTCGCACATGCTTAAATTCTCATTTACACGAAAAAGGTTCAACTTACTTGATAGTCGCTATCGTCGCTGGAGCTCACTTCATCTTCCGAGCTTTGCTTAGATTTCTTCTTCTGCTTCTTCGACTTCTTGTCTCGCGAACGATCCTTATCTGATTTCCTGGCTTTCTTATCCTTCCTCTCTCGTTCCTCCTCTTTCGTCCTTTTGCGTTCATCCTTCGGCTATAAGTAACAGACTTAGTGCGCACATCCTTCACACAGATACCAATTCGATTTTTCAATACTACGAAGCGTACTCGTTTGTCGCGCTTCTGGTCCTTCGATCTCTCGCGATCTCTCTTGGTTCTCTCCGCCTCTTTTCGCTTTGCTCGCTCCTCCTTCGTCTCAAACGAGCCGTCGTCCCTCCGTCGCTAAACGGATGATGTTTTACGCGACAACGGCATTCGACAGAACGAAACATCATACTACAAACGCTACTGTTGAAAGCCCAATATAAATGAAAGAAACCATTTTGTGCTCCTTTTTATGATGATCAGAAGTGCTGGAATGCTTCTTGACTTGCTCGTGCGAATGGTGATCTCTTTCAGAATGACCGGACATAGCAGATGGCTTTTTCTCTATCTTCGGCAGCTTACGAAAATCCGTTGTTGGAGGCTTATTGTGAAACAGCTCAGCAAGAAGCTCCGTGGATGGATCCTGCAAAAGAAATATTCCCTTGTTCAAGCCTTGTCAGCAGCTTGACAAGTACTGGGAACCAGAACATCCTAATGAAATAAACACACCTTGTGTGCAACTGCAGACGGTGCTGACTTGCGTGCATCCGAAACAGACAGAGATCGTCCGGTCAACGACGAACTCGAACCAGAAACAGGCGACTTTAGCGCCGACATGGAGTCCTGACGCAGCGGAACATGCTGAAATTGCCAACTTTTGTTCCCTGCAGCCACTTTCCATTCGCTGCAGCGCTCCGAGAACGCCGCAGCTTTAGCTAGCGATACGGTAGGCGTGATAGTGGACCCATTTTTGCCACTGACAAAACATTTATAAACCCAATGTGAAGAAGGAGCACAGGAAGGAACACAGTACCCACCTTTTCGCTTGTTCGTGAAAGAGACTGCGCAAACTTGCTGCCTTGAGATTTCGGCGCCTGCGATGGCTGATGCGTCGAATGGTGTATTAAAGTGTGCCCCGAAGTGTGAGATGTGGGATGGGAAGAATTGGCAACACCGAATCCAGGGTTTGAAGCATTAACTGAGGCGGTATGCGGCTGAGACGAAACACTGTGCGACGGCACACGTTGGTGAAGCGTCGTTATAGAAGAGCTGCTCTTAGAAAAGGAGCAGTTCCCGATGTATGCAGTGGGGCTCTTCAAACAGGCCCCCTCTCGGTGCGATGTCGACTCCTGTAAGCGCTAACCGTATTAGAAGAAATGGGAACAATTGCTTGCCAAAAGGTTACCTCAACGGCTGGAGGCAGCTGAGGCGGTGGAGGTGGAGCGGAAAGTATTGGAGACGTCTGCGATTCGGGAGTTGTAGATGAGGCATACAGAGAGGATGGAGTTGCAGGAAAATTCGGGGGTGGTACCGAGAAATTTGGCGGGTACGCAATAACAGGAGCTGTTGGTGGAGCCGCCAGACGAACGGGCGCAGCCGACGACGACGTTGTATGTGCAGACACAGGTGTTTTACCCTTGGATGAAGCACTACACGGAGCCCCAGTCTTGCGCGATGACTGAAAGAACGCCATACGTAGAAACTGCGAAGAGGCACCGGCAGAGTGAACTAACCAAAGGCGAGTCCAGTCTCGTCGATGCCGGAGTACTTGCGGTGCTCTGTGAAGCACTTCCTGGCTGAGGAATCGTGATGGATAGAGCCGGCCTGTGCGTCGTGGAATTTTTGCTGAACCCACTGGACGACAAGCCTCCTCCGGAAGATATTCCAGGAAACGTAGTAACTGCCAAGGGGTCAGGTGCAGAAGCCTGCAATAAATGTATTTGCTGAGGGACCCTGTGCACAAAACGGTGCTCACCTTTGCAGCCAAGATCCGTTCTTGCGTAATGTTAAGCGTGAAGTCGTCGAATGACGACTTCTTTTTTTGATTTATGCTTCGCAACCGCTCCTCGAACGAGTCCGTACGAGGCGTAGACCCCAAAAGGCTGGTCTGTCTGGGACGAGATGTGGGTGTTGTGTCTGCCCCAAGCGAAGTTGATGGAGTATTGTGGTGCTGGTCATCAAATTCAGCCACACCACGGTGAGCTTCTTCCAAGGACGCATTGACATCGGTCAGACGAGAGCCTATTTCGGCGAGACGCTTAATAAGGGAAGTGAGTAAAAAAGCTTATCGTCGCATTCAACATAAGCATTCTGCAGATAACTATAGCACCAACCCCGCTCCATCCATCAGCTAGAATAGGCACATCATCAGGTTCACAAAGGAGATCCAACGCCGATGGAGGTGGCGGCGGAAGTGGCGCTGCATCTGGCGAAAGCTGAGAGTCGCTGTCCAAGCCACCACTGGCTCCACTGCTACTCGGACTATGTGACAGTCCCGCGTGGCCAGACGCGGTGTGCCCCGAAGAAGCCATGTTTACGTGAGGAGGGCGTTCTGGAAGTTGGATATCTCTTGAAGCAGTTCATACAACAGCAGCATAGCTGCAGTTTGTTTCTGTGATACCGTCGCGTAGGAAAAACAAAAAGGCGACGGAACAACTCTCTTGTTTGTGTGTGCCGGCTTCACTGCCTAAATGAAACCACGTGTAGACTTTGAGAGCATGTCCGTGATATCTGACATCTTGTTGAGGCCAAGCAGCACAAAAAATTGTGATTTGCTCTTCTCAGGTATGTTTGCCACCAAATATCAATCGCGACTCCACCTTGGCCAAGCCAAGCAGGCACGCGGCTCACATTCACGAGATGAGCACTCGGCCACGTAAGTAATCAATCTTCCAATCATAGCTATTTCGTTCCTATCAAACAAAGCCAACTTGATACGTTAAGCTACTATACAGCGACGATTTTGCCCTTCCCACTGTTTTCTTCCAAAAAGCGCAGAATCTTTGCCTACCTTCCGACAGCGAGGTGGCCAATGGCCGTGCGCTAAGGGTGGTCACAGATCCACCGCTAGCACGACGCTGTGAAACCGAGTGTCCCCCATCAACACTGGCCGCACTTCCCGAAGACCGTTTTCGCCATTCTCCTGCTATCGAACGAGGGTGACGATCTGCGTTGGCAAAGGGAGGGAGTGGCAAATGCGACGAAGACAGTCTCGTCGATTCACTGCGCGAAATTCGCGGATCTTGTAATGGAACACTTTCCTAAATTAAACACCTACTCGTGACAGGGCTGCGCAGATTCTAGTGGAGATGTACACTTACGAAGTCTGGAAAAACACAGGGAGTTCGAAGCAACTCGATCCATGGCCACTTTCCTATCCGAGTCCTGTGCGAAGACGACTGTGAAATGGAATGAGGACGAGCTTGCGAAGACTGTCCATCAACTGAGTGTCGCTTTTGAGAATGAGCAGCACTGCTGTAGTTTGGCGGCACTCCTGTCGATGGACCAGGACCGTATGACAACGACTGGTGTCGATTTTGGGAAGTAATCGACTGCAAGGACAAGATGTAGAGCAAATAGGCATGACAGACAAAACGGAAGCTGAACTGTTAAAAACATACTTGTGGCTCCTGACTGCAGTGGTGAGATTGGTGTCTGTTTGAATGCGACGACTCATGGCGAGATGAAGAAGGAGGAGAGACAAACTGGGGAGTGCAGTGCAAGTGAGAATTCGTCCGAGGAGATGGTTTTCGCCTAACTGGTGGATCAGCAGGTGGCGGAGATGGCACAAGTGGCAATGTCTCCATCGGGGGTGGAGCAGGTGGAGGATCCAGCGGCGGTCGCGAAACATCTTCATAGAACCTAAATTACAATTTCAAGTGGAAAAGAAAGTTATAGCGCTTGTACCTGTACAACGGCGCGCTTAAGAAAAGCAGCGAGCAGAAGGCATGAGCAACCTACCCGCTATCACCACTTTTACGATCGTCTGGAGTCGGCGTCACAGTACCAACCGCTGCAGTAGCACTAGGTGGTGGTATCGAATGCGACTGTCGCTCTTCTGAAGCAGCAGGAGAGTGCCGCGCTGCCTTACGATCGGACCACTTCGCTTCAAAAGGACTTCGTCGAGACGAAGACGTATTTCGTGGCTTGCCTAAAAAGCTTGTTTGCACCTGAACGAATAGCAACTCAATTCTAATGAGCCTAACCGTTGATATTCCTGTCGCTGCGGTTGTCACGTCTCTCTTCGCGTCGTCGATCCTTATTCCGCTGGCTGTACGACAACGGGCTTGAGGCGCGACTGTCGTTAGACGCCGAACGTAGCCGTGTTATCGACGAACCTTCACTTGACGACACAGACGAATCCGACGATGCACTAAAACACTCATCCAACAGAATCGGAAAGCGCCATGCTCACCCAATCACAACGTGATATAAACAGAAAATTGTGAGAAATCTTTTGGGCAGTTCAGAAAAAACATTTTGTGAGTAAAAGTGGTCGTCCTGAAATCTTGAGAAAAGGAGGGAAATCGATGTAAGCCTCAACCGACCTTTGTTTTCGCTCCTTTCTTTCCTTCTTTCGAGATGGCAGCTTCTCGTAGTCGTATTTTGATGACTTCCTATGGCGCGACCTATCTTGTGACCGCTCTCGAGAGCGCTCTCGACGTCTTGAATGAGCAGGTGATCGACGCTGATCTCGGTGATGCTCATAGCGATAGCTAAACAACCCATAGCATAAATGAGCACAATTGGAGTGACTTTTTTCTCCTAGTCCAAACATAGAAATGCGTTTTCGCCGATTAGCGAAGAACAGCCTTTGAAATGTGACATCTGAAGATAATTTTACTTCAGGGTGAGCCTTCACTGAGTTCCAGTGAATTTTCTCGACTTACCTAAAGCGGCCTCCACATGTCCGGCCACCGAATACGCTTATTCGCTAGTGTTGCTTCATAGTGCGACGCTTGTCGCCCTGGTTACAGTGGATCACACAGTACATCACTAATGTCCATCGCAGCCCAAGGTTGACAGCTATGGGCGAGTTTCTACAACCGACGAGTTCCGCACTACATTTTTGAGAGAGGAGATTAAAGAATTATTCCACATATTCTTTTTGAGCACTGGCTCCACATGGCAACTGGATGCTGAAATGATGCATTCTTCTTTTCAGATCTGCCTGTTGCTCCTTAGGAGGCAATTACAACTCGTACCCAGACGTGAAACAGACATGCATGAAGCATTAACTACTTTCTCGAATTCTTCTTCTTCTTCAGCGTTCGTTCTTTTTAGTTGCAAAGTTCACTTTCAGGGAATGCTGGGACCGCTTTTCCCGATGAAATGCCTGAACGGGGTGCAACAGAGCCATCTATCTTCAAGTGCAACAGAGCCATCTATCTCTGATGCAGTGCATCAAGCCACCGCGGCTCCAGTCGTTTTCGGGCACCTCAAGACTAAAACCAGTTTTCGAAGAACTGTTGGATTACTTGCATCAAACTCACTACCCCCTCAACATCTGCAGCAAGTCCTGGAGTAATTCGCGATGCTCACTCCATTACTACCTCCGACATAGTATTTGCTTACCACTGATGTTGCCACACCTCAACGTCAAGTCTTTTACAAAAACCACCCACTACTCTTCAACATCTTGTGTACTCTCACGACTTTCAGTTCACTAATAATACAATTGAATAATCGTTTTTTACTTCGCAGCCGCAGAGTGGAAACCTTCAACGAAACAGCTCACCTGGGCATATCACTGGGAGGATCAGGTGGAGGGGCCAGTAACGCAGTCAGTGAGTCATCGACTGATACAGGAGTCGCACTAGCTGGGATACAACCAGTATTAACTGGAGTAGTCGGCGTGGATCCGGGAGTTTTGATTGCCACTCCTCCGTGCTTGCGGTCGATGAAGTGATCGTGCAGGCGGTCGGAACAGAAATCCGCCGGAACTCGTGCTTCACCGCTTTCCACTTTGAACACGCTGCAAAAAAAGTTAACGGAATGGGCGACAGTGGCACAACTAAAATTATGCACAGTAAAACGTTTCAGGCAGAGGGCAATTCATAAAACAATATTTATGGCCTAGGTTATACTTCGTCGACGCGTCGCCGACGCCGGCGACGTCAGCGTCGCCACAGACGTTGCCGACGTTGCTGACGTCGTCGACGTGTCTGTGGCAACGTCGTCGACAGATTCTATGGCGACTTCGTCGACACGAGAGCATCGGAGCACATTTTTAGTCGCAGCGCGTTTTCAACGTCATAATTTGGTGTAACCAGACCGCGGATTGAAACGGTAGGTGATCACGTCTGCCTCGAATTTGCTTACATTGTGAGCCTTCCCTAATATGTTTCGAGGCTGTAGAATTGATTGTAGACAAAATATAATAATAATAATAGTGTGGAGCAGTGTTGAACATTTAACGACTATCGATTTACCGATTTAACGATTTTACCAGCGTTTTCGTTAAATTTCTTTATTGGAGTTTGTCAAAGGCCTTTTTCTTTAGATCGCATTGAAATTAAATTTACGCGGAATTCTCCAAATTCACAGGAAAATTTAACTCTTAATTAATTAATTGTATTTCGAAAAAACTCTTCGTAGAGGTTTGCAGTGCAGTTGCTCTGGAAGGAACAAAACAAAACTGTGAAGAAAATAAACAGTGTTCCCTCGCTTTCTGAAATGATACTGCAAACCTCTACGAATGCTTTTTCGAAATACAAATAATTAATTAAGAGTTAAATATTCCTGTGAATTTGGAGAATTCCGCGTAAATTTAATTTCAATGCGATCTAAAGAAAAAGGCTCTGGAAGAAAGCGAAAAGGCCTAGAAAACGCGAATAGAACGGGTGAGAAAGACAGAAAAGCGAAGAAAGGTGACAAAGTGAAGGGAAGGTGAGGTTTAGGCGCCCACTCCACTCAGTGTTCTAGCGAATGGCACTATTGGTGTACGCAAGACGGTCGTCTTTTGCACTTCTCGATTTCGTAAATCAAAGTCCGGTGGGGATGATGGCAGTGCCGGGAACGAAGAACCAACCAACAGTCAAAGTACTCCATCAGAGCGCATTTTCTGCCAACCTTGATGACATCGGCGCCGTCGGTGACGTCGCCGACCCGTCTGTGGCGACGTCGGCGACGGAAGTATAACACCCCTGCGGAGCTCTTGGCTACGCTGTGTTGTGCGGGCTGCTACGCACTGCGTAGCAGCCCCTCAACACAGCGTCGGCGACGCGTCGCCGAAGTATAACATAGACCTATTATTAAAAGGGACGACGCCTAAGCTGGCTTCTAAAACGGTAATCAGTGACCGCAAAAAGACTCGCGCTAAAAATTAAAGGCACGACCAAATTAATGAAAAGTAGCATAGTAAAGAATGTTCTTCGAAATAAAGTCCAGAGCTCTGCGAACGCCGCACTATGGAGTAGAGAAAGGAATGGTCCAAACAGAGGTGAACTCCAAAGAAGTGAAGTAACTTACTTTACTCCCTTTTTCTAAGCACTAATTAATTTGAGATAGCTTGAGATATTCGATGTAACACAATGGGACCAGATGACCCACTAAATTGCCGGCTTACCTAGTTCTAGCCGTGACCATCTCAGGGATGGTGAGTTCGGCAGAGAGCCCTAAGCTGTTAAGCGAAAGTTCATAAAATAAAGAACCTACTTTACCATTTTATTTTTAGGCTACCAGTGCTACTCCCCTGACCAAAACCATATAAACGCAGATGATGGAACAGTAAGCATTTTTGATCTACAACAGACCTAGAGCTTTCCTGTGCAGCGATCTAACCGACCTAGTTATAAAAACTCAAACGCTCCCAAGCGCTTTAAAGATTACATTACGAAGGAAATGCCTCCATAGTCTACATTAACATGGACTATTTGAAGTGAGTGAAACGGTATTAATCAAGATGGAGTAAAGGTGATCCTAGATTGGATGACTGCCAGCGCCAGCCATGAGCGGGAGGAGCATGCACGCGGCACCATTATCGACCCGCCTTTCCAGTGCCTCAGGCAACCGAACTCATTCGCTAGCACTTCCCGTTTCATAACGACGTTCGCCTCCACAGCATCATATTCGCCCTCTATTTGCCTGAGAACCATTAGACAACAACGAAAATCCAATAAAGCTCCTCAAAGTTTCTAAACGATAGCGCTTGGTTTTAGCCCCTTTAAGACGCGTCATACGTCTGTTTTATGACGCTCAACAGATGAAGTACTCTGAATGCGTATCTTATTAGGTTGTAACGAAATAAAAGGCGCTGAACCACTGTAAATTTAAACAGTTAATATCTCGGCTTGTAGGCAAGTTTATTAATCGAAATCAAACCTTCTGATTCTACACATCCTTGCCAACGTGACACAAGCTTTTTTATCCCAGTAGCATAAAAATCAGAAGTTCTGGAATTGACGAGATCTTCGAAGGCACTTTCGGCATCCTGTTGGTATTTGAATATTTTCCCTACCAAGAAGTCGCCAAGATGCTTGAAGAAATGGTAGTCTGTTGGGAAGAGGTCGGGAGAAAACGGATGTGGTAGAGTTTCAATGCTCAGCTCATTCAATTTCTGCAGCGTCATTCGTGCTACATGGGGGCGAGCATTGTCGTGCAGAAGGAGAACTCGCCTTCGGTTTACCAAGGCCGGCCGGATATCCTTCAACTTTTTCGTCATTTCTTCAATTTCAATGCAGTACTTCTCTGCCGTGATGGATTCACCGGGAGGGGGAAGCTGTGGTGAATAATTCCCAGCGAACACCACCATACTGTCACCATTACTTTCTTTTGGTGCAATTCCGGCTTCGCAAAAACCTTGGGCTCTCATCGCTGTCCACCCACTGTGCCGATCGTCGCCTGTTGTCGTACATTATCCATTTCTCGTCACCGGTTACGATACGATCAAGGAATGGGTCCGTTTCGTTCCGTAGAAGCAGTGCGGACGAGATCTCATATCGTCGGTTTCTTTGCTCCTCAGACAGCTCTGAGGCACCCATCTTTCCAGCTTTTTGGTCTTTCCAATTTCCTTCAGATGCCGGGCAGCTGTGTTGTGACTGACGCCAAGAACCTTCGCTATCTCCCTGGTACCTTTGTGTGGATCCTCCTTTACCACATTTTTCAGTTTGTCCTCATCAACATCACTATGCCTCCCACGACCTTCATGTTCTTCCAAGCTCTCATCTCCATTCCGGAACTTCTGATACCAACGATACGCCGTCCGAATTGTGGAACATCCTTGACCGAATGCGGCGTTGATCTTCTTGTCCGCCTCCTTAGCGGTAGTGCCCAGCTTGAATTCATACAAGTAAATGCCTCGGATTACCCTTTTTGTACATCTGCAAAAAAGTCAATAAAACTCTAAAGTTTTCCCACTTTTACATAGAAAATTTGGTACTCTCCGGTAGAGCAAAGTTTGCGCTTTTAAATGATATGCCACATGTTACGGTTTGTTCTTGATCAAACGCGTAAAGACGCGCCAAAAAATGGCGCGAGCCAGTGCCATTTAATTCGTTACAACCTAATACATCAAAACATTAAATTTATACATAACTTCTAGAAAGTTTGAAAGTGTGGCCTTTTAAGAATTTTGAGACCACTATGTGCAATTGTGTCCACATGAAAAGAACACCTTGATGGAGAAAAGAAAGCCGTAAAGGCCATCGCAAGCATTCATTTCAATCCTCTACCTAGCTATATCATAGCTTCGCATTTCCCGTCTTCTGCAGCGTCGTGCTGCTCTTACTCATATCTTTTCTCATCTTGAGCAAAATGTAAGGGATTAGGTTGGCAGCTAGTTTTGCAGACTCTCAAGCACCTTCAACAAAGGTGTTTATTAACAACTAACAAATAACAATTTCCAATCAAAGCAAGATGACTTAGGACGCGAGACTGAGACCATTTATCAGCTAGCGACGATAAGCGACGTGTGATCTGAGTTATGTTGCTGGAAGGTAATCCTCCTCCTGAAAATCCGTCTGAACCGCTTCTAGCGGAGTTCAGCCTGCGAGCGGCCAAGTTGAGAAGGGTAGATTTCAGCACCAATGCTGGAACTGCCCTTGATGGACTCCTGGAAGTTAACGCCTTCTTGACAGCACCGAACGAAGAGCACGTCGCGAATCGAACGCTTCAAAAAATCTAAAACCTTGGCAGAGAGCGTCTATCTCATACATCTTGTAGCCCAGACTGTGCGCCGAATGACTTCTAGCTTTCTAGTTCGGTACAGCACTTCTTGGTTGGAAGACAATTTATTAATGTCGACCACATGACAACGAAATGCACCTCCAAGGAGTTTTGGCATTAAAAGCGCAAGAATTCTACAGCCGTGAGATTATCCAGCTGCCTCATACACTGGAAGCACTTCTGTGTTCCAAGGGATCTTATTTTGGTTATAGATTGTTATTTGTTATTTGTTAACAAACACTCTTGTGGAAGATTCGTGAGAGTCCGAACTTCGTTGCCAACCTAACATTAACAAAGGTTTGCCTTCTAATTTCTAGCCTTCTGATTATAATGGTAGTTGATATTCGCGATTATCCCATAAAGACCCTGGACACCAGAGTTGGGTTTGGGCATGCTCCAGGACAACGTGGGAGCAGATCACATCAAGCCGGCCCTTTACCTGTCAGCTGTCGCTGTTGTTACGAAGGCAACTGCAGCCACTGGATTGAGGTAGAATGACAAGGTTCAAAATTCCTTTGGTTAGTACCCCAGTGCGACAGCATAGCTCAACACATGCGTGGCCTCAGGAACAAATACAGATATGCTGCATGGTTGTCGCTTGAACTTAGCAGCCATCAGCTTCGCAGGTGCGCGCATGAACTTCTTGAGTTTACGGCGGAATTTTCCTTGGCTCGAGAATCTGATCACTGGCGACGAAAGTGGTAGTCTAAGCCAACCACACGCGAAAGATTCAGGGGCTCAGTCGCGGCAAAACGGAATTCGCACGCCAAGACCGGAACTTCACCCAAAAAGGTAATGCTCAGTGTCTGGTGGAATTGCGAGAGTCATTCACTGGGAGCTGCTGCCTGCAAACACTACAGTCACTAGCGATGTCTACTGCAGGCAGCTGGATCGCGTTGCAGCAGCTCTTCATGGGAAGCAAGACAAAATACTCTTCCTTTACTACAATGCGCGCCCACACGTTGCAAGGGAGACTCAGAAAAAACTCGTGTTTCGCATGGCATGTCCCACTGCGTTCACCGGAACTTGCTCCAGCGGACCACCATCTGCTTGCTTCGTTGTTGAACCATTTGCAGGAGAAACAACAAAAGAGTGACCGCCGAGATCTTTTCTCGTCAAAACTCAGGAAATTCTATAGAAGCTATTTTACGAATTATCTGACACATGGCAATACGTTGTAGATAATAACGGTTCATATGTTCGCTAGTTGTCGTGTGTATGGAACGAGAGAAATAAATGTTAAAAAATAGCACAAATGGAGGGATATTTTCCTTCAATCTAATACACAAAAATATGGGAAAAATTACGAATCTAAAATTGTTCCGCGAGAGACTTTATGAGCCACCGGTGATTCTAGCGCGTACGCGTCCCACGCGGCTTTCGCTGCTAAACGCGATTGACGCAATTGTGTTAATTAATCACTTTTGGGATGCGCCACCACTCTACTTTTGCGGAATGTCTTACAGGGTGGCCAGCTGATAAGCAAGTGTTTCAGCGTTCCTAGAGAAGTCTGGTACCATTTCGCCGACCCCGTAGGGATGGAATTCCTGATTGGTCTGGACGGGAAATCAGAACAAGAACCTGGAATCGGGTACAGCGACAGCCAGCACCTACAACCGCGCTCCCCGGGAGGGTTATTAGCGTCAAACAGTCCAGATTATACTGAATTATGATATTACCAGACGTTCAGCGGCCTACCGGCCGCCAAACCCCGAGAACAGAACAACCCCAATCTTCCTCCTTTCTTCATTAGGCCTTCTTACAGTAAAAAAAATTGGTTTTGCTACATAGATTAGTGCAGTAGGATATGGTAGGGCAGAACTTTCGCTGCGCATATGAAGCCCATCCACCCTCCATCACATGCACGCGATTTATTCTCCGAAGCGCTCGTTCTCTACGTGTCGAGAAACAGGTAATGAGAGTTCCGATTCGATGCTTAATCAGCGAAATCGTAATTAAAATTAATCGGTATTGGTCTACACAGCTTACTGTCCGCCAGCAATAATACTCCTCCGAATCCCATGGTCACTCTCTCTACCCCTCCCTCCCCCTCCTCTCCTCTAATAGTCCCCCCTTGTTGGTCCTCTCCTATTGGTCGCCCCTACGCAAGTTGGACGACGTCTTCAGCATGTCTTTTGAATCCCTACGCAAGTTGGACGACGTTGAACGACGTTGAGCGACGTCTTCAGCACGTCTTCTGAATCTCTGCGCACGTTGGACGAGGTCTAGCTCAGGTCTTCTGAATACCTACGCACGTTAGACGACGCCTTCAGCACGTATTTTGAATCCAGACGCACGCTAAACGACGTCTAGGGCACGTCTCCTGAATCCCTACGTTCTGCACACGATCCCCATTCATACCCTGACGCATTGCCCCTAGAATATCTCGTCAACTTGGACGATCAGCCGCCAAGGATATAGTTCGCCAGCCCCATACCCCCCCCCCCCCCCCCGTGACGGACACGTGACAGTAGCCGATTATATATAGTAGGATAGGATTTTCAATAATAGTTGAACACAGTGGTAATATAGCTGTTCTGTCACAGTGGTAATAAAGGTGTTTGATTAGGAACCAAAGTACTGATCGGTACCTCCAGTTACTTAATATCTTCCTGCGTTTTTAAAAAGCGAGCGTGTTGCTTGTAATGTCCGATTTTTTTTTTTACTACAGCAAGCTCCAACACTGTTGAGTCTTTTTCGTATTGAATTATATGGCCATCCGTCTACAAAATAGGAAAAGAGGGCTCAAAATATGTACAACAAATAGGACAAAAATAAGAAAGGAATGTCTACATGTGCTTGGAGGCCCACAAAGACAGGATTAGCATTTTCGACGCCTGCTCTTCTTCGCATTTCGCCAGGGTCAAAATGCAACTGAAGCAGCCCGGAATAGCGCGGTCCACGGAGGTGTCATAGGTGAGTCTACAGCACTGAAATGATTCACCAAGTTCAAGAACGGTGACGTTGACATCGACGGCAGCCTCCGAAGCGGAAGACCTACGGAATTCGATGCAGAGCGTCTTGAGACACTTTTGGAGAAGAACAAGTAGTCGTGAATTAGTGTACCCAATGAACTGTGATCAAGAAACAGTTCTTAGCCATGTCCACTCACTGGATTTGCCGAAAAAAATGGGAGCCCGGGTGCCACGCGCCCTGACCGAAGTCAACAAGAAACAACGTATTTAATTATTTAAACATTAAAATATTATAAAAATAACACAATTTTGATGAGCAAAAAAGCGCTTTCTAATAAGCACAAACAGTTTGTCAAACAAAAAGCAAATCGTTTAAATAGAACTCTTCGAAGAAAACGCTGCGACCTTATTCTTCAAAATAACAGAAACGGAAGTGAAAACAACAAATACATATGCGCAGAACAAATTTCATTTTCGAGACTACCTCGCACCATACGAATCCTATGATTTCGACTTCCAGTGCAGACTATCTACATGTCTCACCCTTTCCGAGACATGACAGTGGTGAGAGACAAACATGAACCTACCAATAGCTTAGGCTCCAGATTATATAATCATCATGGGATACTCAAAAAGTCCCAGGATACCATCTTAGAATTCCAAAACATTTATGCTATCTTAGAGTTTCACCGGAGAGAACCCGGTCGTAGTTTCATAACGCTCACACGTACACAAGCAAAAGGTATAGCTAACTCACAACTGTTTAGGAACGCCGGCTTTGATGCGATTTAAAGCCGCTTGCGCGGCCTCAGTGGAAGAGAAAACCACTATAGCCTGTCGGACTCTCATATCAACCACAACATCGACCACACCTGAAATTGCAGTGTTTAGCAAAGAGAGCAGAATGATAAAAGAGCAGCAAGAACCTTCAGAAAGTGATCGCAGCTTTTGAATGACATAGTCCTCAGCAATCTGCGGTGGAATCGCACCAACCCACAACTTATTCGTAGTCATCGACCTCCCAAAGTTGGGTTGAAACTTCTGCAAAGTCGATTTAGGTCAACATCGCAGAACTATTCACTCTCGAAATGTTTTATCCAGCCGTACCTTTCCCTTCTTGCTGGCAGGCAGAATAACGCTTGAATGTGTGTTTATAGCACGCACAGCAGATTCTATGTCGGCAAACTGGATGAACGCGAATGGGGACGGCGATTCGTAGTTCTTCACATCTACGTCCAAAATAGTTCCATATTTCCCAAATCGACGTCGCAGTGTCTCATCCGATATTCGACTTTCTAATCCACCGACATAGAGAGTGCGAGACGCCTGAACATTCGCGCGGATGAATAGGCCTGCGAAATCGAGAAGAACTTCATCCACTGCAGCGCACCAGAGTAAACGAAATCGCGAACCTTAGGATGGAAGGCATCCACCTCATTGCGGTTACCGTTGGGGGACGCATACTTCGCTGGGAGATCTACATCAGGTCCAACAGTTGCTCCACTACCTGCAGGACTATTCAGCGACAAGTAGTCGTTATAAGCTTCCTGAAAAACATGTGGGTTCAAAGCTCGTCTTTTAATACATTGAGTTCGTTCAAGACAGGTAACAGAGAGACATTATCATTTCTCGTCGCTCTATGGTGAATTTTAGTTTTGAATGGGTCACAACTACTTCAATGCGCATGCACGCATAAACATAAGGACGGATTAAATCAAACAGAATATTCCAAAATGTTCGACTGCAATTTATTGCTGATCGGAGCTGCAACGCCGACGGGCTGCACTGACTGAAAAACTGTAGCGCCCACTGAATAATACAAGCACTACAGGCGCTACTGAATATCAATGTAAGAAAAACACTTCATTTTGTTATCTTAGAATGCGGCGAAAGAAACTTAAGAGCCTTAAGGCTGTCCATGTTGTGAAGTACGTAAAGCTTGCACAGCTAAGCAAAATGTACAGAACCTGAATTAAAATATAACCGGATCTCCAAAAACCGGTTTATACACACACGGGTTTCCATAAGAGAGAAGAAATCGAAGTAATCGAAGCTACAACGCCCTTGGACTACGCTGACTCAAACTGTAGCGCCCAATAAATAATAGAAGTACTAAAGACGCTGCAGCCATGACAGCTAATAAAGATGTCTAGCTCATAATTCTCTAGTGCGGACGATTCTGCAAAGATGATAGGTATTCAACTTCGAGTTACAGTACGAGGTAATCGGTCAGATAATCGATCCCTTCTCGAGAAAAGGGCGTGCGAATTATCCCAGTCGAGTGGAACAAGGCTGACTAGCATCCTTCACCTTTCACTGTAAATGTTCACCGAAGCACCAACCTGAACGACTACGTGGTTGGCCGCTCGTAGGCGCACTCGTGCCGACAGGACCGAGATATGGGAGTCGTTCACCAGCTTGTCCATGTCGACAACTCTGAACTCATACTGATATAGTAGAGGAGAAGCAGCAATATAGAGAGGCAGATCATACCGCTGAAATATAACCAGCGCCTTGCGAGCGTCTCCGTCTCCCTCAATAGAGATGTCAACAATCCGTCCGTGTTTCTTGAGAGCATCTTTCAAGGCCTCTTTCACAGTTCCGTCACTTCTCGGGGGAAGTCGTTCCACGTACACTCCCTTCAAAGAGCACCACTTTTGCAATTCAACGCTGTTGCATTGGTTGCACACACCTGTAGACCTCCAGTTGAGTGTGTTAAAATATTAGCAGAACCAGAACTGACGGACGACGCTGATGTTGCACCACAAACGTTCAACGTGTCGGGAGACCGGCTGAATCAACAAGATTTGATCAACCTCAGCAGAGAAGAAAAAGAAACGCACAAGCAAATAATTCTGGAAAAAATTCATCGTCCAACAATTTTTCGCAGCATATGAAACCCAGCTGATTGATCAACATTTGCAATGAATTTGGGAGCCGAACTTCATAAAAGGTGAAACTCATTAGTCCAAAATAAAGAGAACAGACCACACATGGCTAGTACAGTTCAAGATAGCGAGTCCCTGGTAGCACAGCCGCAACGGATGACATATCACACACCCTTCCACACAATCGTTTGGTTTTCATTTCATTCCAAGGTCTATGCAGATTTTTAGTCTCTAATATGTCAGGAAAAGAGAACCCCTCCGTCTCTCGGAAAACATTCTACACAACAACTGTATTTGAGTGTTCTCACGTCAGAATGACCACACTACTATTGCAGAAGGTTAAGGAAGGTCCAACGCCGGAACCGAAGGTTTAGAATAAGAGAGTGATAGCAGTTTCCAATGATGTACGTAAATAAACGGTAACAGATCAGCTAGAAAGTCTACCCAGAAATGAAATCGAAAACGATAAGAATAAGGGGAATGGCCCTACGACTCCTTACCCTTGCTCCTTCCGGTGACCCTCGGACCGCATCATTCGTTTCCCTGCATTCGTTACCGCTCGCGGTTGACTGCTCCTGAAGGAAAGCTAAACGATTAAATACATCTGAGAATTTGAAGACACACTACAGAAAGGTACCCTGGCACCTGATTCACATCTGTCATAACCACTTTCATTCCCTCTCAGGGAATGTTTCGAACTTACGCAAGACATCCAAATGAGTCATATCTTCTCCGACTCTGTCCGAGCTGCTGAGCCCAAATATGGTCTCGAAATTTGCTGCAAGTTTGAACGGAGGAAAGAACAGGTGAAAGATCACTGATGCAAGCACATCTGGGGTCAGATCATAACCGTTTAGCGGCCGGTAGCGATGAAAAATACCGCCAAACCTGATCCTTATTAATCTCGGCATCAGGGGTTTGGCGGTACTTTTCACCGTTACCGGCCGATAAGCAGTTGATGAATCTGGCTCCTGGAGGATCAAAGCACCACTCCCAGCTTCAGTCGCGTGCAAGTGATTAGTACAGGGTGTGCCATGAAGGTTTTTAAATTACAACTATGAAACAACTGACAGCTTACAAAACAACCGGCGATGGACCGCAGGTCATCTGGAGTCAGTCGTTCCCACTCCCGGCACAGAGATTCCTTCTGGGACTCCAGGCTGTGGTGGAGTTGGCACGGACGTGATTCTTGGCACGGACGCTGGCCTTCAAAATGGACTACGCGCTGAGTCCGTCGGATTCAGATCCAGGAGTTCGGTAGCCATTCTGCAGACATGATGAAGTCCGGAAAACTGGCCTTGGACTATGCTTTTCGCCCTATGTGCAGGGATTGAGTCATTTTGAGACGTCCAGTGCGCATTGCTGAAGTGCTGATGGGACTAGAAAAGTGAAGATGTCCCGTCGGTACATATTTATTTTTACTCATTCGTCCACAAAAACCAAGGGGTCTTTCCAATGGTGTATTTTCCTCCCCAAACCATGAGAGCCAGCAGATTTTCACGGTGTTCGGCGATGGAAGAGGTGGTTAGACCCTCTACAGATCAGATACTGCCGTTTTGGCGGTAGTGAGCCTACTCCACGGTGAACAGCTTCTCCGTGAACAGTGTTCGCTCTCACCCGTGACCTGCGGTACGCAGCTTGAGCTGTCGGCATCAATGGAGCCGTTCGCGCTTGTTCTTGTCCATCAAGAGCTGAACTTTATAGACTTGTAGGGCTTGAATCCGTGTTTCATTTTGGCTATTCGATGCACTGATGTGAGACTGATACCGATATCATGGGCGATTTTTCTCAGGAGACCCTCGCATTTGCGATTTTTCGATTTTCTATGATTTTCCGCTCTGCGGCGTATTGACAGTGCGATTTCTTCCTTGTCCTCGACGACTACCTTCATGGCCAAGCTCCCTACATCGACGAGCTCCTGTGGAAAAAGTCGACCGAGCAGGTTAATGATGTCGCATTGGCGCTTTCCCTGACGATGAATGAAGCTCCAAAATCGCAGAGCGATGGTTGACGTCTTGAGAAAAACCGTGACTAGAACAAAATAGAACTTAAAAAATTATAACACGGAAGAAAGATAAAAGGATAAAGGATAAAGGACGGCGTTACTCAATCCCTTCTGGGATGCGCCAGCGCATTCTACTTCTACAGGATGTCGTGGAGGCGGCATGAATGCGTATTTGGCCATACAATGACTTGCGGTGGCCAGCCGATGAACAAGTCAGCGCTCTATCCTTCCCAGACACGTCTGGTACCAATTCACCGACCCCGAAGGGATGGAAGGCTTGGTTGGCCTGGGCGGGAAATCCGAACCAGGAACCTGGTATCGGGTGCACGCGACAGTCGCGCCTCCTCCGACTGCGCTACACGCGCCCAGGAAGAAAGATACGCACAACTAAATGGCGCTATTGCCACCGTTCTGAAGATCAATACATTCGCTTGGGAAAACGTCAAACCTTCATCACGTTATTTTGGAACACCCTGTAGTATACTCGTTTACGCATGGTCGAGGATTCGATTCCTGACACGTGCCATCGCATTTGCATTTTGGTCAACTATCGCTTCGATTGTTCGATAACAATGTGACACTTGCTCGTAGATCATGACCCCAGAAATCAATATTGCAACGTGGCATCGTTTGCCGCGTTTTCGTCATTGTATGACGACCTTCCTTCCCGAAAAAGTTGTTTCTCTGATTCTGAAAATTTGGACAATCGACTGTGATCACAAGACTAGCCGAGATGACAAGATCGTCGAATGCTTTTCGCTAATAGTTCGCGATTGTGTCGCAATACATTCATTGGACATGGAAAAACACCTAAACGCTGATGAAGGCGACGGTCAAGAGTGGAATTACAACCATGAAGAAGACTGGGGAGAGGCCGGCAGAAAATGCTCCAACGGAACGTCGCATCCCTGCCGCGTTCACCTCGCATGCGCTGAGTGCGCGATCTCGGAGGTTTCCCTCCTCCTCCTCGTAGGTTGCGCTGAGCGTTATTCGCGCGACGTTGGAGAAATGTCCTGGGGCCAAGAAGATGGCGACCGCAGGGTTCGACCCCTTGACAACTTTTACGAGCCTTATGAAGAACACCATCAAACGTACCAAAGCAATCGTTCCAGTTAACGATACCGACTTTAATTTGATACAGAAAGACAACATCCTTAAAAGCTTCTCCCAGGACTACTCCAGGAACGCTTTATTCTCCAGGGGTTCGCTAAATTCTTTAAATATTTGTAGTCAAAGCAGGGTCTGTATGTAAAGGAGAGCCCAGAACAGTTCCTAACCTGAAAAAGCGAATATCCTTTTACTGTCTAGACATTATGTGACAGGGTATAAATTGCTCGGCTGACTAATACGAAAATGTTTCCCGTAACCGATGTGCTGAGCAGTACATTTCGTTTGCACACTCCTTTACAATATTTTACCAGTGTCAATGTAATTCATTTACTAATAATATACAGGACAATTTGTCAGAAAAGCAAGCCAGGTGTGGAAATCGGCTATTTTTAGGCTTCAAGGTAAAAATGCAGAAAGGCATCACAGCTGGGGAACCTAACACTGCGAAGGTGAGCCCACACCGTAAACCACTTTTAACACGATTACAGCTGTGAGGGGTGCTTTGATTCTGAAGTTTCGCTCCCATAAGCGCTTTTTCAGAGTTGTTCTTACATTCTTCTTCTTTGATCAAACTGACTGGCAGCATATTTCCATTCCAGGATTGGATTCAGCATTCTAGAAAGTACCAGGCAAGAAGTGTTTGGTACTAAACAGGGAAGATCTCGAACCCTGGTTGGTCCCGAACAATAAGATTGTTTGCAACTCTCATGCACGATTGAAAAATACGGCTCCTTACCTTCCGACATCCTTCGTTCGAGGAGAAGGCGTTCGCCTTCGAGACACCTCAGCGGTGGATTTCGGCGAAGCAGTGCCATTAGATGTAGAAGACAAGGACGAGGTCATCAGACCGCTGAAATAACAGCAATACAGTAACGCAGCTACAACATAGGAAACATGAAAAGGTATCGAAAGGGTCTCGTATTCAACTATTTTGGAAGAATCCGCGATAGAAAGTACTGCCTCTGCTTCTAGCTGTTCAGCAAGTGCAGAATTTCCGCTAGAACAATGATGAAGGTTGAGTCAAAGATTTACAAGGCTGCGTTTTTATTGATGACTAAAACAGTGTTGCAAGTGTTGCATATAAGCGGAACATCAGCTCGACATCTTGCATGCAATAACACAGAAAAATGGCACTTTGCATGGTCATGAGGTAAGTAGACCTTACAAGCTTCAGGGATGGATTTAGGCTTGGCTCAGATAGAAGATAGTATAGCTTTTTCACTGTTAGGTTCAGAGGTCGCTTAATGGTCTTGCAGCACACAGAGCTCTTCACTGACTGGTTGCACAGAATAACTTCATATGGAGCTGTGCAGTACAAGCTGTCATCAGTTTATCTTTATTCGATAGCTGCATCTTGCACGATACGGTAGGATCAAGTACATGATTGATGAGATCGACGCATCTATGGCCTTAGAATGTGGGAACAACCGGAATTGTTTAAACAAAAAAGCTCTTCGATAAGAAAATAACACAACTATTCAATTTTTAGGCAAAGCACGAAAGGTAGAATCCCACTAGTTTCGGCAGGAAGCTTTAGAATTCTAGGTAATCATAACTGTCGCTCAAATGAGGACTCTGCACAGCCGCATTTAAGAAAGTTCGAAATCCGCTGCACAACAATCATAGCAGATTTTTCACACTATCAATAAAATGAACATCATTATGTAGTAGGAGAGCGCGTGCTAAATTATCTACATCACACGAGAGATTTCTCGCATTAACATAGGTTTAATGACGCCTTTGCAGCTAATATGATGGGGATCCAAATAACCATTCAAGCTATCTATAAAATATTCAATACTCCTTGTGTCTTACTCTACACCTCAAAGCATCTGACAGCAACGAACGTTGGAAAAAAAAACACAATTCACATACTCCAATGCAACATCCAGTCAATAAATTACTGTACTCTCGAAGAGTAAAGAAGTTGCTTGTCGACCCTGAAAGTCCTTGTACGCCTGCCTTCTCTATCAATCGCAAGCCTGGTCATAGCTCCCGACGGCAATGACTGAGTTGTACGTACAAGAAGTTGAAGCTTATTAATGATGATTACATTTCCTATACGAAATGATACTGATCGTTGGCCTGAGACTGTGACAGAGGAATAAACGGTGATTTCATTATATGCCCACTCATGACGTACACCAGGTGTCATAAGCTCTACGCGGCCGTTGGAGGACATTGATTTTGGTATCCCAACATTATGAATGGCATAACAAAAAGCTACTATGGGTGGTGTGATACGACGCTTTACACCATTTTACGATGCTACAGACATGCGCTCAATACAGCATCCATATGATCGATATGATGCATTGGGGAAATGACAATAATTATAGAAGTGGACAATTACGAAAGAGAAACAGAGATAAGCTATAAAACCTAAGAGCTCGAGCTGGTCGTAAACGCGCGTGCAATTCTGAAACCTTATTCTCATAAACCCTGTCGGTGCGCTAGGATTTTTTCTACCATTTGGCTTTGCGTGATTTCATTGTTCAGACTTGACTTTATCTGTTCTTTCAATATTTCGCGTTGTTTTTAAGATAAGAAAGTACTGTAAAACAAATATGAAGCCAACGCAACTTTGTTTTTTCTTTGCTTGCCTCTGTATATGCGTGTTGCTTCCCTGTGTGTTTAAATTCTACAGACAGTTGTTGCGTTGCGATGCGATGTTTCTGTACCAGTCGTTGGCTTCAACTGTGTCAAATAAGTAGGTTAATATCCGAGTTCGTGCCCTCAAAAAATATAGGGTGCGGCAAAAATTTTAGATTCTCAATCTCATTACAAAGCATTTATTTATGGGGAATAATCAACTTCACTGAACCAAACTTTTACGTGGTACCCTCTTGTATACCAATTTCTCGGCTTGAACACTATATCGTTCAAGATGGCTGATGCAAAAAGTTTGCCCACTGTTATGGAAACTGCACATCGAGAAAATGCCTGCTGCGGATATCGCTTATCTCGAGAAGCACGGTCTGCAACAATATGAATCGAATAAAGGAGACGGGAACGATCCTGGACAGACTGAGATCGGGTAGGCCGAAGACAACCTCTACTTCCGAGGTCGTCAAGAGAATTCGAAAGAAAGTTCGCCATAAATCCCGGTGGTTCATGAGAGAGCTTGCTCGTGACGAAAGAATTTCCGAGCGTAGCGCTCCTTAAACGTCTGGCGCAGCACGCTACTGACGGATTCTGTTCACCGACGAGTGGCGACGAGTTGTCGTTACAATGGATCAATTTTCAACCATTAGAACGACAGAATTCTTGCCAAGGACAAAGAAGGAGTCAGTCGGAATAGAAGAGTAGGACCATTGTCGGGATATTTGAAGTCTATTATGTTTTTTGCAGGAACACATCAAACAGGAAAACACCGTTTATTTTTTAGGAAAGTGGAATCAAAATCAACAGTCAGAACTGCCTAGACGACATCCTAAAAAAGAAATCATTCCCTGGGTATCTTTGCACCTTGAAAATGGCGACTAGACCTATCAGCATGATTCTCCGCCTGTTCGCAAGGCTAAAATGGCACAGATGTGATGAGCCAACAATTCCCTTGATTTCATCTCAGCCGAAGAGTGACCCCTGCACAGCCCGGACCAGGGGTGTGCGTTGACATGCCGCCTGTAAATTTTTTACCGCAAATTTTTAACGCGGAAATTCGCCGGTAAATTCCGGTAAATTCGGTAAATCCGGTAATTTTTTTTAAATTAAATATTCCCTTAAAAGCGGTAATGCAAAAAAAGCGTAACGCTTCTCACCGAAACATCATCACGTTCAGAAAGACCATATCATCTTCATTTTATCATGCATACGTCATCCTACAGCAAATAAAGCAAGCGGAAACCTAGCAATGCACAAGTGTAATAATCTATATTGTGAGTGCTTTAAAAAAGATAGAAGCTAAATTAAAACGCTAAAATAGCTTAATTAAACTCAAAAACATTTCTGGAACATCCGACATTCAATCGAATATTGCTATATTTCTTTTTGGATTAACAGCTTAACTGCTTTTTGAAATTGTCACAATTATCATCGTTTCATTTGATGAAGGAATGATTTACACCTTACACAATCACCTTTTTGAAATATTAAGGTGTACTTTGGAGCAAAGCCAGGCACTTCAGAAAAAAGAACGAAATGTGACATGGTAGCGAATTTCTTTCTCTTCTTATATGGGAAAACAGCTTAAGGCCGGGGGCATACTTCCATCGCGGCGATGGAAGTATGTCCCCGGCCTTAAGCTAGCGTTGGTCCTAGACGGATCGTCGTCTCGCTTCCTTGCAGAGCGATGGGCGATGCGTCGAGCGCAGAGAGATTCAAATTCTTTCGCGTCGCTCTGCAAAATTCCATCGCGGCGACGGGAAGTATGCACGAGGCCTAAGAGTCCACCAAATCAGGTAGACTAGCGGAGTACATTCCGATGCCTTACATCTTGGACTAAATTACGGGAACAAGACATGAGCGTATCTTCTTCTTATTCATCTGGCGGTCGTATTCTGAGAGCTTCAATATCTCTATCTTCTCTATTATCTTGCTATTAGCGTTCGTGGTCCCAACCTCATTGACTCATCCATGTCTCACGTGTGGGGAATGTCAGCGCGAGGTACTGTTCCAGCGGAGCGCGCTTTCACACTGGAGCGCACCATCTCCGCTTGGGCATGGATTAGTCAATGAGGTTGGGGACCACGAACGCTAATAGCAAGATAATAGAGAAGATAGAAGCAGTCACCTCTAAACTGAGATCGGTAGTGTGTTTCCTTCTGCATTCGATAGATAAAACATGATTTTGTATGAAAAAAGTCGTTAAATTTTCCGGTAAATTTGGGAATTTACCGGAAATTTTCGTTAAAAGAATTCATCGCGAAAATGCCGGTAAATCCGTTAACCCGCTAAATCGTTAACTGGTAAACGCACACCTCTGGCCCGGACCTCAATGCGATGGATTACTCAATCTGGTCTATGTTGACGAGTAAGGTCTACGCGCACACGACATCCTACGACACTGCTTCGCTTCAACGAGCCTTGAAGAAAGGAGACTGATGAAGAGGTCCTGCGTGCCGCCACAGATGCGTCCTCTCAAGAGACTGAAGGCTTGTGTTTGTGCCAAACGAGGCCATTTTGAAATCTAACTGCCTTTTATATGTGCCTGGTCGACAATTCCTCATTCCGCCCCTACCGCGTGCGGTCGACTCAGCATCTTGCTCCCCGCGGTGTTATCTACTACGAGGAACTCACTCTATAACAACTTCTCAGCGGTTGCAAACTACGTCTCTAGTGGCAAGGGGACAACTGCGGTATAACTTGCCACCAAGAAAGGTGATTTCATTGCGATATTCTTTTCATTGTCTTCGTTTCACACGGATTATTGAAATCGATGGCATCTCCTGCTGGCGACCTTCCTGTTCCAGAAAGAAAGACGAGGCATTTGCGTACTACTGGTGCTGCGAGGACCTCGGAAGACCCTGTGGTGCGTCTCCAAGAAATGGCGGATTATGGAAAAGTGCCAAGTCACGTTAAACTCGCCATTGATATTCTACTGCAAACGCGGGACGAGGTCAAGGAAATGAATCGTCGTAATGGAGAGCTCATGCAGGAGATCAGCCGTCTCAGGGAAGAAAACTTTGAGTTGAGGCAAAAGTTGGCTATGTTGGAGGGAAGCAGAAATGCGGAAGCGCCGGAACGTGCGATATCAACCCATCAGACGGCTACTTTCTCCGACAGTAGACGAGAAGCAGACTTAGAAATTGATAGATCAATTGTATTGGCCAATATTCCTGAGTCTTTGGCAAATAATCCATCAGCTAGGGTAGCCCATGACTCACATTGTGTTACTAGTGTTCTTGATTTCCTCGGAATAGAATGTTTCTCAGTAGTTCATTATCGAATGGGAAAACCACAGCAGGGTAGACCTAGACTTATGAAGGTTGTCCTCCCGGCCAGTAAGTTTCAAAGGGAAGCTGTTAGACGTGCACCGCGTCTGCGCTTCTTTCCTCTTCAAAAGGGCGTCTATTTACGCCCCTCCCTCACTTGGGAGGAGAGACAGCGTAGACGTGAGCAGCGTCTAGCTAGCCGTGAACCTGTGAATGGTAACAGCACCACAGTTAGTCAAACTGTAGGTGCTTCCCAGTCACCGGTTCCCACCCAATACGGGCCATCCATAAACGCAGTTCCTTCGCAATTTGGCAATCCTTCGGGAAACAGCTAAGTTGTCGTAGGAAACCGTGCAAAATGATTTCATGTGCCCTATCAAATATAAGATCTCTGATAAGAAATTGCGATCATTTGGTCATGAATCTGTGCCAAAATAACTATGACGTGGTTTTGCTAACCGAAACTTGGCTGAATTCTAAGAATGAGCTTGACCCTCTTTTGGGAATTGCCAGTAGCCAATATATGAGTGTGCGATGTGACAGAATTTTCAAAAAAGGAGGGGGAATTTTGCTATTGATGAAAAAATATTTTCTATTTAAGCACGTATTCGAAGAATCGGTCAAGGATTCGTACGAAATCCTTGTTTGTGATTTGACGCTTCAACTTAACTCTGTTCGTATCGTTGCTGTTTATCGAGCCCCGAGCTGCAACGTAGGAATGTCCATCCAGCTTGCAAAGGTTGTAAGTGACTTTTGTTCATGTGGCAAGTATTGTACTAGGTGACTTTAACCTCCCAGATCTGTATAAGTGTGACTCAAGCAGTATTGCCAGTGTGTTTCGTGACACTTTCGAAGCGCATGATCTTAAGCAACTGGTGACGGAACCCACAAGGGGGGACGCTCTCCTTGACTTAGTGCTCTGCAACGACCAAATGCTGATTCACGAAGTATCCGTAGGACCTCCGTTAGGAAGCAGTGATCACTGCACTGTAACCTTCAAATTAGGCTGGCGAGTGATGAGACAAAAGTCGTTATGGATGAGAGACTTTAATGCTGCTGACTACGAGAATATCAAGCGGCACCTGGAAGAGATTGACTGGATCGGTACTATGGCTTGTTTAAGGACAGTTGACGAACAATATGAAACTCTTCTTGCCGTTCTCCATCATGTGATTGACCTATATGTATCAATGCGTGAAATCGTGTCGAGCAAACTAAAACTTCCCAAGTATCTAAAACGAATGGAAGGTTACCGTTCTTTTCTTTGGAATAAGGCTTCCACATCAGGTGATATAAGTGCATGGGCGGATTATGCGACATTCAGCACGAAAGTAGACAAAGCTCTTTTCCGTTACAATCTCTATACCGAGAAAAAATACTTGATCAAAACGATAGAACGAAATTCTATAGATACATTAAGTCTCGTAGCGGTACTAAGCAATGTGTTCCTACTCTAGTCAGTAATGACGGTCTGTATTTCTCCTCTCCTTCTGATAAAGCCAATCTGCTTGCTCAGGAGTTTCAAAAGGTGTTTAATAAAAATGATCTTTTGACCAAGGATTTAGCAGCAAGTAACGATTTTGATGAATTATCAGTGTTTCCTGAGATGGGACCTTCTCTATGGTTCTACAAAGAAGATATCTCTAAGACTATACTAGAATGGCCAATCAGTTTTTCCACATCACCGGATTACGTTCCACTTGCTTTCATCAAAAACATTGTGCAATACATAGAATACGCTTTAGAACACATTTTTAACAGGAGTTATATGAAAGCAGAGGTCCCCTCTCGATGGAAACATGCATTCGTTACTCCCATTCCTAAGAAAGCCCCTTATAGCAATCCCACGAACTACAGACCAGTGAGCATTACGTCTGTATTAGCAAAGGTTTTTGAGAAAATTGTTAGCAAACACATTCTAAAACATCTTGAAGAAAAGAACATTATTTCTGATAATCAGTTTGGCTTTTTGAAGGGAAGGTCGATTGAGACTGCTACACTTACAGCGTTAAATGATTGGACGAAAGCTGTTGAGGGAAAGAAGCGTATAAATGTGATCTATTTTGATTTCTCTAAGGCTTTTGATAGAGTTCCATTATCAAAGCTGCTACTAAAATCAAGATTGGTCGGGGTTCATCACATGATAGTGAACTGGATACGTGAGTTCCTCTCAGAAAGAACTTACCAAGTTAAGATAAATGGGCAGCTTTCCGAGATCTTTAAGGCTTTCAGCGGAGTACCGCAGGGGGAGTTCTTTCCCCTCTGCTCTTCCTGCTCTATACCCCGTTCAAGAAGCAGTGAACTACATAGATTCCTGGGCTGAGAAATGGGAATTACCTCTAGCAGCAGAAAAATCTAAATGTTTTGTCATTGGGACCAATCGCACTGTCGTAACCCCATCTTACAAGCTAAGAGGTGTCACATTAGAAACAGCTGCTGGCATTCGTGATCTTGGCTTCGTAATATCTAAGGTCCTCAGTTTTGACTTGCATCATAAAGCATTGGCCAAGAAAGCTAACTACCGCATCTACAACCTTTTTAAAGCACTGAAGAGCAGAGATCCTCAAATCCTGCGGGCGTATAAGACATATGTGAGGCCCATGGTAGAGTGTGGAACAACAGTTTTCAATCCTTCGAAGGGAAAAAACATTCTTCTTCTAGAAAATGTTCAGAATAGTTTCACTCGTAAGCTGATGATGAGGTGCTACGGGAATAATTATTATCAGATGCCAAATGGTGCCGAAAGAGCGGAGATGTTAGGATTACCAAACCTTTTCATAAGAAGGAAAAGAGCTGACCTCCTCATGATGTTTAAGATACTCACTGGTAGGGTTTCTATAAACCCACTCAACTTTTTTGGCACTAGGCTTACAAGAAACATAAGAGGGAAGCTCAGACTTTATGTTTCGGTGGCGAAATCACGAGCCCGAGCAAGCTTTTTCACCTACAGAAATTTAAAGGAGTTTAACCACATTTTGAGCACAAATGAGGAAGTCTTAGGTCTATCCTTGCACGGTTTCAAGAAGCTGCTTTTGCGTATGCAATGAGTGCCTTCGGTTGTATTCGTTTGTTTTTGATTGAGTTTATGCGTTTTTATTCTAACATTGTATTTTCACGTGTGGCATTAGCTCACGAATAAATAAATAAAATAAAATAAAATAATAAATACTATGACTTTCATCGCATTCCCTTTAAAGCAGCCGTTTGTGCGGCCAGTTAATTGTGACCAAGAATTTTCGCCTCACTGTAGAGACATGACAGCTTTCTGCTTAGGCTGCCCAATTTTTGAAAAAATGAAACCATGCGAACGAAAAAATTGTTTGTGAAAGAATGAAAAATGTATATGTGAAAATTCTAGCAATCTAAGGCAATAAGGTTAGAACGGCTTGATAGAGTGAAAGAAGGCAGCAATGAATATGTTTAATCCTTTCGCGACAATGGGTTTCTTCGCTTGCCCGTCGCGCCCGTAGTTGTTAATGGTAAATTTCTCTGAGGACAAAACTAATACAGGAAACTATATACCTATTGATTGGTCAGTGCATAGCGCAGGAACGGGAAATAATTGTTCCAGGAAAAATTGTTACGCTTTCATCTAAGGCGCCTTTTATACTCGCGCCGCCACGCGGCGCGGCATGATAGCTGACATAGCTATCGATTTTTCGCGCCGCCCGGCGGCGCCGCATCGTTTTCATACTCCGCCGCCTCAAAACACCACATTTGACGGAATTTCGGGTTACGGTATTCGGCGAATCGCGCCGCTGGAGGGAAGGGCGCGGCGCGGCGCGATCAGCTGCGGCTGGCTCGATGTGGAGTGGAGATTTCACCACCGAGATGAATCATTTTGTACGAACTTCGACTAGGGAAGTTCTTAGCGGTGCTGATTACGAATCTATCATCCGTTTTGCGTGTTACGCTGAACTTTGGGCGGAATCGGCAACCATTACCTTAGTCACCCGTACCTTTCGTAACTCAGGAAGGGCTCAACTAACAAAACAAAGAAGTGTAGCAAAATGGTAGCACTATTGCACTTTCAGGACTCCAGAGGTCGATGAGAGGTCGAAAAGGTTTTTTGACCAAACTTCTCCAGGGGGAGGGGGGTTATTTAGGGTGCTGGCCACGAATCTGACATCCGTTTTCGGTGACCATTACTTTAGTCACCCGTACCTTTCGTAACTCAGGAAGGGGATGGAGACCTGTAGACATTCACGAAGTTTTACCTATACGCTAAAGATATGTTCAGTGAACAATGACCACGGAATGGCAATACGAGAGAGATTTCTGAGCGATTCTCGACAATGAGTACCTTCCAGCAATTTTACTTTTGAACCCGCACATTTGCAAAATAAAGAGTCGTTTAGTGCCATTTGCATTGCAGGGGACTCGAATCAATACCACACTCACCAATTTCAACCATAGGTTGAGCAGACGACTTCGACCCCAGCTTTAGGAGAGGATTCGTCGTTCCCCACAGGATTTCCACCACTAACATTAGCCAGATGCATTGCATTCCGCTGATCGGCCAGACGAATTCTTTCTGTTTTGGTGCTTCAATGACTCATGGACCATCTCTTCCGTCGTCCTTCATGGCGCACGGAACGTAGTACGTAGAAGTTGGTCGCAGCGCGTCGCTGACGCTCCCCTTTCTAACTACAATCGCGCAGCGGCGCGTCAAATTCGGGCGCGGCGCGACTGGCCGCGCCGCATTCCGAATTGACGCGCCGCTGCGCGGCGGGAGTATAAAAGGCGCCTAACATCGCATGAAGTTACCCGATGCCACAAATAAGCGCCTGACAACATTTTCCGATTGTTGCGAAGGGGATAATCGTCATTATAGGGGCACCACATACCCCGAACGAGGAAAGCAACCATATCTCTACTCATTTTAACCAAATCGCAATCGAGTAGTACAGGATGCGTAAAAAGTATTGACGCACCTACTTTTTGTTTCAGCTCCAGCTTTCTCTTTCTACCCCTCTAGGTTTTTGTGTGTTATTTTTGTTGTCTGTATTATGCTCAAAAAGCACTCACGAAAGAACTGAAGAAACATGATCGCCATCGCTACGGTGGCCCTTTTTTTTTGTCTGTTACCCAGAGAGCTGAATACTTGCTTAACAAGAGAATTAGGCGCTGTTCGAAACGGCTGGTGAGGAAAGAGGTCAGCAACCCAAACGTCAGCTACGGCTCTGGCATAACAGATGATGACTACAATATGTTCAAGCAAATAACGTTCAAATCCAAAATTATCAATCTCTGTCCGATAACGGTAAACAGATAACGCGCACAGGTGTAGACAGCTTCTCAGACGAGCACAGCTTAAACATGAAACCGCTGTATTACTCTTTTTAGACGATTTTTGAGGAGGTCTGGGCTAATTTCAACAGAAGTGACCAGTCGCAGAAGGCTACCCTGTTAAAAGCACGGAACGAAATCCAAGCGCGTGCTCATGAATTTTTCCGTCGTTTTCGCTCCTGTATTCACGGTAAAGGAGCCAATGTCAACTACGAGTTATTCTATCGTGTTTGCAAGATCATTTCCCACATTTCTCAAGTGAATACTTTAAAACTTACTGCACATTACTATTTCCACAACCACCATTTACTCCGTCAATACTTTTTTAGCACCCTGCAATAGATGATCATGTGAACAAAAGCATTCATACTTGCTACTATAAGATTTAGCCGCCATGCTCCACAGTGCATCTCTGTCCAACTCTCACCACGAATTACATTCAGGTGATGGATATCTCTCAGACAAGTCCCGTAAGAATGAAGCACCGAACTGTCTACACAGCAGGCCAAATACGCATTAATTCGTCTCAAAAAAGACCTTGCGCAGCTATCCGCTTCTCCCCAAGAACACCACCCAATTTATCCACGACATGCACGTCTCAAAGAATCCTGGGCAGAAACCTAGAATATTGGTCGAAAGTGGTTGCCTGACTGCTTCTCACTATAGCGCGACTCTTACCTCAAGCGGCCGACCAAGAATGCCTATTCACTGTTCACGTGAACTCCACGACAAACGATAATAAAAATCAACAAAATCAATTGATAACAGTTGATCGATGATGTTTACTGTGGGGAGAAGTCGTGAAACACCTACTTGTAAAGTCTGTCATCGGCCTTCACATTCGCGCAATCCCTACCTTGAAATTCTAATAACTAGTAACGATCAATAATGCCTAAGACAGGTCGTGGAAGATCTAGGCAACGCTGGATGGACACGTTACATAACGACATGAAGGCATCCAGTCCCCATCCTGATCCTGAAAGAAATGGCATTTCGAGCAGGCAGATCCTACTTCAGCATGGAACAAACGCTGAAGGATAAGCGTGAAGGCCAACAGGCACAAACCCTTTCCTCAGGTTCAGACGGGACGGATGGACACACAGTCAGCAGCACAGACACACGGAATAGCTCCTCTACATGTAGCCTGCAATTTCCGGTCCTTGCTACTTTCTAGAGCCCCCCCCCCCCCCCACCCTAGTAACTGACAATGAACAATGCTACATATTTGCTGTGCAAGCTGGTCACTGCTCAAAGTCCACGCAGCTTCAGGGCATGAAGGTTAGCACAGTAACAGCACACTTTAATATGAAAATCTCTTTATGAATACGGGAAACTAAGGCTTCCTCAAATTGGTATCAATCGACTCAATGTTCCTTGTCCACTGAAATATTAATAATATGGTGGGATGAAGTATTAATAACAAAGGTATGTTGCTAGTGAGTGCCCCAGCTAGATAGCCTTGAAATCAAAAGTAGGGTGTTAGACTCAAACACCCAAGATTTCTGACCTAATACGTGATCTTTGTACACTACACCACCACCGTTTTTCAATGCACACACTTCAATATCAGCTACGAGCCAGTCGCTAGTGACAACTGAATCGACGACGTCGAAGACATTTACGTTGGCGACTTGATTATTTGCCTTTCACTCCGGCGTCGTATAACCTCACCGCTAATCCTCAAAAGGTCAATATAAAAATATGGCGAAGAAGTGGTCAGCTCTGGCTGGTGTGTCGCCCCGGAAGTGCATTGCAGCCAATCGAATATGCTGTGAATCCCACCCATCGGCCACCACATCTATTCGCGCGACTCCCTCAAACAGGCAAAACCTATCAAGAGTGATGGCGATCGACATCTGCTTGTCAATTGATATTCAATGCCTGGTGTGAATTCTGTCTACCGACCAAAAACTCGTGATCCCTCATCAAACGTCAAGTCCTTGCAAACTTCGATCGATAACGGCTGGCTTTCGATACTGCTCTACCGTTTTACGATCTCCTTACGAGCTACCATTTCCGCAGGACTTCAACACTAAACGGCGTTGTCGCCTTCTTCAGAACCTGGAAAACCGCCGAAACGTAAGCCGCAATAAAGACTTGTATCAGTCTTGGCTACGATGAACAAAACTACTCGTCTATTGCAACATCAAAGATGCCGAGGTTCATCGAGAGTCGAACATGGAACATTAAATGGGTAAATCCTGAAGGAAAAACGTCGTCCTCTATTGTGGATTCTTGTGAGGGCCATCTAGCCTTCTTCTCCTTACTGCGTATAATTCGTTTAATCCGTGGGTCACGTTGTCAGTTACGGGGAAGGGGCTGAAGCCACGAGATGCCTATGACAGTGCGGCGTATGACACCCGACTTTTCTTTTAGCTTAACCATGGACGATTGCTGGCAAACTTATAACTAGCGACGGATCACCCAAGTTTACGATGTATTCAGCGGACAACGCGTCGGGGCATGAGGGAACAGCAAAAGGGGAACAGGGAGGAATAAGGGGGATCAGTATTTTTCCTCAATATCGTCCATTGTGCGTCGAGTTTCTAAGACGGGTCACGGAAGTGGTACGTGTGTCGAGGTGTAGAAGGTTTGTCATAGACGTCGTGGTAAGTGGTGACACGTGAGTCGGGACTCAGTGTCACATGTGCATGCTTAACTCCCACTCCAGCACATAGGTAAGGAACTACTAGCGTATTAGCTGTAGGGGGAGGGGGAGGTTGGAGAAGAGGTAGAGAGAGTGACTAGGATTCGAGGAGTATTATTGCCGTCGGACACTAAACGGTGTCGACCTGTCGCCCAATATTGATTAATTTTAATTATGTTGCTGCAGATTCAGCACTTCGGATTGGGACTCTCATAATCTGTTTCTCGCCATGTAGAGGACGGACACGTCGGCGAATAAATCGTGTGCGTGCGATAGAGGGTGGATGAGCTTCGTAGGAGCAGTGAAGACTCTGTCCTACCATATTCCAATAAATAAACAAATATCCCCGCTGCACTAATCTATATAGTAAAACCAGTTGTTTACTTAATAAAAGCAAGGCCTAAGGAAGAACGGAGGGAGATTGGGGTGTCCTACTCTCGGGTTTTGAGGGCGAATCCCCCAACCAACCTCTGGTAATCCAATAACATGGTCTCCACGGGCGCGGCACCGAACGAATGACTGTTCGCGAGTTCTGAACGCGTCTGACGCGTCCAATACATCAAACGTGTCAAGCGGACACATACAAGGATCAACACTTGTTGCAGGAAAGCCAATTATTCTGTCCGATTAATTCCGAATCAAAGATGCCGTGCGTCAGAATTGAGAAGGCGGCTCGCATATGTCATCCAGCATACGTGGGACTCAGAACACGCTACTGACGTCACAAAACGTGCATCTGCACTCAAAAGACGAGTTCCAGACGTCGTGGAGCATTCAGAAGACGTGCCTCAGGCGTCGCCCAATGTGCATTGGGATTCAGAAGATATGCCGTGGCGTCATGCAACATAAAGGACAAAGTACGACGTTACTGAATCCCTTTTGGGATGCGCCAAGCACCTCTAAGGGATGTCATGGAGGCGATATGAATGCACATTTGGCCATACAAAGACTTGAGCTGGGCAGCCGATGAACAAGTCAGCGATTATCCTTCCCAAACAAGTCTGGTAGCAGTTCACTGACCCTGGAGGGATGGAAGGCTTAAGTACCACGGGCTTCGTGCAGCGTGCGTCCATATTCAGAAGGCGTGTCTGGGACGTGCACAACCGTGCGCGTACCTGTCCCTTCGCTCCTCTGCTGGCACATAGGCAAAGGGGTGTGGGCCGGAGGGAAGGAGAGGGAGGAGAGGTGAGAGAGATACTACAGGAACCTGACCACTTGACTGCCGTCGCACAACAAGCAGTGCAGACCAGTCGACCAATACCAGATAGATTTTATTTATGCTTCAGCGAATTAGACTCTTCGGATTCGGACTCTCACGATCCTGTTTGGTAAGAAAGGGCGCGTGTGCATGTCTCTCGTTCCGTCAGTGTCTCGCAGCATAGAGAACGGTGGGTGCGTAGCGTTCGTATCGGCTGGTCGTGGGCGCCGCGGCCGCGCGCCAAGGTAGCCATACCTGCGGCGTCATCCCCCCGCTCGCCGTCTCCGCTCACGCTGTGGCACCCGTCGCGCGCGCGGCGAACAACGGCCCGACGGAGGCCGTCGTCGGCGGCCCGACGGACGAGCACAGCACATAGGTCGACCAGATTTGCCGGGACAGCAATCAATAGGATGTTCAGAGGATTTACAAAACCAGTGTCAAGATACATGTTGGTGTGAAACAAACATAGCTCTACATCAGAATTTCGAGCTCTATCTGATGAGCTCTACCTCAAGCTTATCAATGCCACCGTTGATGCGATATTCTTCAAATTTGAAACTGAAAAATAATTCTTTGCAATCTTGCTGCGAAGCTGTAAAGGGTATGTTTCCAGACTAATATTTCACACAGAATTCAACTACGTCGTCTAAATACCTTCTAGAAAAGCTCTTTTTTAAAGAGAAAATTGTGTGTGTCACACCGTTGGGCACATGTCTCCAAGCCAACTTTCTACGCAGAATTCAATCGCGAAGTTGATATCCTGTTCTATTACATATAAAGGAGTTGGGTGTTTTTTTTGTGTGTGTCATGCAAGCGGTCCAAAACTTATGCCGTGGGGGTAACCGAGATCGTGGAACACGAATCTGAAGTTCGCTTTTGATGTTTCGATCGATCATCAACGGATATTGGTCAATTTATCGATTCTTTGTGGATGTCATTCAGCGGTTCGAAACATCAGGTCTTGGGGTAATTGAGGTCACTGAAAGTGAAGTAGCTGAATCGCCTATGCTCTTCGACGGTGTTTTCGAACTTCCAGTGGCACTTCAAGATAAACTCCTTCTCATCGCAGAAAAGCTTAGTACCGGGCCTGACTCTTGTTATGGGCTTAGAAATGTTGATAGGGTTATTAGAGCGATAGCGCAAGCGATAAATTTTGCAGTCAATAAACTCACACGTCATGTGCCTTTCACGTAGTTGTCAATTTCTAAACGTTAAAAGAGGCACTGCACAGGTTAGTGTGCCCAAGTAGTAACAGAATTTTGACAAGCAGTTAGCCCATGCACACTCGAGTCTGAAATGCAAGGGTTCAGTCGAGTGCATGGCGCAATCTTGACTATTTGCACGCCACAGAAATTTCGTTACCCTGTGCTTTTATATGAGTGTTAAACGTCTTCAAAAGCTTCACTATCACCAATGATAGAACCACTCAAAGAGCACATGCATTTTTAGGATGCCCTGCATATTTCGCAAGCCATAATGTGTTTTTAACTTTCAAACCTCCATACCGCTCATTTGTCAGAAAATTTTTACTGCCTTAAAGTTTTATATGAGCCATCCGGCTCTTCAGTACCTTTACTCTGAGGAAAGTTATCACCTTTCAAACAGCGTATACATTTTTGGGACACACTGTGTTTGTGAACATAAATTTCGTAACTGAATTCTGCGTAGAATGTTGTCTTGGAGATATGTCTCCAACGGTGTCATCCACACAATTTTTTCTTTAGAAAAGAGTTCCTCTAGAAGGTATTTAGGTGACGTAGTTGAATTCTATGTGAAATTTTAGTCTGGAAACATTCCTTTTACAGCTTCGTAGCAGGGTTGCGAAGAATTATTTTACAGTTTCAAATTTGAAGAATATCGCATCAACTGTGGCATTGATAAGCTTGAGGTAGAGCTCATTAGACAGAGCTCGAAATTAAGCAAAACTTGCAATTATGTGTTTGACGGCACGCTAGGTTAAGTGGATGGTCGTAACACTGAGCCGTTGGAATGTGTCCAAATTCTGTAACACATCGAGGCGACACAATACGATTAGAAGCAGTGATCTGTATGAAAAGATCTGCTCCGAGAAGTGTTCTTATCCTCTTCAGATCAGGAACGCGTTTTCACTAGCTTCCTGAGCATTAGCAGAAGTGAGTGTATTGGTAGAAGGAAATTCTTTGCAAGAACATCAATTTTATACCGGCTGCTGATTGCCTTTCTTACATAGATAATGATCTTAAGTCTACATCCTCAACAGTCTTTCACAGTCATCCGACTTCTTTTCGAACAATTGGACACATAAACACCTATAAGATGTCAAGCTGGCACGGCCCAGCACTGATCCGGGACGTGCTGGCCCCGCAACGATTGCGCTTACGGTAACGGTTCGAAAACGTGGAACCCTAGTAAGAACGTCTTGTCGCTGTGAGATGTACACCATGGGATGCAGCTCCGAACGCTAACTCCAAATGCGTGACCCGTATATGCGATTGATACCAGAGAACGGAGTCCTTACATGCTCACCCGTACGTTAGAATGCGTACATAAATAAACAAATGAATAGTGAACCATTCCCACTTTTCCTCATTTGTGCTCAGAGCAAGCTAATCACAGACGCAGAGCTTGTATAGGGATGGCAATGGTGTTACAATTATCCAGCCAAAGCTTGAAAAAAATCGCAAGTTTTTGAGCTTTCACTAGCAAAATCATTTAATTCCTACAAGTTAATCGGCCCCCAACTCCTCCATGCAAATGAAAGCAGCTCTGGAGTCCCATAACAAGCAAAGAATGTCGCTTTTGGTAGCACGTTGTGAGATGAGAGTAAAGTCAAGATTTGAACAACGTAGCAGCATTAGTCGAAACAGCCAATCTTCGCCTGCGGCTATCTAACGGATACTGGCCGCGGGTTCCACAAGAGATAAACGGAATCTACCAAGCAACGAAATTGATATAACATTGCCCCGCTTCTAGGTGTGCCAGTTATTTCTGGTCGCTAAGGTTTAAATGATGGATTTTAAAGAGGAGAATCGGAAAGGGAACGATATCGATTGAGCAAATATCAATACTAAGGCATTTGAACAGTCTCCACCGTTTGTGTTGGAAACGGCTAAGGTACTCTCTGCGGTAACAATAAAGGTGCAAGATCGATAAGCCTCTGTCGATTAATGGAGCGAAACCCTATCAGTAGACCGTCAAGGTGCTAGTACTTGCAAATACTGGATGAAATAACTGTTCGTAAGTTACCTCAAACAACAGTTTTAATTACTAGCGGTGTGCTGGTCAACTGAGTTAGATGTGAAGGAGAGCACAGAACTAAGCAAGGGAAGACACTTAGGTGGTACCAAGAGGACTGGTGCTGCTGTGCTCTCCCCCGCTGACGCAGAAGAGAACACAGAAACTGCTTGTGTGTGTTCTACGAGCATGTGCAATCCTTATGCGGCACCAGCCCATTAAGCACCCTCCGGAGTCTGGCTGATATAAGTTACCCGCTTCAATGTGCCCTGCCAGTGATGTGATACGGGAACTAGCCCGCTATACAACAGCCGGACTACGTTAATCGAGGTAGTTTCGAAAGTAGTCCTTTCACAAATCAAAGCGCGTAGTGAGAGGAAGCGCCCTATAAAAAGCTGAGACCAACTGCTCAATTAGGATAACCTCACAATAGGTTACAGCGAATTGGTAAGCGATTTTTGATATGCGAGTCATATATCATTGCTATAAAGGTGAAAGCGCTGGTCCAGTAATTCCCACATGACCCTCGCTACTCCTACGGCAAACCAAAATAGGGGTTTGGAGGTAGAGATAGTAGGTGATGATCCAAATGCCGAAGTTTTTGACGCCTCTGGCAAACAAACGAGCATGATAGCCGTTATCAATGCGGAAGTAAGCGTTGGAGGACGGATATAGCTCAAGTGTCCTTGCATGGCAGAAAAGCAAAAGCAGTGCGCCGCTTCTAGGGACCAACTTCATGAGATTTTTGAGAACCCAGGTAATCATTGAAGTCACCTTTAAAATTTCGCAGTGTGCAACTGAACCGAAGGCAGCCATGTGGCTGACAGCACCTCCAACGCTATAATTGCAGCAGTAAGAGAAGCGATGAAAAGGATATTTTGGTCAAAACGCAATCGCATGAGCTCCGGTTAGCTCGTTTCGGGACGGCAGAACACCAATAACTGTCGCCAACCACTACCTCCATCAAAAGGGAGCAGTTGGTCTAACGACTGCCTGGGTAACCCGAGTTTAACCCATTGACGACCGCGCGGGTCAATTTTGGTTCGCAGTTTTTCTATCGCGTGGGACCGCGCGGGCCGATTTTGGCCCGTGGATATAAAACAGGTTCCCTGCGGCCCATTTCTCTTTCATAGTTTACGAGTAGTCATTAGATACGTTGGATACTAGCAATGCTTCTGCACTAGGGTTCGGTAGGCGTTTACTTCTAAGCATTGATAAAAACAAATAATAAACACCACACACTATTCAAGCTTCATAAAAATTCCTACTATTCACAGACTCCTTACATTTTACAGAAATGGTTATGCACAAAAGAACTAGTGACATTTCTTGTAAAAATTTTGAAAAAATTTAGACTAAAATACTTTAAACACTTGCTAAATCGTGTGGTCACCTTCTTTGCACGATTCGTGGCGAACCTGCGCCTTTTTTTTTCTTTGCAGACTTTCTTATAGCAGCAAATACATCTTCTACGTCCTGCTTTCGGACCTGTTCTCGCCTTCCCCAATATTTGGCTAACCCATTAAGCGGGAGTTTCATTGGATTATCGCGAAGTAGTGATTTCATGAGATTCACGCGTCGGCGAGGTCCCACGCCGCAGACACGCGATTTCTCGCGCGGTCGTCAATGGGTTAACCGACACTTCAGCGGCATGCACGGCGCAACAAAACACATTGCCTTACCTAAACTAAAGCGGATGAAAGCTTTGGAGCAGGGCACTTATTGAAACCGTAAGCAGGAAAAACTGTTCGCTAAAAAGCGGAATAGCTTTCAGGCCCATGGCGCAACCTTCAGCGCCTACATTGCTCAGCCCTTTGGAAGGTCAGACCGTCGCTACGCGGAGAAATTCGTAGTGGGAGGTAGAACGTCTTCATGTCGGTGGTGACAGAAATGTTTGTCGTGTAATACTCCCTGTAGAAAACCATCTCAACACAGCGACAACACTCGAAGGTGGACGAAGTTCAAGAAAAGTACAGGCGGTATGGCCGATTCAAGAGATCGGCTCTCAGTTGAAAGTGAGAACAAAACCTGGACCATGAATTCAAAAATTCAAAAGAAGTGGATCGGCGTATTGAAAACGCCTGTTTCCTCAGGAGGAAGGGGAGTTATTGCCGTAATTGACATATACCAGTGCGAAGGCGAGCGTCGCGATGACCGGAGGATACGCAGCATTTTCCGGATAGGCGGGTGCTGTCTCCAACGATGGCAAGGTAATCCACGTTCGGTATCACTGCTCATACAAGGGACGGATTCGAACGAACAGGATCTCTCTGCAACGACTCTACAGCAGTTCTTCAGCTCCTGATCTATCCTCCGTTAGTAAAAATCTTTCTCTTCAAGTCATGTTTGTTGCTTCCGCGAAATACTCTACTACTCTCAAATTCGAAGAGACACTGGAAATACCAGTAACTGAACCAACCATAGAACAGCTACACTTCGGATTATAGAGAATCGTACAGGTGAATATTCATCGCCATGCACAAACCTGAAGAATTGGTCAGTTTGTTGTTCGTTCTCTGCACCAAATTGTTGGATAACGAACAACAAAGTGAATAAGACAAATCCCCCGGAAACCGCATAACGGTTGATCCGCCCGTCCCTGATGTGCATCGAGCACTCAAAATCAGGAAGCATGTAGTTATCAGCGTCAGTCAAAAATTAAGCTTAAAAGGTACTGATAAAGCAAAAATAACAACAATGAGCCACAGCTCTGGGCACAGTACGGGTTACGGTGGACACGGGTCTCTCCAAGTCAGGGCTCCCTGAGGGTCAATTTTGAGAATCAGTATGCATAGAGTAATGACGAAGGAACGCCACGCTATTCATGCAATATGATTATGGCACTATCGTACTGTCAGGACTAACCAGGAAACTATCTCAACGGTAGGTCGGAACGGCCCAAGTGTTGTATATGTACAGAATCGCCTCTCTCTGGGAAACAAGAAAATGCAAATATCTCGACCCCAATACAACTCTGCGCAGAGGAAGGGACGACAGAAGTTGATCCGTTGGAGGTGTTAACCCTATGCCTGCACGCGGAAGGCGAGCTCAAGTTGGCTGGAAACAGCGATTATGAGGATTACGCCGCCCCTCTACGCACTGTGCCACCATCGCTCGCTCGTCATCGCTGTTTCCAGCCAACTTGAACCCGCCCTCCGCCTCCAGGTATAGGGCTAACGCCGCCAACGGCCCAACTTCCGTCTTCCCTAACTCTGTGCAGAGTTGTATTGGGGTCGAGATATTTGCGCTTTGTTGTTTCCCAGAGAGAGGCGATTCTGCCCATATGCAACACTTAGGCCGTTCCGACCTACCGTTGAGATAGTTTCCTGGTAAGGAGGTCGAGGAGAGGTCGAAAAACAATTTCGTCCAATTTCGCCTAGGGGGTATTCAGGGTGCTGATCACGAACCTGACATCCGCTTTAGAAATTTCGGCCAATTACGGCAGGTTACGGTTGGTAAAGATCACTAAGGCTGCCAGGGTCATAGCCACCGATTTCGCTTAAACTTCGCCTAGATGGTTATTTGGGGTGCTGATCACGAAACTGACATCCATTTTTCGTATTACGCTGGAGTTTAGGCCAAATCGATGACCATGACCTTAGTCACCCGTACCTACCGTAACCTACCTCACTCACAGCTTCCCAAACAACCCTCCTAAGCGAAGTTTGGGCGAAATCGGTGATTATGACCCTTGCAGCCTTAGTCATCCTTACCAATCATAACTGGCCGAAATTTCAAAAACGGATGTCAGATTCGTTATCAGCACTCTGAATACTCTCCCCTCTGGGCAAAGCTTGGGCAAAAAATTTTTCGACCTCTCCTCGACTTCTGGAGCCCCTGAAAGTACGATAGTGCCAAATTACGTTTTAAATAAATCTCGTTAACTTCACCTACACCCACTCGCACCCCCAACCCCTACTGGGCCTAGCTTAGATCCAACCGAAGGCTCACCCTCGCACTAGGACTGCACTGAAATAGTTCTAGTACGCAAAAAGGCAAGAAAATCATCGTTATAAGAGTCCACATCCCCCAACCCGTAATGAGCCCAATCGGGACGCGCCGGGTTTCCATTTCTCCAAGCCAGCAATAATCGGGATTCATGATGCTCATAGACAATTACTGAAATCAGCAAATGCAAGCACCAAGATCAATGACTGAAAAACTAGTCTACATGGTCTATGCCGATCATGGTAATGGCAATGATCCTTCCTTTTAGCGGACAGATAATGAATGCGAACGGTTAAGCCGAGATCACGCCTTAATCAGGGAAAATGGAGGAGTGCCACGACGCGACAGCAAGCACAGGCAAAGCAGCCCCAAACTCAAGCGCTGGCCGTGCGTAATGGGCAACGCAAAGGAAGCGGTCGGCAGATGCAGCTGGCAATGACATCATGTTTGGCACAGGGCCCGCGATCGGTCGCCCGCAGTATCGATCGCGGCGCTTTATTTCTGCGGCATCGCTCTATCGCTACCACCTCGCACAGGGAGCGACGAACTCTCTGACTCCTCTCAACGCTGCTGGACACTTGATCCCTCCCGTAATGACAGAAGAATACTACGTCGCAGCGAGCAGCAGAGAACAGACCGACAGCACTCTGTCCTCTGCTACTTGCTTCAAGCAGCGGGCCTCCCAGGGTCAGCCGGCGGTAGAACTGCAGGGTTCCAACCTGCACTCCCAGCAGCAATCAGCTCAACGTCTGAAGGGATGAAATAAATAAGCACTTGGTGTGATTGTGTCCTCATCGCAGCATGGAGGCAATTTAGCACAAGTAAGTAAAATTCGCCTTACCCAGGGGCCAGATTCATCAACCGCTTACCAGCTGGTGACGGTGAAAAGTACCACCAATTCTGATGCTGATGAATCTCGACATCAGGGGTTTGACGGTACTTCTCACCGTTACCGGCCGATAAGCGGTTGACGTATCCAGTCTCCGGACTCCCTTCCCTTGCCCAACCGAGGGGACAGAAACCGTCTTCTGTGATTACCCTACGACCGTGTGCAAACTGGAAGCAGACACAAGCGCCTCGTAGTCGGCACCCATACAACTAAGGCAATTGGAAGGGCACCATTCGTAGTGCTGGGCACAAAACTGGAAAGATCATTTCTCGTCGAACTAGTGCCGAAAGATAGAAACGTGCCTACTTGCTACCAACCTGTGAGGACGCACAAGTTACCAAGGGAAGGGAATGGAGCCCGACTGGATAACACTGCTATTAAGACAAGACCTATAGTGTCTTCCTGCGGAGGACCAACAGATCGAATTAGTTGGTTCTCACAGCACCTCTTGTCGCCTTTACCTTCATACGTTCCGGCACACCTAAAAATGAGCAACCGTTTCTCGAACAGCTACGACAATGCGACTTTAACAGAGAGGAACGCCTGGAATATCAGAGCTTCGATGTAGTTGCATTGTACGCAAACGTTGATACCGAAGAGCTGTTGGAGCCTGTCTGCAGCTTCTACGGCTGCACCACAGGAATATGCAGCTGTTTGGGTTACGAATAGAAGAAATTGAGGAACTTCTAGGAAATGTAGTTGAGATGAGCATATTCCGCTTCCGTAATGTGGTCTACAAGCAAACAAGAGGTTTGACAATGGGGAGCAGGTTGGCCCCGTTGCTCGCCATTATTTTCATGGATCATCTTGAGCGACCAGCCTTGTCTCCAAGAGTGTTATATTTCGGGCGATACATCGACGGCATCTTTGTTGTAGGCAAGTCGTGGGCAACGCTGCGACAGACGCTAAGACGACTTAACTCAGCGTTTTCCACGATCGAGCTAACATCAGAGACTCCAGCTCCAGACGGATTTCTGCCATTTTTAAGTACGAAAGTGAAAATATCGGAAGGTCAAATCTGTGGCATGTGGTATAGGAAACCGGCATCGCATAGCACCCTTCTGCACGCACGCAGTTGCCATCCTATGTAGATGAGACGCAATATCGTTCACCATACAATTACCACATCTACTAAAGCGACCTCTACGAATTCTCAAGAAGTGGAAGATCAGATTGAGGAAATCCTGCGGCAGAACAGATATGCTACGAGGCTACTTCCTTGTTGGAAACCTCAACTATGTCTTTTGGGTCTCCTCTGATTATGCCTTTCACCACAGATTCCTTCGCTCTGAATATCAACCGTGTGGTAAAACGATCGCGGTTTCCTATAATCTTCGTATTTCGACTACCTCCATCTTTACGACGTCTCTTAACATCGTCGCGTCCCTACGAGAATTGGTTAGAAAGATCATGTCGCTTAATCTGCAAAGAGGACAACCAGACTTGCCAAATAAGGTGCGTGGTACACAAATTGGTGCGTGTGACATGTGAAGAATTTCACATAGGGGAATAGCGAGACCACTTGGTAAGAGAATGGACGAGCACTTAAGAGCAGTGCGTAGCCCTCAAAGCTTTCTTAAGGCACCGCTTCCCCAGACACGCACGAGATCCACTGCCGCAACTGCGAGTTTCGATCCTTCATAAAAATCTGACGGACACAGTGGAGAGAAAGATTAAGGAAGCGCTGGAGATAAAACATTGGCAGCCACCGACTGACAAGAAGGAAGAACTGAAGTATGCAATGAGCCTTATCAGTCTCCGAGGTTACGCGGCGTGACTGCTGAGGATGATGGGGACTTGAGACGAGAGACCGGTTATTGCTCGCGGATCTATATTAATAGCCCATAGACCTTGCACTTCACTTCTGGCCAAATCGCACCACTGTAACTCCTTGGCCCATCTTCCTGTCGGTGGAGCCCACATCTGTGATGCGTCGATTGTTCATGTTGTTTGTATATGCATGAAAGTTGTTTTACCTGAAGAACGGCTTAAGGCCTGAAACGTTGTCAATAAACATTTCGCTATTTCGAGCTTCAAGAAGATAATTGGAAATCCCTTCAAGACGTGCAGCCTGATCGTTGATTTCAAAGCAGATCCCCGCATGAATAATGTGAAGAGCATGAGAACGGAAGCAAAAAGCCTGTCAGGAGAAACCAATAACTTTAGACGCGTTCACTCCACTTTATCAATTCTATTTGAACTAGGATGAAACCTTGCAATGATACAAACAGGCCATGTCTCCGTAACCCGGAGAGGTGGACTCGTATAAAAACAGCATTTTGGGATGATTATAATAACCTGCACAGAATCATGGCTGCCCGAACGATCCAGCGTCTGCCGTTGTGTGGCCCTGATTTCGATTGAGGTCACAATTAATTAAAGAAAAAAAACCGTAAAACCAAAGAGCTTCTGAACATTTAGTTCGAACGGCTTCTGGCGTCTTCGTCACCCTCAATGACTACCGTATTTAAATTACCAGATCAGAATATTGATACATATGGTGGGATCATTACCAGCACTTAGGCCCCAGACGAATCTCGAACCCGCCTTTCAGCTTAGGACGCTGTCCTTTGAATTCAGACAGCACGCCTTCTTCCACTCCATCCATTCAGGACGGATTTGTTTAGACATAGCAGTTCTTTGAGATATGTAATGAATGTCTGTTTAATGAGCGTCAGCACTGCAGCATATGAAACTCGGGCGCAAATAGGGTCCGGGGGGGGGGGGGGTCACCACAGCATGGCGCGGCGGGCCGGCGTGGCGAGTAGCTACATACAGAGAATGTAAGTGCAGTCTTATCTCTTCGTTTCGATTATAGATCCGCGTCTTATGTGCTTCCTAATTGGGCAAGGGAGGGAATGCAGGATGTAGGCAATTTTAACACGGATGCGTCACTTGAGCCACACCCTGGAGTCCCTCCCCTGCCTAAATCTGTGCTCTCCTCCGCTGACGCGGAGGAGAGCACAGAATACAGCCACAGCATTATTTGTTTGTTTTCTTTACTGTCAGTGTGCCTTGTCTCGTTTTCTTGGTGTTGGTGACACTTTTTATAAAGTGACCCCCCCCTCGGACCCTATTTGCGCCGAAACTCGGATAACGGAAACTTTGCTTAAAAATGACAGGGTGGTTGCGCTCTCATTTCTCACCGCGATGTTCTACTGAACCCTTGAAGCAGCGGTATGCGAATGAAACGTCTTAGAAGGAAGTAATCTTTCGTCCAAAACTTTTAATCCCCCCCCCCAAAAAAGTTGCCACCCACACTGTAAGCTGAACATTTTGCGTGCTGAAAAAGCAACGTACTCTTCGTAAGGTGCTACTTTCTCCGCCAAAGTGGCTTGCACAAGCATCTTGAGAGCGAGGGTTTAAAAAGCCGCAACAGCGAGTGTTTCAGGAAGCCACTTGGCGACCTAAGACAGAATTGAGGTCGCGCGTGAACGAACAAACGTGCGGCCGCAATAAAACAACGTCCTAGTTCTCCAGTAGACGATGAAAAAGCATGGTTAGCCGGAGATGGGCAGCAGAGGAATTGTGCTTGTCCAGAACACTCAAATCTGTGCAGGAAAGATGTGGAAACGAGACAGCTCCACGAAGAGAGGCTTAAGGCAGCTGCCCTACTCACGACGCCGCTATGTCGCGTTCAGGTCAGAGTTTCATTATCGTTAAAACGATTGATTAGGAGAGACGAAGAGTTGATGTAGCAGTTAGCGACTGAAAAGCCCGCCAGAATTAATAGGAATATAGTACTTCTTGACACCCGGCTCGTGGAAGGCGATCCTGAATGGAATCCCAGGATCCAGTCGGTGATCACCAGCGTGGGCTTTCTGTGCGGACCTCACGTCCATGAAGCTAACAACGACGCCTTCGGGTGTCCTCTCTAATTGGTGAACACGTCCGTAGCTGCAAGTAAGTCTCACAGATCATGCTAGGCAGAAGAAAATTCAAAAGGAGTACCTTGAGAAGAATGAATTGATACGCTCGTCCGACACGGAATCTGGAAGTCCAGACACGTACACGTGGCGACTCTCTCGAACCATGTCACGACCGAGATGAGTCGAGGTCGCACCCCTCGGCTGACTCTGGGTGGGCGAAGCAATAACGACAACCATTCTCCATGCAAATCTGGGTAGTTGTTAGCCAGCGATTACGATAATCATTAGTCTGAAGAACAGCAAATACCACTAGAGAATTTCGTCAGCCGATGCGCACAGGTGCAACTATAAGACAAAAACGCATGAAACGTCGCACCGACAAGGTCCGAATCGAACAAAGGGAAGTACTGACTTCGCTCAACGTGAATGGTGAGTCACAACAACAAAGAAACAGACAGAGGTGCAAGAGTAGTGCAGGAGTCCACTCTCGTCCTCCTTCCTAACACTCATATAATTTGTGCAGAAGCGAAAAGAGCTAGGCACGGTTGCCTGGCTCCCTGAAGCTAAATGAAAACCACCACTTACGGAAAATATACGGAGTGGACCCTCCGCCCGAGATACACCAGCTGGGAGGAAGGAGAAATTGAGAGGCGCAATACGGACTGGGGGAGGGGTAGACTCTGATAGACCGGGGATATTTTCAGTATACAGCCTGTGGTAAAATAGAATATTCCGCTTTCCCAGCGGTGGCGCAGCCCTACACAAAGACCTACACCGGGATTGTGCAGAATAGTGAGTTCTAGTACGAAAAAAAGCAAAAAAAAATCACCGTCAAAACTCCACACCTCCCCAACCCGTATTGCCAATTAGGCCTCAACCCGAGATAAAGTCCAAGCTAAATTGTTGACTAAGAGGCTAACCCAATCCAACAGCATTTCTTGCCCGGATTTCTAACTAAACGGCGTACACGCCAAGCCCATAGTCTATGTACGCTTCACAGGGTCGAGAGAGTTTGTATGTTTATCAAACACTGTATTTTCGAACTTACTGCAACAGAATACAGGTAGGAAGGGCCAGCATCTTGTAGGTTTGGATATTTTCGATATGCATCTTACGCCATGATATAACATTTCACTTTCCTAGCGATGATGCATCCTAGCACAAGGACTACAGCGCTAGAACAGTGAACTCTGAACTCGAGAAGTAAACAGACAACACTTCTCCCAGGAATCACCCACCCCTTCCTCTATTGCTTCTTTGCTGTCCTTAAAATATATGGTGGTGTATAAAAAATGATCTCATAATACCATCAGACAGTCAAGGCAGCCACCCCCCACCCCCGGTGAGGCAAAGGTTCAAGACTAAAACAATGCGGAAGCCCACTCGAGAGAAGAAAAGACTTGATCAATATCACAGCAGCCGTCCACCAAGTGGATTCAAGCGTCCCCTCGAAGTCAGAAACACGAGAAAGAATCAGGTTCGGTTGAATCGCGAACGATGCATTGGATGGGGTCCGCTGCTCCCCGCATTTCCTCCCTCCTAAGGCCTCACACCGAGTGTTTCGACCCGGAGCGGAGTAAGTTGGCGGGGATCGAGCGAATAAATATCTCCGAACCGCCGAATCGATAGCGACGGAAGCTGCACGAGCAGCAGCCTGGCTGTTACAGCGACTTGAAGCGGAAGGTCAGCGTCGCCCGCCGTCGCAGCTCAGCATGCCGAGTGCCCCGGTAGACGATCGTGGCCGGGACGGCGGGATCGATCGGCTAGGTCAGGCGACGGCGAGCGACGACGACTTCTGCCGGACGGGCGGGGGCCGACGGTCTGGCGATGACGGGCCCGGACGGCCGCGCCGTGCGGATACAGGGAGAGCGCGTTTTTGCGACCGGGCCGCGTCGCGCGCCCCTGCGGCGCGGCCACCACACCCGCCCGACGCGGGCGGGGACGCGCACCACGCTCCCCACACCGCTCCCGCTCCTGCCGGCGCCTGCGGATCTATTTCCACGACGACGCCGCTCTGCTGAGCAGCGACGCCGCCGCGGTTAATTCTGGGCCCAGTGCCTCGCCCTTAAGCTACGCAGCTTTTTAGCTGCGCCCCCGGCTGTGGAGCTGGCTGAGTCGCTCCGCAGCCGCACGAGAGCCGCTCCGGAAGCAGCCGTCCGGGAACGTCGCTGACGGTGCGTCGCGAGCGCCACCCGTGTCTCCAGCGGATCGAGTTCGGTTCCGCTGCCCGGAGGCGCTCGGCCGGACACGCGCGGGTCACCCCCGCCTCGGCGGGTGGCTCTTCGGGGTCGCGGCCGCTTCGATCGATAGAAGCCGGGCGGTCGGTCGGATGCGTCATCCGCGGACAGACGGCGGGGGTGCGGGCGAGGCAGTGCGCGGGGTGAGGGGCGCGGAGTGACGCAGGATGCGGCAGAGACGCAGAGCGCGAGAGGGACGCGGCGCTGCGCGGCGTCCCCTCCAAGGCCGAGCGAGCGGGGTCGACCGGCCGTGAACGACTCCGGCCTCAGCCCCGGGGAGGGGGGTTGCTGAAAAGTGGTACCGCGTGGTAGCAGAACAGGCGGGTGGCGGCATCCTGGGGCCGGATTCCTCATAGTAGAGGTGCCTCCTGGGCAGGCATGAGCTGTCATCCGCGAGTGTCCTCCATCTAGCGCTGTACAAGACGTGAAGGATCTATCCTAGTCCGGGAGGCCACATAACTAAAAAGTATGTAAAAAGTCGACTTGGGACTTACCGAGCGACTCCTACGGAGCACGATAGAACCTAAAACAAAGGAAAAAAACGAACGGATAAATAAAAAATAAAATCGCCGCGGTTTGACAACCGTATCGGCGGGCAAAGAGCGACGCAATGGAGTCGTGCCGCGTGTTGACCACCGCTTAACATGTTAGAACCAGGATATAACATGGGAAAAGGGCGCATAACGCCACCAAGCGCGTGCTGACCGCCGCCTCACTAGACATGTGATCCGAATCATGCATTTTCGAATATCCGGTCGGATTTATCCGGTTTCGGATTATCCGAAATCCGGCTCGGTCGGAAATTACCCTCATCTGAATCATCCGAAGATCCGGGATTTCTAAAATTGTCCTCATCTGAATCATCCGAAGATCCGGGGCTTTCAAAATTGCCCTCATCTGAATCATCCGAAGATCCGGGGTTCTGAAAAACGCAATGATTCGGATAAAATCGGATAACAAGAGGTTAGCGCGCCTTGCTGGCACTCTGCGCCATTGATAACCTGACTTTTTCGGGCAAATTTGCAATCATTTGGCGGAAATTCTCTCACAAGGGAAGGGTCTGATAGCGTATACCTGAATGAGGAGAGGGAGTCATCCTATTAAAGAGGAATAATCGCCACCTCTCAATTAGCATAAAATGTGTTTCATTTTTGCAAAGTCGTTAAACCCAAGGAGTGGGGGTTCTTGAAGTCACAATTGAACGGCGCATCACAAATTTGGGTTCTTGTACGACCGCGATGCCTCTGCTGGCAAGCAGCTCGGACCGCAATGGGTAGTGACGATGCTTCATGGGAGGAAGGTCGGGGGTTCGATCCTCATGCGCTGCTGCATTCCTGCTTTTTAAATGATTGGTTGAGATTTGAGGGATTCTGACGTCTATACCATTTTCAGATGTCTCTGCGCACTTTCCAGCTGCATGCTGTGGTACTCAACAGGATGATGCATAAATATTCAACACCAGTGATACAAAGGTACAACGTGCATAAAGCAGCACTGGACACAATGGGCAGGGTATAAATGCTGCAGGCTCCTCTCAGTCTGTTTCCATACATCGGCCAATGACCTCGGGTAGAACCATCCTGCTTGGATTTTCAAAGGAGACTATGATGTGAGACCAAGTGTGGTTAAAACGAGATAGTCTGTGGATCCCGGAATTTGACCTAAACGGCATCAATACACTCTTTCTCTCATCTTTGCCTGTCATCTGGAAATCAGAGGCTCGCTGGAGGTTCTCTAAAACCTAACACCAACAAAGTCGCCGATGCTCGAGTGTTGATCCACTTGCTCACGCTGAAGTGTGGTCCACCCTTAGATAAGCAGCCTTCATGGGAATGACACCAACCTGACCGAACGGATGGCTAGCATACCCAAGGACTTCGAAGCACGTCAACTTGAAGTTAACGAAGACGAACGGCTGGAAGTGGTGGAAAACCAAAAGAAGGTTGGGATCAGCAAAATGAACTGATAGACGTGGAAAGGCTGGCAAGCAGTGGGCATATGGTAACGTTTTCGGCTGGAACTCTTGTTTCAGAGGAAAGGGAACGTCTTCTATTGGATTTCGCCTATGGAGCCGATCTCATTTGTCCATATGTGGAAGCAAATTGTGAGGAGCCAGTAGCCTTTATGCGCTGCTCGTATTGTGACCAGTGCTTATGTTCCATGCACTTTGTGTCTGTGTATCACTGATGTTAAACGTTCATACACCGTTATGTTGAACAGCTTTCCAATTGAGTTTTGGTTAAAAAACCGGTCAGTAATAAACAAGTGGCAACAAAGTTGCTCTCACGGCATTCATCTGGAAACACTGCACAGCAAACATCTAAAATGGTGCAGATGTCAGAATCGCTCAAATCAAACAATAAGTTGAAATGCAAAGATGCAGCAGCGCAGAAAAGTCGAACCCTCTACGTCCCTCTCATAGAGCAACGTCGCTATCCACTGCGCTACGAGCCGCTTCCCGCCGGCGGCATTGGGGGCGTACAAGACTCGTGAGGCGCCAATTCCACTGCAACTTCAAAGATCCTCTGCTCCTCGGGCTTATCGATTTGGCTAAAAAGAAACACATTTTCATGATCGTGGCGTCAAGGGTTCGGTTGCCCAGCCCCGTCGCGTTTTTGCACTTTTGCCGCAGTATCGGATTTTCACCGAGATTTCCATATAGGCTCGGAGGGAAGGGGATCACCATGTATTCTGTGGATATTCGACTTCGTAGGAAGGCACATGTATGTCCAATTACATCAAAAATGGCCTAGCTCAGTTCACCACTGGGGTGAAACACGCCAGTGCTGCATAAAATTTTTAATTTTGTACAACATAAAACTAATATAAGGCTGTCCTTCGGTGACCATCCCCCTCTGATCCTATTTGCGCCTAGGTGCATCTCCAAGAAATTCCAAGATCAACGTCGACCTTTACCCTTCATCTCTTCAAAAAGGATTCGAGTATCGCTTTCCCAAGGGGTTCACTAGGGAGGGAATCCCATGCGCTATGCTCTCGTAGATGAGGTTATTGTGCTAATTTCTTGCAACTGCTGATTGTGCCATTGCAATCAAGCTATTAGAAGGTGGTGTTTAGGCCTCCGCACACCTTTGCGGCAACAAGGCACGCGGCGGGGGCAAAACTCCCGCGTAGGCGGCGAAGTAGCACGCGTCAGCCGCAAAACTGCCGCGTTGCACTTAAAGGACGACGTGGCGCGGCAGACATCCTCAGCTTTGCCGCCCCATAGATCCCGGTCACGGCCAGATAGAGCCCAGACAGAACTCTGTCGGCGGCGAAGCGGCTGCGGCGGCAATAACGCCTTGAATCACCACTGCCTTTGCCACGTTTTTGACAGAGGCTGTCGCGCTTGGCGCGTAGGCGGCACATCAGCAGCAAGTTTTGACGCGGGCGGCGATCTCTGCATCTCTGCCCTATGCTTGAAGATAGGGCTGCCGCGTTGCCGAAGAAGTTCTGAGACCTTTAGTCGCCGCTTGAGTTAGCGCTTAGGCATGAAATGCTCACAAAACCTTGTTTCTGCTTTGGCAGCAGGCCATCGTGTCAGGGCTCCAGGACCTAACTCCAACGCGACGTCGCGGCGCTGAAGACCTGCGCTCGGTGACTCATGGTTAGCCGCGGAGCACGAATTGTTCTTAGTCCCAAGCTCCCAGACTGTCCCTCGGTTGATGATGCTGTCTGGTATCGTTTCGTGCGGACATTTCTCGTTCCGTTCTAGTTGATATCCGTCCGTACTCTCGGTATTAGCATATGTTCATTCTATAATAACATAACATAATAACAGACATTATTTGGAAGAAGTCGTAGTTCATGAAATCGCGGTAGAATCGGTTAACCGGAACACTCCACCAGAAATTTAGCCACAGATTCAAGCCAAACAACCAAACGAATAGAAGCATGGCAGACAGTTGTCTTGTATCCAACGCATACTACCATAATTAGGGCGAATCCTACGACGATCTCAATTACCTGCAAGAAACTTCTCGAAATGGAGAAGAGAAGTAAACATGAAGATTAGAAAACTCGTCCAGCAAGCAGCACATAAGATTTCGGTTTGCTAGAATCTCTCATGGTTGCACACCAGCGAACAACGATGCTTTTTCCTCTTGAGTTTCCGCCAGCAACAGGACTGGTCCACCGCTGACAGCAACATTTCTAGCAAGGAACTTAAGATCCCACAGAATGTGGTAGGCAACAGTCTGCAGTAGGACAATTGACCCGAGAATAGCGCAGGCGATAGTGGCCTTTTTCCGTGGCACATAATCACGGGTAAAAATTGACCGAAGAAGTTGTAGATGGCAAATACTGACGCCTAAAACCATACACATGACCATGATTCCTGCATAAACTGTCGCTGATTGTTCCATTGAAACGACATTCATATACCACCTTCAAGAAACGTTGAAATGAGGCAAAGGCGTGCCGCATTTCCCTGTCGGAAACGTTTCTAGCCATCGGAAGCATCGGACCGCGACAACTCGTCCAATTTCGTCGCACACCGTGCGCGACGCCAGGGGGATTCGCGCGGCGTTGGAGTTATGTCTGCCCCCGTCGTGTCAGCGTTCGTCACCAGGCTTTGAATGGATATCAACAAAGTTCTCATTGACTAGATTCGCATTCTCCAACAGTAATTAGAGTGCGCTGCAGCTGCCAGTATCGGCTCACTAATCGCTTCGAGGGCGTGCCGCGCAGTACACATGGAATTCGAGCAAAGCCTTTTCGGATATCTGCTCGGGTTTATCCGGTTTCGAGTTATCCGAATTTCGGCCCACTGAGATCTGTCTGTCTTTATTTGAATTATCTGCAGAATTCGGTCAAACGAAAATTGCTCATATCTGGATCATCTGGCGTGTGAGGCGCAGTCGGAGGTGCCGGCTGTCGCATACACCAAACGTCCCATCCCTCCAGTGAAATGGTACCAGATTTTCTGGGAAGGATAGTGCACAGACTTTTCTGCAGGCTGGCCACCTCAAGTCCTCTGCAGGTCAAATAGGCATTGCAATCGAATCCAATCGACATTCCGGAGAAGTAGAATACGCGACACATCCCAAAGGGGATTGAGTAATTAACTTTAAACTATATCTGAGTCATCCGAAAATCCGGGCAACTCGAAATCATCCTCATCCGAATAACCCGAAGATCCGGGACTTGAGAATTGCAGTGATTCGGATAAGATCGGACTGCCTTGCTATCCTGCCCTATCCTAGCATATCCTATGCTGCTTAATCCGTGTGTCACAAACCGGCGTGAACCTGTAAAATGTGTCGAAGCTCTGGGGCCGTATGCTCGTGTTCCCCCGTTGGGGAAAATTCAATCAATATCAACATATCACGCCCCAATGGGGATAGACTCATAGTCAGGGTAAAGAGCATACGGTGATTGGCACGTGAATGGAAAAGCCGTCAAAGTGATAGTAACGTGCAAATGCTGGAAACTGCCGAGAGCTGACGACAATGGCCTGATTCTACAAATGGATGGCCGATTTGATTGGAAGGCCCGCATCGATTACTATCATCAATCTCTTGGTCGGCGCTGTTGGTTTCTGCCGAGGTTTGACCGACCGGGGTGAGTCACATGAGTATGCTGGCTGATGGATGGGCTTCACTTCGGGTGGAAATATTTGGTCAAACGGCCAATTTCGAACGATATTATCGATTTTCCTACCTGCGTTACCGGACTACTTCCAAATGTGACCGATGAGGCGGAATACGATGGCTGATAGATGGACTTCATAGCAGGTGAAAAACAACCATACCAATATTTTGTGTTAATGCTTCTGTGCCAAACGGGGTTGTAGGTTGATCAATTTATTAAGCGGCCGATGCAATATCAAGGCGAGATGGGGGGGGGGGGGAGGGCACCTGGCCCGCTGCAGCCTCTTCATGCCTTTATAACTAAATTTCCTCAATATTCTGGCAACGGGACCCACAGTTTTCACGGGAGAGTATTAGGTAAGCACTTTATGTTGTGTTGTGTGAGTTTATCTTCAAACACTACATATTTACAAGCAGGGATGTGCGGAAATTTTTCTGGGAAAAGCGGGAGACGAAAGACGGAACGGAAACGCTCAAAAATGGCCGGAAACCGAAATACGAAACGCGAAAACGGAAATGACACATATTCGCCATTTTTTATCAAAAGTGCATCTGAAACGGTTAAGAAGCGGTTTCTATTGCACTTTTTCTTGTTCAGAACTTTGCGAGCAGCAGAATCTTCCACAGTTTAACGCTCATCCTCATCATAACATAGCATAACGGAGCAAAGATTCAGAATCTTGTTATGACAACCTTTTAGCTATGGCTAGAGCAATAAACGAAAACAAATTCAGGGCCTTATCTCATTATTTCTCACCATTTCTGCATGCAGTCTTTCCATATCTAGTTCCTGTGACGGGTTTTTCGCTGACTTTTTTGATGCTCCTATTTTTTTAACTGTAAGCTTAACCGACCTAACCACTGCAGGTTACTTTCAGTCCCGCATTAAAAAACCGACTTGGGTGAAGTCTAAAACTGGAGTAGCCACCTAGATCATTTCCCAACCAGAAAAAGATTCCTCTCCAGTTTTTTACGAACCTGTGGCATCGTGGACAACATGGGGACTGCTCAAATATCTGCATGCCCAACATTAGCATTTGCATGACAATCAACAGAACTAGTACTCAAATTTCGTTCTGGGATCTAACGATAAGATGATAAATGGATGACTGATCATGGTGGGCCTACTCTTCCACAGGAATTTCAGTATGAACCAGCTTAGAACCCAAACGCACAAGGCGACACTGATGGACTGTTCCTAGATGGTTTTCGAAGCAAGAGTTTTGTGTCAGAATTGTCAGAATTGAATAAGTCACCATAGTCAATCAAAATTACAGCTCGTGGTAGATATTCGTGATGCTTCATTTTAAAAAAATCGCATAGCTCCATATGGATGAATATCACACCTAACGAAATTAAAAATTGAAATATTAGACCTTTGATCAGGAGCACTGATTAAGTCTTGGAGCAGTTAACAGCATGACACAACCTTCACTGAACCCTTTGTTTCATTATATTGTGCTATATGCTTATCAAGTTTTTGCACATATTTGTAGCTAGTGGATCCAGAATTTTATGATCATTCAAATATGGAGTGCATTTTTTTAGCATACAGTGCATACATAGCCTTTGTGGCACATTATTTTTGCCCTGCATCCAGCCGTTGCCATTTTTGAGTACTTTTTTGGTAGTCTAAACAATTTCAAGAATATTAATACTAGAGTTGTCAAACAGTATTTCTCTCATAATTATATGAGGGAGAACTCTTTTTAATTGTGAGCTGATTGTGTTCAATAGAAAACTAGTGTTGAACAGTGCCCATTTCCGTTTCCGCCTTCCGGCCCAAAAACAGACGGAACACGAAACGGAACGGAAGAGCCCAAAATGGCCGGAAACCGGAATTCGGAACACGGAAACGGAAATTCCGCACATCCCTGTTTACAAGTGACTATGGAGTGCCTCGCACGCCTTGGGATTGCGCCAAGCGGTCTGTTCGTTGTCTTAGAGGCCTAAAAGTGGTTCAAGACTATATTTGTTACCTACCCGACCAAGCGCCTCTTCTCCCTGTCCTTCAGACATAGTCCTAGGTACGAAACGAAAAACCCCAACATATGGGAACTAAACTCACCCGCGGATCCACCGTTTACACGAAGCGGCGTCGCTACCGCGGCTGTTAGTTGCCGAATGAGAAATACGGTGTCATTTCGAACTGGCTATACTGTCCAGGGAAGTCCCTCAGGCGTATTTCTGAACTGCGAAAACGAATACCACTGCGAGAACCTCCATCCTTCAAATAGTAGGAAGGGATGTCCAAAGTTCTTAAATCCAAGGAGCTAGTGGCCTCCAAGTTTACTATGGGATCGCTTGCACACGTGCAAGACTTCCGTAATCGGCCGAAATTTCAAAAATGGATATCATATTCGTGATCAGCGCTCCAGATAACCCCCTCAGACAAAGTTTGGGTGAAAATTCTTTCTATCCCTTCTCGACCTCGACCAAGGGGCTAAGGGTCGCGAAAGTTCAATAGTGCCGCTTCAGATTTACCCTTGAGAATCGCATACTCAAGGAAGCGTACACTCATGTCACGGCGAACCATCGTGATCAACTTTTTGAAAGACATCTCTGCACCCCTATCTTCAACAAAAAATCTCTAAATATGTAACATTTTAATTAGTCAGCTCACCAGAGGAGTTTCAAGACTGACGTGCCGCCGTCTAGCGATACGTTAGAATATGACGGTGACTTATACTCGTTGACCAGCCGGGACTGCATTAGCTACTTGCTCATCATCATCAGTGTGTCTAGCTGTACACCTTCGAAGGGCAGTAGGGGACAACTGGACACGTACAATGATCGGCTGCCCTTCATTGATCATGTGGGACCAGGGGTGTGCGTAATTACGATTTACGATTTACGATTTTAAGATTTACGGCGATTTCTGGCAATTTTTTTACGATTTACGATTTACGACATTTTGGGTCGTAAATCGTAAATTTTCGTAAATGTGATCTTTGATCAACAACCAACTGGTGACCAAATTTATGTGGCATGGGTTACAAAGATGTGCCTACTCTAATGTTCCCCTCTTATATGTAGCTCTTTCCCACTTCCCTTCAGAGTTCATTTCTCATGATGTGTTCTAATGTGTTGCAGTGTTAGACAATATCGTCCTGTGCACAGGCTTCTCGAATCCGACTTTTCTCTTCGCTTAACTAACTTTCCCATTTCATTGACATTGTAAGGGCTCCAGTTTGGAACCGGACAGGTTAAATAGGAAAAACAAGTGCAATACAATAGAAAACTGTCACAACGATGTTTCGTTGCGATCAAAACTTCTAGCGCCAGGCGAGACTCGAACCCGCACCTCCCTCTGACCGGGCGGGAATGCTCTACGCCTTTACACCACCGGCGTCGTTTGATCGAACGCAACATCTGCACCTCGTGGGACCGATCAGCACTCATCCGTATCCGGGATGACCTGCCGCTAATATCAGCATGGAACCAGTTAAGCTGATGGCCTTGATAGAAACAATTCAAATCAGATTCTTTAAGCCTTAAGACTTAAAGAATCTGAGAGAAAAATAGAAAACATTGCTCTGTCACGCCAACCGGAGTGCCTCGCGCGATGTTGTAGTATCACTAAGCTGAGGAGAATCAGATCAAGCTAGCTGCTCTGCGTATCCAGCTTTCTTTTCTTCTTAGTAGCACAAAAGGCAATGTTCGAATACTCTAGCGCCAGGTTGACTACGAACACGTTCACTTCTCGTCCTCAAACGGTCAACCTCAGGCAAAAATCGACGTTTTCAATGGATCTGATCGACTTTGGTCGCACGACGAAACCCCTTTTGTCAGAACCGAGGATTCCCACCGCTTCTAACGCTATGTTGAACTGAAAATTTTTCCATGTGGGACCGCTACAGCAGTGTCCCCCACTACTTGCCCCCTTTACTAGAACTCACCCTCCCCCATGTACTGGTACAGCACTACTTGCACCCCCTGACTGGACCTGGTTTCCCATTGCTGGTATTGACCGATGATTTGATCAATATCGATTGGTGGTGATCGACCTTTTTAAAACGAACTTCAGATTCGTGTTCAGTGACCTCGATTACTCTCAGGGCTGAAGTTCCCATGACACGTAGAAGTCATCTGTATATTTCTCGCTATTTTCGTGGTCCGTAATTCCCCCCTTATTTTATGACTAATTTATGAGTCATCGGTTAGTGGATTATTATATAGTATGATAGGCTCATGTCTAGAAGGCAATGGAGGCTGAGGTCCTCCGTTACTGGCCCAGAGCTAGCAAGGCGCATCGCATTCCTACTGGCGAAGGTTGTTCCATTCCAGCCCATAGAACCATTGGAGGCAGTTTCTTCTTAGAGAAAGGGAGTATTCTTTGATCCGCGCCCTGTTTGGTAATAACGTCTAGTCAATTTGTTTATAATATATTCATGTAATTCCCATCGAATAGAATTGACGCAGTCCACGATCGAACATCATTCGTGATTGCAAGCGGGTCCAGAGGGTTGCTACACTCATCTGGAAAGAATAAACTATTAACGTTTCGCTATATGTCGCGAGGACGGGGAGCATTGTGAGATGGGAACTCCCCATCGAATCAGACCGCATTGAATGAGCATGTCATTCAGAGAGGGCGTGTATGTACAGTTGGAACCCTGATCGGCTGGCATGTGTTCGATCTGTGCTCTGGTTATTATTGGCTCGCGCGCACTCACCTACCAATGCTGCTCACCTTCGCGACATGTACCAATGGTTCTATCGGTTTGCATTGTGCTTTATAGAGTTCAGCAAATCGATATAAAGGGTGCAGTAAAATCGAGCGCGTAGCATTTCCAGAAAAGGTCGAACTGGTTTTGACAGTCTTGATCCGCAATTTCGGTGATGTGATGGAGTTTATCGTATTCACCCTATCTAATCCGCTTACGATGCTGCAGGCTCTCGGAGAGCAAACGTTCGTTACAGAGCTGGCGAAGGGTAGCCCGTGCGAGTGCTGGGAGTTATTAAATGGTAGAGCAATATTATCCCTTTCACGACATTGTCCGACCATGTCGTCGGTCTCTTTTTTTGCCGCGTGGGACAATGTCCGACGATGTCGTCGGACACCATCATAAGAATAGTTCATGGAAAATTACCACACATTCTTTGGAGCAATTTTAATCAATGAGTTCGCTAACAGCTACAGTCAAGATGGTCCATGGAAAACTTCGTTTGTTCCTGTATTTTCATACCTAACAAATCAGTAATACAAATAAATAATTGAAATAATCAGCGCGCGAGAAAAATGAGGGCTATCCCACGCGGCAGACACCTGAAAATCGCGCGTGTCGTGAAGGAGTTATGAAGTTTTCGAAATCCTACAAGTGCAGGAGCAGGAAACCGGCGCATTAGTCAATCATTAGTAATGGTGAAACGTTTTTTTTAAGTTTTAGTTTTTAACGCGATTTTTCCGCTGTTGTTTCTGCTAAATCCTAGATTTATATTCAAGCTGAAGCATTGGTAGTAAGTTAGGAATTTAATGAATATTCAACCGATGCAAGCTTTTTGTTGGAATGCCATGCATAGGCTTGAGTAAAGTTTTTGAACTTACAGTTTTTCCGACATTCCCGAAAGGTGTAAAGTTTGGTTTGGACGATGTTTTAACAGAGAAACAGTTTGGTAAGAAAACTGTTCAGATTAAGCTGAAAACTGAAACTAACACGACAGTTAAATAAATATTGAATCAAATCTGATTAACATTAGCAGAAAAGCCTCTTAAAATTTAGTTGTACTGCACTATAGTTCAGGTGACTCTTACGATTTACGGTTTACGATTTACGATTTACGACGGTTTTTTCGTAATTACGATTTACGATTTACGAAATTTCAAATTTCATTTACGCACACTCCTGTGTGGGACACACGATAGATGGCATGAGATTGACTAGACAGCCATTCTCGGCTTGTGGACTTGTGCCATCATATGCTCTTTTACTTGCTTTATTCCTGTCTAGTTGGCAAGGTCCATTTCCCCATGTAGTCAAGGGTCCTACCAAAAATCAGAAGAAAATACAAATTGTCGCATATAGAGGGGCAGCTGATGAGAATATCTCACTGAACACGCACTCCTCGGCCTATGGTGTATATATATATATATATATATATATATATATATATATATATATATATATATATATATGGTTGGCAACTAATTTCGTGGACTCTCAAGAATCTTCAGCAAAACTCTTTATTAACAAATAACTAATGACAATCTTTAATTAAAATAAGATCCCTCAGAACGCAGAAGTGCTTCTCATATAACAGGTAGCTGGTCTATCCCACGGCCATAGAGTTATTGTGCTTTTAAGGCCAAGAATCTTTGGAGGTGCATTTTGACCCGGTCCACATTATTAAATCGTCTTCCAACCAAGAAGTACTGTACCGATATAAAATGTGGTAGTCACTCGGCGCAAGGTCTGTGCTGTAAAGTGGATGAGTTTGACGCTTCCAGTCAAGGTCATCTATTTTTTGAGGCGTCCGGTTCGCTACGTTCCCTCCGTTTGGTGGTGTCAAGAAGGTATTATCTTCTGGGAGCTCATCAAGAACGGTTCCAGCATTAATGCTGTAATCTACTCTTCTCAACCTGGCCGCGCGCAGGCTGAACTCCGCTGGAATCGGTTCAGACAGATTTTCAGGAGCATAATTATTTATCAGCAAGATAACGCCAGATCACACGTTACGAATCGGGAGCTTCAAAAAATCGAAGACCTTAGCTGGGAGCGTCTAACTCACCCACCTTACAGCACAGGCCGTGCGCCAAATGACTAGCACCTTTACAGCACGCTGCAGCACTTCTTGGTTGGAGGACGACTTATTAATGTGGACCATGTCAAAATGCACCTCCAAGGATTCTTGGCTGCAAAAGCACAAGAATTCTACAGCTGTGGGAAGGGCCAGGTAGCTGATAAATGGGAAGAAGTCCCACGTTCCAACAGATCTTACTTTGGTTGAAAACTGTTATTTGTTATTTGTTTATGAACACTTTTCGCTTGAGAGTCCACGAAATTAGTTGCCAACCTAATATATATATATATATATATATATATATATATATATATATGCGTAGGAAAAGTTGGGAAAATGAATGATACCAAAAAAGTAATGAACACTAAAAATGCAAAATTACTTCGAGGTCAAGGAATCGAACATCCGACCCTGTGCCTCCGATGCGTCGGCACTACCACTGAGCCACCGAGCTGCTTGCCTCGAAGACGGAGCCAGACGTATTCCCCATTTCTCTTATCTCCACGTGCAACACGCAGTACGTGTTAGATGCTGACAGTGCAATACATTCCTGGGTGTTCAGGGGCCTCTAGCTTCTTGGGTTTAAGGATTTTGCAAAAACGGAACAGCCCTTCCTACTAATTGAAGAGTGGAGAATCTGAAAATGTGGTATTCGTTTTCGCAGTTCAGTCATACGCCTGAGAGACTTCCCTGGTAAGATTTCAGATTCTTGGAAAGTTAGCACTCCTCCCGGGTGTTGCAAAGCGGCCCCTCCTCAAGCCTCCTACTGCTGGCGCCAAAATCCCACCAAATTCTGCTAATTTTCCCTGATCGACAGCACGCTGTCCCGGCCTTATTTATAAATAGGACCAGTGTCGGTCTCCGGCTCCGCCGGCGCCGACGCTGGAGTGTGCGGGCCACGGGCAGGCTAGCCGGCTTCGCCGGCATCGCATCCGCGAGCCACGGCGGTCGAGCTCGTTGAAACGTGCACGTACTCCAGATTGATTCCTAACTTGGTACCACTCACATCCCAGTACAGCACTCAGAAGAATGTCCTCTTCGTCTAGCGTTGGATTCACAGCCTATTGCAGCTCATTAAGCCTAATGAAATGTCTGCCATTTCTGTCTAGTCGTGCTTTAAGCCACGAGGTGTGATGAATTCCAGAAATGGCGGTTTAAGACAAAAATGCTATACTCTTCTGTACATAGTATAGCATGGAAACTGGTCAAGCTACTGCTGAAAATTGACGACCCTGAGGCAAGACTTGGTTAAAAACGTAGCCGTACCAAGCGCAGGTCCCAGCAACTTTCTTCGTTAGCCTGTCTTGGCCCACCGCTGAAAATTGGAGAACCTGGGCAGGTAGAAAAGGCGTAGTCATCATTATTTTCAATAGCGTTTGTCTCGCTTGGTGGCGTGGTCCGCTCTTCTGGTCTGGTGACGCCACTTCTCCCGATCAAACGCTTGGTCGGGATGGACACCAGCTAACTTCAAGTCCATATGCAACATATCTAGCCAACCTTGTTTCGGGCGTCCTCTGGGCCGTTTTCCAGGGATTTCAAGATTCAGGCCAATCTTACACACGGTGTCGTCGTTAGCGCGGAGGACGTGACCATACCATCGTAGACGTGCTTCACGCAACTTGTCAGCTATCGAGGCGACACAGAACCTTTGTCGCATGGTTTCATTGCGAACGCGGTCCAATCGCGTTACTCCAGCCGTCCACCTTAGCATTTTCGTCTCCATTACACTGAGGCGGCTTTCAATTTCCTTCGTCACGGGCCAGCACTCAGCACCCTACGTCGCTACTGGGCGGACGACTGCTCTATACACCTTTGACTTGAGGTACTCAGGTATTGTCTTGTCGCAAAGCACCCCAGTCAACGAACGCCATTTGGACCAGGCTGCACTCACACGTGCGTTCACCTCCAACTTTAGACTGCCATCGGACGTGACTGTTGATCCAAGATACTTGAAAGATGTAACTCGTGAGAGCTCATTCACATCCGTCGTCAAGTATTCCGTCTTTTTGACGTTTAGCTTGAGTCCGAACAATGCTAAGCGAAGCACCACGCCTGTGCCTGTCGCTCGAGCTCTGCTTTGTCTTCGCATGCAAGCATGACGTCATCGGCATACAGCAGCGTCCAAGGAGCTGCCCTTTGGAGATCGCGTGTAATTGCATCCATGACGATCACGAAGAGCAGTGGGGAGAGCGCAGATCCCTGGTGCACTCCGACAGAGACTGGAAACTCCATCGAGGTGCCCGATGGTGCTCGCACTCGGCTTATTGGGCACGAGTAGAGGATGCGCACCCACTCAATGAGCTCTTCAGGGATACCATGTCGTCGCATCGCGTACCATATCACTTCCCGCGGAACGCGGTCGAAGGCCTTCTCCAAGTCCAGGAAGGCGAAATGCACCGGTATCTGTTTCTCGCGGTGCTTCTCTAGCAGAAGACGAACGGCGTGCATGGCATCAATCTTCCTACAGCCGGCAACGAAACCACACTGATTATTGGAAAGCTGAAGGACATCCCGAATACGTCCATCGACAATTCGCTCAAAGGTTTTCATGGTGGCCGAAAGAAGGTGAATGGGACGGTAACTAGCACAGTCTGCAAGACTGCCCTTCTTCTTCCAAATCGGAATAGTCGTGCTTTGCTGCCAACCCTTCGCAGCAACAGCCTGATTGAAAAACTCAGTCAGCCAGTCAGCAGGGCCAGCCCTTTGACTTCCACAGGTCGGCCGGCAGGTCATCGGAACCAGTGGCTTTGCCTGACTTCATCTTCCTCAGGGCTGCTTCAGTTTCGCTCACTGTGATCTTCTGAAGGGGACCGTATACAGATGGTGCAAAAGGCACAGCAGGATGTTCAAATTCTACATTCGAGATTTCCTCGAAGTATTCGCGCCATCTCTTCACAGCCCTCTTACGATCCATCAGAAGGTGACCGTTCTCATCGTTAATGCCAAAGAACTTCTCGATGTCTTCTGCTTGGCGACAGCGAGCTTTGGCGAGGCGGTAAAGATAACGCTCGCCATCGCACGTCTCCAGTTTTTCATTCACATCAGCGTAGTGTGCGGCTTTAGCAGCGACCACTGCCTTCTTTGCCGCTTTCTTCGCTTCTCGATAATTCCGCCAATTATCGACTGTTCTATCACCGATAAATACGTGATATAGCCGTTTCTTTTCCCTGACCTTCTCTCTGACCTCGTCAGTCCACAGCCAAGCCTGCTTGTCGACCCAGCGCCGTCCAGGCTTCATTGTGCCGAGTTCGAGGCGCGCAGCCTGAGTTATCGCATCGGTAGCGCTCTTCCAGGTTTCGTCGACAGTTGTTACCGTCGGCAACCGAATGCGAGAAATAACAGCTGCTTCCTTCTCTTTCAGTCGCCACCATTTGATTCTAGCCGTCCCGCATCGCTTAACACGTTTACACCTCGGAGGTGTGATCTTCATCGAGCAGATCAGTGGACGGTGTTGCGCGGCAACCTCTCATACGGCACGGTATTCGCGTCTATGACAAGACCATGGTCGCGACGCCTAATAAGAACATAGTCAATCTGCGTTTTGGCGTTCCCGCTATAAAATGAGATGAGGTGGGAGTCACGCTTTCGAAATTTGGTGTTCACGATGGTGAGGTCGTGTGAGTTTGCATACTCAAGTATACGCTCACCATCGGCGTTGCGTGACCCATAGCCAAGGCCACCATGACAGCTGCAACAATCTTTCGTTGCTCCCACGTGACCATTAAGGTCACCTGCCACAACAACCATGTCTTGTGACGGCACTTCCGCTGTCTTCTCATCAAGCAGGGACCAGAACTTGTCCCTGGTTTGCTCGGAGCAACCTGTCTGCGGAGCATACGCGGAAAAGAAATGACATCATCGCTCTGCTACGGCGACAACAATCTTCATCAAACGGTCATCGAAACGCTCTACGCTTGCAATCGCGTCACGGAAACGCTCGGAGGCGATCATACCGACACCACTGGAGGTCCTGGGACTTCCACATAGAACGGTCTTGAGCCACGTCCTATATCCCTTGACTTGCTGCAGGACCACCTCGTCTCCTGCACCGCACAGAAATCTATCTTTCTTCGCTCCAGTGCTTCTACCAACTCGCACGAGGGGCCCGTCAACGTACTCACATTCAACGTTGCTACGCGGGTCTTGCCTACGTTACGGGACTTTCGGACTAGCTCAGTTGCCCCCCCCCCCCCCCCCCCCCCCCCGATGCCGTCCTCGCACCAGGGACCCTCGCATACTTCTCACACTCGCCGGGCTTTGCGAGTGCGCGTCAGTTCCCGCGGACGCCGTAGCACTATCTCAAGAACTCTGAAACGTCATCGACCATATGATGTGACACAGGATGTTCGTAGGCCGGCCTGTCACTAGGGCCTGTCGCCTGTATTCGATTGTCAGTGATTGGCTCGGCTCGCAAAAGCAAGCAGTTTCCAGTGGCACCACGTGGAGGAACGGACATCGCCACCTAGAAAAGGCGTAGTAACCCGAGTAAATACGCCCGCACCATTGGCCACTGATTTTGAGGGAGCGTACGGGAAGAATTATATAGGAGAGCGTGGTGTAGTTAAGAACTGAGGGGTTGATATCCGCTGTTGACGAACCACTACAGGCAGTGACTCATGCCTTCCTCCTTTATATATGGTGGGATTTTCTGTCTCTGATTTTCCTACCTCCAGTGCGTCAGAGAGAAATTCAGTATCGCGTTCAAAAGATCGATAATATTGATCTATATTGACTGTCTGATCAAAACTCACAATCAGCTGTGGGGCGCATCCGTCGGCCAACACAGTCAGGCAGCTCCCACATAGATCTCTATCTGTATTCATAATCAGTTGCGTATGCTTCGGCCATAAAGTTGGTCTCGATCTGATCTTAATATTTGACACTGCTCAATCTTTCAATAATTGTCTCCGCTCCGTCTCACAACAGTATTATGAATTGTTGTCATAGTCATGTAGAAGTACTAAAAATAATTTCGTGAATAATGCATAGTTCCATTAAATATTGATTCACTTGCACGCTGCTACGTTCTGCTGTCGGTTTAATAAGCATCCAATTCAATTGCTATGACAGAACTGTTCACGTCGAATGGGACACTCTTCCAAGACGTTGCGACTTTTATTCGATTGATTGCAGAAGTTGAACAACAAATACAACAGTGAGGGACGCACATATCCCCACTTTGGTGGTTCTTGTAAGTGCGATAAATAGGAAGCGTGAGTGGGCGGGAGAAGCTGATGCTTGCGCTCAACCCAACGAATTTCGAATGGGAGAATCTTACTTACAGCCCACAGCTAAGAAGCAAACATACAGCGCAATAAAAGACGAGATCGCTCCGTGCACTCCAAAAGTTCACCGCAGATTTTATTCGATTAACAGCCTTTATTTGATTGAGAGTGTAAATGCCACTTATTGCCTGACCGATGTCTCCGTTGTCCCCAAGTTCTACACGGGATCGGACCACCGCCTCCTTCGCGCGAGGCTCCGCTTTTCGCGTCAAGGAGAGAAGGCCGCGAAGTTCAAGAAGAGGAATCCCAGAGCGACCATCAACTGGGATCTCTACACCTCTCTTGTCGGCCTTTGGGAAGATGCCGTCATGGACAACGTCGATGAAGAATAAGACCGCTTTGTGCACCATCTCCACGATAGTGCTAAGGAAGTCGAGAGCTTGAAGACCACCAAGAGACGCTGTCTCCGGAAACTCTCGAGCTTATACGCCAGCGTGGAGCAGCACGAGAGTCAGGCAACTACCAGCTGATGTCCGAGCTTGCGAAGCTACACAGAGCGGCGATAAAGGAGGATCTCAAGGAGAGAAGGGCGGAAGTGTTGGCTGAAGCAGCAGAGGCAGGGCTGAGCATCCGCAATGCCCGCCGGAACTTCGCCAACTTCAAGACCAAGATGACCGCTCTCCGACGTTCTGACGGAACCATCACCTCTTCCAGAAGGACCATGGAGAAAGTCATCCACGACTTCTACTCCGATCTCTTCGATAGCCACGTCCACGTGCCCCATGCCATCTTCCGCAGGATGGATACGTCGTCCCCTCTGTTCTCTCTTCCGAAATCCGACACGCCATCTCGTCGGTGAAGAAACGTACAGCACCCGGTTCTGACAGGATCAGAGCTGAACACCTGAAGAACCTCCCGCCAGCGCTCATCAACACCTTGGCGCGGCTCTTCACACGCTACCTGTCCGAATGCAAGGTTCCATCTCAGTGGAAGACCAGCAAGACCGTTTTGCTGTACAAGAAGGGAGACGTGCACGACATTGGCAACTATCGCCCGATCTGCCTGTTGTCCGTAGTCTGCAAGCTGTTCACTCGAGTCATCCTGAATAGGATAAGTAGAACGCTGGATGAAGGACAGCCATGCGAACAAGCAGGATTTCGGAGAGGATTCAGCACGATCGATCACATACACACCATTACGAAGCTCATCGAAGTGTCGCGAGAGTACAAGCTGCCGCTGTGCCTTACGTTCACCGACCTGAAGAAGGCATTCGACTCCGTCGAGACTGAAGCGGTCATGGAAGCCCTGCTCACCCAGGGCGTTCCTACTCAGTACATCAGAGTCCTTCGAGAGCTGTACAGTGGATTCACGACCAAGATCTCACCATTCTACAACGACGTCGTCATTGACGTGAAGAGAGGGGTTCGATAAGGGGATACCATATCCCCGAAGCTCTTCAGCGCCACCCTCGAAAACGTCATGCGCGAACTAGAATGGGAAGACATGGGAGTGAAGGTCGACGGCCGGCAACTGCACCATCTTCGCTTCGCTGACGACATCGTGCTCATAACACCGAGCATCAGTCAGGCGGAACGAATGCTGGCCGACGTGTATGTGGAAGCGTTGGACTGCAGCTGAATCTTACGAAGACGATGTTCATGAAGAACGGATGGGTTTCTGATGCCCCATTCTCGCTCAACGGAATGAACGTCTCCGAATGCTCCAGCTATGTGTATCTGGGTCGCGAAGTCAACATGGCCAACGACCTAGCACCAGAGCTGAGCAGGAGGAAACGAGCGGCTTGGGGAGCTTTCAAGAGCGTCGAAGAAGTCGTGAAGAAAACGAAGAACGTCCGACTCCGTGCCCACCTATTCGACTCCACTGTTCTTCCTGCCCTAACATACGCCTCAGAGACCTGGGCTATACGAAAGCAGGATGAACACGCGATCAGCGTTGCGCAGCGTGGAATCGAGAGGACGATGCTCGGAGTGACACGACTCACGCAAGTGAGAGAAGGCCTCCGGAGTTCCGAGCTTCGCCGACGTTCGAAGATCAGAGACGCTGTCGCATGGGCCAAGTCGTCGAAAATTAGGTGGGCCGGCCACGTAATGCGATTCGCAACACCCGCTGGACGAGAGCCGTCACAGATTGGATTCCGCGGGATGTCAAGAGAACACCAGGACGCCCACCAACGCGTTGGTCGGACTTCTTCGTGAAACCCCTGAACGACCGATATGACGCTCTTCGTGTCCCTCGAGCGAGGAGGATCCATTGGACCACTTTGGCACGCGACAGGGACGAATGGAGGATCTGCTGGCGCCCGCTCGAGCAAGCCGATGATCAACGGGACGACAGGTGATACAGGTGACAGGTAAATGCCACTTACATGAACCACCAAACTGGGGATCCAAGCGATAAGTAGGAAACATGAGTGGGCGGGTGAAACGAATACATGCACTCAACACAACGAACTTAGGATAGTATAGCAAAATCCCGAACACAACGGAGGTGGGAAGGAATGAGCTGTGACCTCGGCCGGAGCACACAGGCGGCAGAGCCGTACCCCGCAGCAACACAACTGCAGCAGCACCGCAGGATACTGCAGGTCCACTAATTGAACGGTAGTGAGGACAGGAGCCTTCAAGGGGGATTAGAGGCAGTAGCTACCCAACACGTGCGCGGACAGAGCCGCGGCGCCGGCCGCTCCCCTTCGGAGAGAGAACTCGAGATCGTGTCTCAAACTTGAGTGATTAAACCATCGAGCCCGCGAAGTTTACGAAGTTCGGAAGAATTACAAACAGACAAAAAACCCTCCTACCTTCAAATCGTCGCCCTTGATTGCTGTTGGTCTGCCGCTTCGAGTGCGTCTTCAAGGTGAAAGCCGAAATTTCTCGAACCACCGTTGCACGGCCCTTTCTACAGCACTATTCGGCCCGCACACGTCGGACTCTTTCGATGGGGGATTGGCCCAGTTTTAAAACGAAGGATAATAATTCAGAATTGCTCTTTCGACATGCGACAGTTTTCGAAGAAAATCAATTATTAAGCACAGGTGAAACAGATACTATTTCTTCAGAGGACACGAAGAATTCGGTATTAGACGTTATGTAAAAATGCGGAGTAAGTTGGATATTCATTCAGTAATAAAAGAATGAAAAGCGGTTTCACAAAAACAGCCAGCACTTTACGGCCAACCTAATAGGATGCGTGGCGCATCCCAAAAGGGATTGAGTAACGCCGTGGTTTATCCTTTACCCTTGTCCTTATTATCATGTGAGAACGTCTGCAGTTTGTTTTGCTCAAAAGGGCTCTGGTGAAAAAGATAATGTAATTCTGTTGTAATCATGGATACTCGCTTTCGACGGGTCCGACCACGTGCTATTGGGGTGAGGACCTGTTGCAGCGAGTGTGCCGGGCTCGACGACTCACCAGGTGAGGGGTCCCGGCGCGATTCTCTGCCGTCCGTTGACGCTGTGTTTAAAGATCGGCTCTTGTTGCTAGAGTGCTGCAGGATGCTTGCGCTGCCGTATATCCACGTATATCCAGCCCGTACATACATAGATATGCGTATACGTTTATAAGTAGGTATATACTATGTATACCTGTACGTACATACATGCCGTTTGGCGGCTGCTAGCCGTATTGTACGGCTAGTAGCCGCCAAACGTCTGGCTGGGGGCTTCGCCCACAAACCCCTACAATAGAGCAACTCCAATGTTTCTCCATTCTCCTTTAGGCCCTTCTTTTATGAAGTAAAAAACCGGTCCTACTATATAGATTAGTGCAGCGGGATATGGTAGGGCAGAATCTTCACTGCTCCTATGAAGACATTCTACCGCATCGCATGTAAGCGACTTATTCCCCGAAGTGTCCGTCCTCTACGTGGCGAGGAACAGATTATGAGAGCCCAATCCGAAGTGCTGAATCTGCAGAAACATGCTTAAAATTAATCGATGTTGGACGACAGGTCGAAACCGTTTAGTGTCCGACGGCAATAATACTCCTCCGAATCCCAAGATCACTCTCTCTCTCTACCTCTCCCCTCCCCTTCCCCGCTAATACTTCCTTACCTATTTGCTGTCAAAGAAACGGAGTGAGAGTCAAGCACGCACATGTGGTCCAGCCTCACGTGTCACCACGTTGCCGCCACGTCTATGACACTTCTTCACCGCGACAGACGTGCCACTACTTCTGTGACCCGACTTCAGAAACCCGGCGCATATTGGACGATATTGAGGGAAAATACTGGTACCCCTTATTCCCCTTCCCCCACCTGCCCCTTTGCTGATCCTTTCTTCACTGGTCCCCCTCCTACTGGTCTCCGTTACTCAGAATCAATACGCAAGTTGGTGTGGCGCGTCTTCCGAATCACTGCGCATGTTCGACAGCGTTTTCCGCGCGTCTTGTGAATCCATACGCATGATGGACAACATCTTCTGCACGTGGTCTGAATCCCGACGGTCATTGACGACGTCTACGGCAGGTCTCCTCTATCCCTACGCACGTTCGGGGACGTCTTCATCAGGTTTTCTGAATCCCGGCGCACTTTGGACGACGTCTGCGGTACGTGTTCTGATTCCCGGCGCTCGGCACAGCCAGCGTTCCATGTCGTCCTCCTCATCCATACCGTGGCGCGTTGCCGGCTCAAAATGTCACAAAACTTGGGCGATCTGCCGCCAAGGATACAGTTCGCCAGCAATCGTCCATGGTTAGGCTCAAAGAAAGCCCAGCTGGCATATGCCGCACTGCCGTAGGCTCTCTTGGCTTCAGTCCCACCTCCCCGCGACGGGCAGGCGACGCTAGCCGATTATATACAGTAGGGTATATATGTATATACAGTACCGGACATGCCGCTGCGTCCAACAAGCACAAGCGGCGCAAAAAGGGCGCCGCTTGTGCTTGTTGGACGCAGCGGCATGTCCGGTACTGTACATAGGAACAGGTTCACACCCAAGTGGTTGTTCGGCCCCTCGAAAGCGAATATCCTTAAGGATACGGCATGTTGAACAATCCAGAAGACCGATCTATTAGATTGTTGCAGAAGTTCTCACCATTTTCAAGACACCATTTTCTTAGTATTACAAAAAAGCGAAACACGTCAAAAAACGATGTAACTGCCATCATGTTCTATCGCTGTTCTCCACCTTTCAGGCAGTCTTCCGATCCCGTCAGCGTACGACTTTTCTGGCTTTGATTCGAAAAAACCAGCCAGCCAGCGTTCCATGTCGTCCTCGTCATCGAACGTTTCTGCTTGCAAGGCATTGGGGAGAGACAGGAAAAGGTGGTAGTCTGTTGGTGCAATATCTGGGCTGTACGGTGGGTGAGGCAGCACTTCCTATCCAAGGTCGAGAAGCTTGCAATGTGTGCTCGAGCATTGTCGTACATGAATCGGATTGTGCCGTGATTCGGACGCTTTTCTGCGATCTTGGCGGCCAGTCTACCCAGCTGCTGACGGTACAAGTCCGCTGTTAGAGTTTCGTTACGGGCCAGCAGCTCGTAGTAGATGACACCTTTGTAATCCCACCAAACAGAAATCATGATCTTCGACGACGGAACCTCCTTTAGCTGTGGCTCATTGTTGTTATAAAGTAGAATTGTGGCTGTATAAGTGTGCATTACGTCATGGAATCACAGTGACGTCGTAAAGTGAGGTGTGAGTACGCACTGATTCACGGTCACTGCACAGTCCCCACGCCTAGGTTGCCGTGCATCAGTAACGGGGAGCAGTGGTGAACACATCACAACATCGGCAGCGTGGAAGCCGCTTCAACTTTTTGTGCTGCGAACTCATGCCCTGTCATTGTACAGGGTGCCTCAAAAAATGCATACACTGTTTGGAAGGTGGTAAATTTGCTCGCAGTAAAGGTACTGAAGAAGTTAAGGGCTCATGTGAAAGTTCATGAGAATGGAAATTCTCTGACATACGAGCGGTATGAAATGCGCCATGCCCTCGTCTGAAATTTTGCATTTTGCACTCGGTTGACTGTGTTTGGCTGGAATACTTATTAGAATTTCTTTACAAACTAGCTGTTTCCATTGATTTGAGTTTCTTTTGAGTCAAAACTTGAAAACACACTATGGCTTGCAAAGATGCATGGAATCCTAAAAAATGCAGCTACTATTTGAAGGGTTCTAACATTGCTGCTAGTGAAGATTTTGAAGATGTTTGAGACTCATACGCAAGCGCAGGATAAGGAGATTTTTTTGCGACACCAGAAAACGAAGTTGTTCTCTACATAAATTCAAGCCGTGAGTGCCTCATACCGCTGCGACCCTCGATGTTGAAAACTGCTCGCTAAAATCGACCAAAAATTGATTCCCATAGTCATAGTGAAGATTCCAACTTTTGAAGTTTTTTCAGGTTGTAGAATCTGTCCTTCATTTAATTTTTAAACGCGACTACTTTTTCAGAGTTTCTAAACACTCTCCGAGTTGTGACAGTTCATTTGGCGACACTGGCGATGTTTGAATTCGACGGTCGTGCGCGAAGAATTAGCTTGTCAGAAAAGATTAGGTTGGAAACTAACTTCGTGGTCTCATTCGTAGTCATTTCTTCTAGCAGAGATTAACAAGTTAGTTGTGTGCATCAATTCTCTTACTCTTTCCACTGTTTGAAACTACTTGCGATTAGTACGTACTTCTCAAAACTATTTTTACTGCGCTGTCGTTCTGACTTAGTGGGAATTTTTTCGGTCTGAAATGAAAGGACGATTAATAATTTTCTCGCATCTGAAGGAACCACTTCAGAGGACGAAATTCTATCTTACAAAATTAGAAGCGTTGAGTATTAGAGCAGATCAAGTTTTTCTGCGGCGATCTTGTATTGGCAAAACTCTAAATCACTTGAGGCAAAATTTCGGCTATCTAGCTTGTCTGTTCAAGTGGAAAATAATTGTTTTCAGTGAAAAGGAGAATTTTTCGTCCCCCTAATCATATCGAAGACCACAGTGGAGAAGCTTGGTTTTTTATTGTATGACACTCAGGCCTCGAATTTTCGTAGAGTACAATTTCGTTCTCCGGTGCTGTTCCCTTTGGATGGGAGACAATTACGAACTTCCGTGACAGGTGTATCGTTCCCTTTCGGCTCCGTCGTAGATTCGAAGAGCGCTTCAAAACATTTCGTAGGCAACACACTTAAGTCGCCGTTAGTAATTAACTCTGATATTTCGCAGAGTACAAGTTCGGACGCGGGCGTCGCTCCTTCAGGTAGAAAGGTGTGTCTGAACTCTGTCTTAACTGAAAGGTTAAGAAAACATGTCAGTAAGAAACGGAGCAGCTAGAACAGGTGGTGAGTTTAGCGACACGCAGTGGGATCACCATGTACAAGGTTTGGCGTGACACGGGAATAGCATGAATCCGCACAGACCTGAGCCTCCAATAGTGGGAATTGGCTCTCCATCGGAGTATCGGTGCTGTGCTTATCATGAATTTGCCGGACATCACACTTACCATTATTGGGAGAAGGCGACCTCAAGATGGCAAATCTCTTTTCCCCATGTCATTACAAACCTCCTCAACTTCCTGCTGCTATTATGATGTAGCAGCTGGAGTTACCAGCAAATTGAAGGGGAACCTGCTGAGGCGAAACACCATGTCCTGCCTACAGTTGAGCCATGAATTTCTACAATTGCTACTTCTTGGGAAACGATCCTAACGAGTTACACCCACAAATCGCTGTTCATCTCAGGTATTGTATTTGTTTGGGAAAAGGGTTCAAGTTGCTCACGTTGTAGTATTCATTAGCTGTTTCAACTGAGAGTTTATGATCAGTGTCCCAAAGTCAATTTAAAAGCAATTAATTTTTAATTTTTTTAAATGCCTGGACCATGCCACGTTATGTATTGGTTCCTAAAAATTTGATCAGAACGTCGAAGTTTTACCTGCTTCGTATAGACGATTCTTTTTTGTACTGTTTTGTCAGAAAATATGGCATCTCTGAGCGATAACGTTTAATAAGTCCAGATTATTGTACCGTTTTTGAAAAAGGGAAAACCAGATTTCAAAGTAGCCCTGGTTGTTTTCCTTCGCTGAAGGCCACATCCGCAGCGTGAAGCTTGTTTGTGTCAAGCGCGAGGAGTAGAGAGATCTATGCTCTGTAGCAGAAGCACATCGAAGAAGGAATCTCCTTTCGACGGCGTGGCTTCAGAGAAATCCCGGTAGACTGTCCGAGGACAAGAGCACAAGTGCCACTAGCAGATGCACGCCGCACGTCCTGCCGTCGTCTCATCGTCAGAAGCTGCAGCCGGCAAAGCCGAGTGCCACGAAAGAGCCGTTCGAGAAAATGTGCTCGTGGTTGTTGCATCCTGTGGTTTAGATTTTCCTGACCGTTTACTACTCGTGACATGGCAGTTGTCTAGATCGTTGTTTGGATGAGCGGACTCCTTTTTGCGGATGTGCAGAGTCCATTTCCTGTCTCGCTCACATTTCTACAATTTATGTTTTTAACACGGTCACGCTGAAACGTTGGACTGGTAGTGTGGGAGTGGACGAACATCAGTGGCCATCGATGTGGTGTGAATCATCTCCATCTCTAGAAATGGCAGCGATCAGCGCAAGTTCTTCTCCGGCAAGCACCATCTTTATCGCCGAGCACAAACTCTGTCACAAGGTCAGGTTTAGAAAGGTGTACACTTATGCTCTCGCTAAAATTTCGAATATTCGAATGGTTTCGAATACCGAAAAATTTCGAGCATTCGAAATCGATTATATTCGAAAAACGTGGTTTTTCTGAATATTCGAATTCGAACACATTCGAATAACGCGATTTTTCAATTATTCGAATTTGAATGAAAAATGCATGACAGACGTGATAGACGAGGGCCCAGAAGATGTGAAAGCAATACATAACGGATCCCTTCCTAGTTAAACACGAAGTTTTTATAGACAGGCCTCCTACAAACCCCCTTGTGCATCGTGAAAATGAGCTAGAGAACCTACACATAGTGGGATCAAAGGGCATATGGAAGCACCTAACTCCGTTCCGTTGTTTGCTAAAACACGATTTTTTGAAAGGAGCACTTGCGTGTTGTAAAGTGCTGCTCATAAGGAACAACGAAAGGTTTACAAGACGGTTTTAAGGGGACACAATCTGCTTGAGCCACTGTAAGCTTCTACGTCACCTCAAAATGATCGTTTTGGAATTGGTGGTTAGCTGACTGCTCAAAACCTCTCATGAAGCAATTCCTTCCTGTAGTGACGGCTAATGACGGGCTGACGACGAAGTATTATATGTAAATCTGCAGCAAATCTCTCCTGCTCATCTAAAAACGTGAAATATCACACCGTCAATTTTGCGTCCACAAAGTGTATTACAGGTAGCTAAGAACAGGCCAGGCATGACGACCGGTCTCATTTCTTTCTGGTGATTCGCCCAAGTAAGTGGTAGAAACATATAATTCTTATCTGCGAAGCACTTGTCAAACTGCAGCTATTCTCCAGCTAACATATTGATTAAACGGTAAGCATAATAAAAACCGATCGATAAATAACAGCCAGTCGATCTACACCGTCTCCCTTTTGTGAAGTTTGCCATACGCCGACATATCTGCGCGACTCTCACTCCTAATAGCCAACTCAGAGCAAAAATCGATAGAATTGATCGATAACAGACGGTCGAAAAAGCAAGTGTATGCACAGTACCACTGTAAAGGAAGAAAGAAAACAATAACTTCGGTACTAAGCCGGCTGGTGCCGACGAGGTATATTAAAACGGGTAGGTTAGATCAGCCAGACCACAGAGTTCCTCCCCTCACATAGGTCTGTGCACCACCGATCGAGTTAGGAGTTATGTGATTATGACGGCTGATAGAAAGGTTCACAGCAGGGCCCGTATGCATATCTCGGGGTGGCGGGGCGCCCCACTCGGGGTGCCCCATCTGCAGGTCTTACCCGGCCTGTTTGGGGCTCCCAACCCGCGATGCATGAGGCTCCCACCACACTCGGGAACTTCCGAGCCGTATGCAATTCGCGCCGTACGTAGGCACGGATTAGGTTGTTCATCTCTCGACGGAAACATCACCTATTCGGTGTTGTGCACTCATGCGCGTTTGATGAAAAAAGAGGGGTAAAGGAAGACAGGGGGCACAGTGGGCCGCGAATTATGTTGCAGCATTAGTATTATTTTTTATTTTCTAGTAACATACCGTTTACTTCTGCCTAACTATTCGCGTATTCATCTGCTTGCGAGTTTTAGTTTATCCGTTCAATTGTATATTTTATTTCATGAGAAATAGTGCTGCAAGCCACTCAGTATGCTATTTCGTGTTAAAGAAAATATAATTTGACAAGAGGAGATGTGAAAAGGTGGATTTTTCGGAAATTCGTGAAAGCTCTCTAGTCTCCTCTTAAGCAGGGTTGCATTTAGACGCTCCGATTTCTTGAACCTAAACACCATTAAAACTCGTATTCCGTGGTGAGACTCTATACTTTAAGAACTTCCATATCATGATGTTTTCAAAGAAATTTTCTTATCATAATCGTATCTATGCTTTGTGACCCCACCAAATAGTCTGGATAGGCTTTCGCTTTGAAACCACTTAGAAAAACCTAGAAATGACGGTCTTGAATTAATTTTGGATACGCTGGTAACGCGCTATTTAGTCCTAGAAAAGTTACATTTTGAGAGCACACAATCGCTTAGTTAGTTACCCGGTAGCGCGATATAATGGGCCACTTTACTATTCTCTACTGCGTTTGTTATGATGATTTCGTTTTGCAATACAATAAAAAACATTGCTTGTAAAACCTCGAAAAATCGAAAATTTGAGTAACGAATATTCTGCACCGAAAGAGAGAGGTTAATGGCGCTCAATAAAATGAGAATAGTGAAGGTAAGTTTAAATTATATTAGGTTGGTGCATAAGTTCTCGGACATTTGATCCCTCCTGAATTGAAAGCGCATTTTCCCGCCAAATTTCTCACATGTATCAACGCGTAAATGATCGATCGATAGAGAAAGGAAAGGGCTACAAAACTGTTCCTAACATTTACTTCTGCGTTGTTAACGTCAGCAATTATGGCTAAGCAATTCATCCCAACTGAGACGCATATTCGGCACGTCATGTTATTCCTGCATCAATCTGGCCTGAATGCCAACGAATCGTATCGTCGCCTGAAGGATGTTTACAACGAGAGCGCTCCTGCTCGAAGTACTGTGTACCAGTGGTTCTCGAAGTTTGCAGTTGGTGAATTCTCCGTTGAAGATAATGAACGAGAAGGGCGCCCAATGACACTGGATTTGGATGGCCTCCGAAGTAGAGTGGAAGCGGACCCATACCAAACCACTCGCGAACTATCAAGCACTCTTGGTGTTAGTCAATCAACAGTTGTTCGAGGATTGAAGTCGATTGGCAAGGCGCAAAAATTGGGTCGCTGGGTACCTCACGACTTAACACAATATGACATGGATCGCAGAGCCGATGTCGCTCTGTCTCTCCTTACCCTCAGACGTACTCACGGATGGCTGGACAACCTTGTCACCGGGGATGAGAAGTGGATACTCTACTCTAATTATCACCGGCGTGCACAGTGGGTTGACGCAACTGGAGAGGCAGAGGACGTTCCGAAACCCGACCTTCACGTGAAAAAGGTGATACTATGCATTTGGTGGAGCGTTCTTGGCGTAGAATACTGGGAGCTGCTGGACGAAGGGATAACAGTGACGGCAGAGGTTTACGTCAACCAATTGAGAAGTTGAGGGCCCACCTTCAAACCACACGAGGAGAGCAAGTGAAGGTGTATTTTCAACACGACAACGCTAGACCGCATATTGCTAGAGCGACGGCGGCTGAGTTAGCAGACTACGGATGGACCGTTCTTCCACATCCACCTTACCAAGGCCGGTATGCATATCTCGCTCCGGGCCTCCCGTCGGGGAATAATTTAAAGGGCGGCGGAATCCCGCGATGTACACCTCCGGGGAGATACCGTATTCCCCAGCCCCCTCGGGGTCGGGGCGCCACCTACTCCGACGTAAGGGGAATGCTGCGGACAGCGAAGGAAAACACATGATTCGCGCAGAATTTTGCCGGTGAAGTGAGAAAAAGAGGTAGTTGGGTGTATTTTTCTTCCATTCAGAGCTTGATTTTCATTATTCTTACTTTATTGAGCACCACTGAAATGTTCGTTTCAGAGAGGAATATTTGCTGCCTGAGTTCTCGATTTTTCTAGGTTTTAAAAGCAATATTTGTTATTGTATTGCAAAACCAATTCATCATGACAAATTATGTGCATCACGCAGTAGGGGACAGTAAAGTGGCCCATTGTATTGCGCTGCCGGGTACATTTAACTAAGCGATTATGTGCTCTCAACATATAACTTTTCTAGTCAGACTACATATTTGGGATAAAGCTGGATAGGATTATGATATGAAATTTCTTCGAAAATTCAGGGAAGACGAGTTTTAATGAAGCTTGTGTTCAGAAATGAGAGCGTCTAAAAGCAGTCCTGCATAAAGGAGACAGAGCTTTCAAGAATTTCCGAAAAATCTAACTTTCCACATTCGCTCATGTCAAATTATATTTTCTTTAACACGAAATAGCAGACTGAGTAGCTTGCGGCACTATTCCTTATAAAATAAAAAACAAATAAACGGATAAACTAAAACTCGCAAACAGACAAACACGCGAATAGTTAAACACAAGTAAAACAGCATGTTATTAGAAAATAAAAAATACTCTTAACGCTACAACCTAATTCCCAGCCCATTGTGCCTCCCTAACCTCCTTTACTCCCTTTTTTCTTCAAACGCGCATGAATGCGCGACAGCGAGCAGCTGACATTTTCGCCGAGAAATGCAAAACCTAATCCGTGCCTACGTACTACGCATATCACATACGGCTCGGAAGTTCCCCGACCGTGGTGGGAGCCATATGCATCGCAGGTTGGGGGCCCCAAACCTGCTGGGTACGACCTGCAGTTGGGGCGCCCCGAGTGGGACACCCCGCCGCCCCGAGATATGCATACGGGCCCAGATCTCGCTCCTTCTGATTATCATTTGTTTTCAAGCCTTCAACGCTATTTGGGCGGCCAGCAATTTAGGAACCGAGAGGATGTCAAGGAGGCACTGCTCACATTTTTCGAATCACAACCGGCCACGTTTTGGAGAAAAGGCATCCATGACTTACCAGCACGTTGGCGAAAGACAATTGATGTAAAGGGTGGTTACTTCAAACGATTTGATATTGTTGTTCGCATGTTGTGATAATAATTATTTCATGCCCCAAATGTCCGAGAACTTATGCACCAACCTAATAGAAGAATATAGCTAAATACTCCTTTTCTTCACTTCGCAGGCGAAATTCCGCGCAATGCATGTGTATCGCTTGGCTGTCTGCTGCACTCCCCTTACGGCGGAGTAGGGGACCCCCGACCCCGAGGGGGTTGGGAAATACAGTACCTCCCTGGAGGTGTGCATCGCGGGATTCCGCCGTCCTTTTAATTATTCCCCGACGGGAGGCCCCGAGCAAGATATGCATACCGGCAATGGGGGAATTTTCAATCAAGAAGTCACTATTATCACTATATTATCGATGTTTTGAACGTATCCTGCGCGCAGTGTGATTAGAAATCGTGCTACAGATGCTGTCCAACGCGCGTCTGGATTCAGATGCCTGCCACGATGCAAGTCAGAAGACGTGTCACAGATCGACCAGGAAATCATATGATAGTGTTCTGTCGATGACGACCAGGCGTCCCCGATAAGTCATTCACCACAGCAACGATTCTGAATGGACAAATTTATGCGGCTCAACATTGTAAGACGTTGTGGAAGTCCTCCCATTTGACAGAAAGGCTTTTCGGGAAGTGACCAGAATAGACGAGGGGCTCAGTATCCCGGCACCGAGCCACTATCGCAACAGAGCTTTGATTCACAGAAAGAACCATTTTGGAGACCCTAATTACCCGAAAAGCTTAGCAAGTCTTTTCAGGATACGCTGTTACACAAACTCTCGTTGGGCATTCGAATGGCACTTTTCGAATACTCGATGATTTCGGCTCTCTGGTAAATCTTGAATATTCGAACGTTTTCGAATACCGATGGCAGCTTCCCGGTTGGGTGTGATCTACGGAGAAGAGGCCTCCCAGTGAGCTGCTGCCGCCCATGACGAAGACAACGATCCATGTCGCAGTGGAGGGAGGGAGCTCAATGCTTCGCAATCGATGTCAGTGGGGTTGTTTTGAATGACTCAACGTTGTATTTATAGCGAACAGCTGGTTGGCACAGAGTTCGTTAAAATCGGAACTTCCTCGTCGCTTGCGGTCTTGCAGGCGAATGAAGTGATTCACTGAGCAGCGAACAGCCACAGAAAATGGTCAGGTTAAGTGATGCCTCCGTGCTTAAGCAGTCATGGGTTTAAGGAAAGTAAAACATGACAGATCCAGGCGAACGCTTAGTGAGTACTTCTTGCTACCCATTCGTCTCCCACAGATTACCGAGCAACGTGTAGACTTTTTAGGACGAAATGTGCTGGTTTTATTGAGCTTCATTCCTTCTTCTCCAAGGCATAGACAGTTGTCCAGCATAAAGCGTAAGAAACCTTGCAACCCCAATGAGGCGGGGGGGGGCACCTTATAATGGGACGTGCGTTCTACCCCTCGTACTTTTGGCGTATCCACTCCCAACCGCCGGGACTGCCTCGTGGATCTAGAGGCTGTCTGGCGTTGTACAATATGTTGCATGTGTTTCCATTTCAACTGTTATTTAAATGCGTGTATAAGGTGGACCCCCTTTACTGGGATACGCAGCACCGAAGCCTTGAAGCCGTGAAAAGAAACAACATAAAATGAGAAGTGACCATCAGCCATGTAAATTGGAAACAACACAAATTGCAGCATTGCTTGATATTTAGCATTTAATAAATCGTCCACACATTTGAGCAGAGAGCCCCTCTAGATCTTCGTTCTTGCCCAGCAGGAGGCTGCATTGCTTGAGATTTCGATGAGTTAAGAAGTCTGAGCTGAATCGGGATTTGTCGCTATCTTCGTCAGGAGTTCTCAGAAGATGTTCTTCCACAGAGCGTTAATCACGTGCGTGCAGTCACAGTCAGGAAGGGAACTTGAGAACGGTCGGCGATCTTCTCTGCAGAGACTCTGGTTTGGAGCGAGGCAAAAAAGACTCCCGGGGTCGTCTGCCGCTGCCTCGACATGAAACAGTGTTCGTATCGATCTGCGAGGACCGCTTTCGGTTCGAGCCGTCGTGGGTGGTGGCTCGGAGGGAGCGGCTGATTGAAACCTAGCAACAGCAGCTCCGTTCGGGGACTGGTGGCGTGGCCGAGACGGAAGTGTTGTCATGGAGCCGGAGGGGTGGGCGTCGGCCGCGGCCTCTTCGGCTGTTCTGCCTTGCTAGCAGCTGAAAACCTTCTGACCACGCTTGCCGAGGGATAGTTGACCTAGAGGAGGCCCCCTGACGGGCGTCGACCGAACGAGCAAATAACGACGACGTGACGAATGCCGTCTGCAGGGAATAGGAGTAGACATCGGTGCGGGCACTGCACACCCCTGCTGCGTATCGTCCTCTGTTGAAGTTCAAGAGGTCACCGTCAAGCCCAGCGCTTTCTTTTCCACGTGTTGGTCATCTTCACGGAGTGCAAGCGATTTGAGGAATTCGTGCAGACCGATCGATACGGCAGGGACAAATTCGATTTAAAGCGACGGCCGAGAGAAACATTAAAATGGACGCGGGTGAAGGGGACACGGAAGAACGAAGGACGAGACATCGTCTCACGGGTCATCAGCGGAATCGAATTACCGCTGGTTTTCCCCCGAACCGCACGTCTTCAAGGGAAGCTACAGAGTTCCGCTTCCATTTTGACCATTACGCAGTGACCTCTTTCAGGAAACGAGGCAAGCGAAATTGGTGGCTTGCGAAATTCTTAGAAATAGCATGTCTCTACGCAGATGTTGGAGTCCAGCCATAGAGCTCACTGGAATGGAATCCTTCACTCTTGTGAGCTGAGCGCATGTGATGTAAGTGTTGACGCCGTTGACTACGATGCGGAGCGTCTGAAGGGTAACAGTCCCGAAGCCCAGCCGTTGCCTTACCAGGATGCTATCTTCACGGTAGGTCGGAACGGCGCAAGTGTTGCATATGGACAGAACCGCCTCTTCCTGGGAAGTAACAAACTGCAGGTATCTCGACCCCAATACAACTCTGCGCAGAGTTGGGGCGACGGAAGTCGCGTGCCGGCGCCCTGTTGATTCACGTGCTCCACAGCTGATGGACGCGCGCGGGATGAGCGCTCGTATCGCGTCTCAGCGCAGTGCACAGGTGTCGTAGTAGGGAAGCGCTCGGGCTCGAGAGCGAGGGACCCAGGGTTTGGGTCCAGTGGACTGCGTTTGTTTGGCACTTTTGCAAAATCCGTGTTTATCATATAAGTAATCCACCTAGGGGTACTATAGTGTGTTATAGAGTATGTTTACACATGACATATGCTTCAAACTACAGATTAGCTAGAATGTTCACTTGTCTCTGTGTGTCACTTGTTTGAAGCCTATTTTATGTGACCGTAGTTATGTAACGATAGATATTTTGTGGCACTAGTTAAAAGTTCCGACTCCACCGACAAGACTTCGTTCAAGAAAAAATCCGCTGAAACTTTGTCTATAGGGTTATTTGTGGTGCTGATCACGAATCTGACATCCGTTTTTCACGATTTTGTCTCTACCTGCCGTCACCGGCAGAAACTTTAAGAATGTAATCCTGTGCCTTCCTGTATCTATATTATCCAGCCGAATCGTGAAGAAAGGATATTAGATTCGCGTTCAGCACCCCAAATAACCCCCTAGACAAAGTTTCAGGGAAATCGGTGACCCTGCCTGGACCACCCTTGTTAACGGTATGGGTGGTATGTTATATGTAAACATGCTCTATAACACACTATAATACCCCTAGGTGGATTACCTATATGATAAACATGGATTTTGCAAAAGTGCAAAGCAAAGTGGAGCGAGGGGTTGAGGGGATGGAGGGATGAGCGGATAATTAAGTTTTGAAAATCGGATAACGGATAACGGATAATCTTGCCTGAAAATGACCGGATAACGGAAAAATGGATAACGAACAAACAACAACAATTAAAGCTCGTTTTAAATTGCACTAATTTCAACAACAGATCAGGACTTAGAGCGCTGTTAATTCATAAGCCATTTCTAGACATTTTAGGAGTGTTTTTCAAACGTTTTGCAGTCGCCATATTAACGACGCTCTATCGTGTTTTCTGCAGCATTCGTAGGAAGACAAACGCACAGCAACATACCCGCCTTTCACCTGTTTCCAGGGGGTCGGTTGGTTTGTCTTATTTGTCAGCCTTACTCTGCGCTTAACTCTTTTTTTCAATTAGAGCCGTTGAAAAATAGAATAGTCCTTGGAATTCTTCCGATGTCTCTGGAAAGAAGAAGAAGGCAAAAGACATCCAGCGACAGAAACTTCACATAACGATCTTGTCCTACACATGCTATGAACCGTTACTGTTGTTGTTGTTGTTCGATAGCATCCCAAGATGCAAGGTACTTCAACGTGGAATTATCTTGGATGGATAAAATACTAACTTTTGGGTAGTAACTGCAAGCAATTGTGTACGGCAAACACCACTCAAAGAGTTATGACATCCAGACCTTCTGGATCTGAGGAAGAATATCCGACCCAGCCCTAAAACGGAGGTGTTCCCTATGTTGCAGATAGGTTTCACAAACAGAACTCACAAATTAAAACAAATCTACATGTCTCCAGCACCCACGATGATAAGTTTGTTCAGTATTTTATTGCTCCCTTAAAGTTTTTAATGGAGAAGTTGCTTACTCTATGTATTTGGATTAATCCTATTTCTTTTGCTAGTATTCATTGCTGTACTGCAGTATTTTTTGATAATTCACGACAGCATATGGCTAAAAAGGTACCGATACCGCCTGCAATCAAATCGAGCATACGGCAATCGTGTAACCACAAATGATACGATGGAAAGATCGGCGGTAAAAATTCTTTCCAGAATGCGGCTCTCCACTTCTGACGATTGCTAGTAGCGGCTTGTATGCCTTCTTGGTCAGCACATGATTTGAGATGAAAGAACAATGCTGTGCTAAGTAGGCCTCACATAAGTATGGTACAGGCTTAGCTGGCCTTCTGGAAGGCTGGAAGTTTGATATCTTTAAAACTATGTAGCCAGTTCCCAAGTGAGAGAACTTCAATTAACTCTTCTAGATTTGAAAATTTCTGTTGTTTCTGACAACCACTCTTACGATCATGAAGGATCCTATATATAGTCCACCCATCACCACGTCCAAAGCTAAGATACAGCTAATTTGTTGTTCGTTATCCGACCCAAAATCGCCGGATAACGAACAACAAAACGGATAGGCCAAACCCCCCTGAAACCGGATAACGGATAACGGTTAATCCGCTCATCCCTGATCCAAACCCCCGACGCCTCGCTCACGAGCCCGAGCGCTTCCCTACTACACCACCTGTGCACTGTGCTGGGTCGCGATACGAGCCCTCATCCAGGGCGCGCCCGTCAGCTGTAGAGCACGTGAATCAACAGGGCGCCAACACGCGACTTCCGTTGCCCCAACTCTGCTCAGAGTTATATTGGGGTCGAGGTACCTGCAGTTTGTTACTTCCCAGGAAGAGGCGGTTCTGTCCATATACAACACTTGCGCCGTTCCGACCTACCGTTGAGATAGTATCCTGGTTAGATCCGTTTAGTGTCCGATCTCGTGAGACCTTGATGCTAAAGTTGCTTTCGAAATGCTATTTTAGTAACAACGTTGCTAGAGATTACTAGCCATAAGCGCGACCGCTTCCAAGCGTCTACCGCGCAAGTGATTCAGGTCATGACATTGCTGAGAATGGCAGAGACGGAACAACAAGCTTTATGTAGGGTGTTCCCAGTCGAAATCTATCTCATATGTGTGGTTCTCGCCACGATTACGAATGTGTGTGTGTGTGTGGTTCGTGGCAGTTTGTGCATGCGTGGGTCACAACCAATGTAATTCGATAAGTATACAAGTGACTCAGCTCGAGTACCTCAAACTTAGGGAGTTGAACGCTATATTTTTATGCAACAGTTACAATGCTAAACTTAAGGAAAAAAGAAATGAAACATGCCACAGCGCGAAGACGCCGAAGTGTGAAACCTATCCGCGTTATAAAGTATTTACATAGGCGGAACTACGTCTTCCAGCATAGTATCCGATCAGCCGGGAGATAACAATTCAAGAGCTTACAGCAAATCATAAACACAATAGAACAAAGCTAACTGAAATTGAGCGGTCCGATATGAGCATCCATAATTACTGTGAAAAGACTGGGAGTCTTCATAGGTAATGCACCCCAATAACTGTAATCTCCAACTTCTCTCTTCTTCAAGCCTCGGCATTGTAAGTTGATAGTCAGTTAACTTTCTTGTGCCAATTGCCAACTTTTTTGTTTAGGCGATTGCCCAAAGGCTGCAGCAATTTATCAGATTGCTTGGTATGTAACGCCAAACACATCGGAGAAACGAGAAGGGCTCTTGCAGTGCGCGTAAGGGAACATCTATTTAGTGAACGACGTGGGCCGCTAACCAGCCCACTTGGAAAGCGTAGGACTGATGCGCATAATGGAACCGACTTTGAGGTACCATTTTGGCCGTTGTAGGAGATATTTCGGAGAGGAAAGCGATAGAGGCATTCTGGATTTTCACGAGAAATCCAGTAATGAACAACTGAAGTGAGTGTCTATACGCTAGGCCGGCAGCAGAGTCTTGCGGGTACCGCAGACCCGCCATGACAACGGCGGGTGACGCGGCGTCACGAGGGCTACTGTGCGCAATACTGCGAGCTTTTGCAGGCAGATTCGACCTCTAAGAGTGTCAGAGATGTAGTAAGCAAACCGCTCTTTGTTTTGTAAGGAGACGGTTTCTAAGCCAAGTTAGGAGTTCTTGAATGTAAGCCACGAATTCTAATAGAACACTCCTTATAACTCAACAGTTCTGTAAATTTTGCGCCTGCTCTCACTTTTATCGTTCTACCTCCACTAAAAGTTCCTCGGTTGAGAATCAGCTCGAAGATAGTGTGGTAGCCCTAGTGATGACAGCATTCTCTCCCATGCCTTGTTGAGTCCGAGAGGTCTGCCCGATGCAGTTATAGCTCATACTAAAAAGAACTGTCTGCTCTGTTGTTGCATTTCTGTGCAAGGGTTTTCCATAACCTCACACGGGTAACTAGTGGCTGGAAGGCCACGAAGATTTGCAGTCCAACTAAGGTCACCTAATATCGTGCTAAGCTTTTCTTGCGTCACGTTTTGAGTGCAGGATTCCATAGCCTCCATTTGTCTACACTAACGGTGACTATATTGTTGGTTGTCAAGCTCCTTTATGGACAGAAATTAGCACCAATCTATTACATTCCTAGCATGTAGATTCGTCAAAAAAATGTTCCCAAATAGATGAATCATGATCGACACCCATCCTTCACACTCCACGGCGGGTCTCACCCGCAGCTCGTGGCGCTGCGGGTGAGAGCCGCCTTGAACTACGGCAGCCCTCCCTAGGGGACCTCTGCGACAGGCGGCTCCGCGATAATTCGTCCGCGCTGCGGCTTCCACCACAGTGGCAGCGTTGGTCCGCACCAGGGATGGGCGAAATTTCTGTTTTCTGTTTTCTGGAAAAATAGCCAAAAATTGGCCAAAAAACAGAAAATAGAGCTGCGAACAAAATTATATCGTGGAAATCCAACAAAAATATCCAAAAAGTATCGTAGAATAATGAGATCTTAAATTGCAAACATGTGGCGTTTTTGGATGTGCTCTGTAGGAATTGCGCCATACACTCGTGACCTATGCCGCTTTGTTTGCTTGATTGATTGTTTAAGTGCTGCTGGCATGTAATATCTTCATAGGACATTTCTTGTCTTTCACAATTGGCTCCGTATTCTTTTGAATTTCAACAGTAGTTTACACCACCTACGACTACTTGCAACTTTATATTAAGGCTACAAAACTAGTGTTCTGAGGGGCATTTAATTACCCATCAACTAATCGCTTGTCTTAGAGTAACTGTGGGTAGGATTATTCTCCACCTCCGGTTTAACACATTGACGACAATCGCGTTTTGCGGCAGAAAGCCGCGTGGGACGCGCGCGATTCTATGTGCACTCGCGCATAATGTCCCTCGTGGACCACTTTTTTGTTTCACATACCTTTTTTCTATTTTTTATGTGAAACCGCAAGTTATGGTCTTCGTTTATGCTGCAGTATATGCTGGAAAGGATCCTTCCTTTTTGATTGTAGATCTGATTTCAGCACTATTGTTGTACATTCAGGACTCCGGAGGTTTAGGAAGGTCGAAAAAAGTTCGCCCAAACGTCGCCTAAAGGGTTATTCGGGGTGCTGATAACGAATCTGACATCCATTCTTCGCACTACGCTGGAGTACGGTAAGTATGGAAAGAAACACTTTAGAAATGTATACTGTAATAAACATAACATAACATAGAAAACTTGGGCGAAATCGGTGACCATGACCTCGACAGCCTTAGTCACCCGTACGTATCGCACTCCAGAGTAATACAAAAAATAGATGTCAGTTTCGTGATCTGCACCCCAAAATAACCTCCCTGGGTAAAGTTTGAGCAAAAAACAGACTTCAGTGATTTGATTGTAGAATTGTTCTCCTTCCTGGTGGAATTTTTGAATTCGATATACCTAATAAAAGCAACGACATTTTTCTTGCTTACTCCTGTTAGACGTTCTCCTATCACATGATTAGGGGACAAGAAAAACATCTACAAAAAGCCGACTGCAGCAGTGAAAAAAAGCGCAAAAGGTTACGAGCCACCGATGGCTCATATTGTCGTCAATGTATTAAAAATGTGGAACGGGACCTTTTATTTCTAATTCTGCTCAGCTCTTGGCTGTAAAAAATTGGTAAGAGACAAAAAGTTATGGTTACCTTTGATTTCGCTGATGTACGATAGCGATGCACAAAATTTTTCATGTATCACCTGTACAATCTGTCTTCCGTAGATCATCGAATTGCTCGAGCAGGCGCCAGCAGCGTCTCCATTCGTTCCTGTCGCGTGCCAAAGTGCTCCAAAGGATCCTCCTCGCTCGAGGGATCCGAAGAGCGCCATATCGGCCGTTTAGGGCTTTCGCGAAGAAGTCCGACCAACGCGTTGGTGGGCGTCCTGGTGTTCTCCTGACATCCCGCGGAACCCAGTCGGTGACGATTTTTGTCCAGCGGGGTCTGTAAAGCGCGTCACGTGTCTGGTTCGACGACTTGGCACATACGACAGCATGGCTCTGCTCTTCGAACATCGACGAAGCTGGGACTCTGGAGGCCTTCTCTCACTTGCATGAGTCGTGGCACTCCGAGCATCGTCATCTCGGTTCCTCGCTCTGCGACCCTGATCCTGCTTTCGTATGGTTCAGGCTTCTAAGCCGTATGTCAGGGCAGGAAGAACAGTGGAGTCGAGTAGGTGGACACGGAGTCGGACGTTCTTCGTCTTTTTCACTTCTTCGACGTTCTTGAGAGCTCACCAAGCCGCTCGTTTCCTGCTGTTCAAGTTCGGCACTAGGTCGTTGGCCATGTTGACATCGCGACCCAGATACACTAGCTGGAGCCCTTTGGGTTCGTTTCGTCGATACGGAATTGGGCATTAGAAACTTATCCGCTCCTCATGAACATCGTCTTCATAAGACTCAGCGGTCTAATGTCCAAGTCTAGCTTTGGGGATATGGTACAAGGATGAGCGGATAATGAAATTTTGAAACCCGGATAACGGATAACGGATAATTTTACCCAAAAATGACCGGATAACGGAAAAGAGATAACGAACAAACAGCAAAAATCAAAACTATTTTAAAACCATTCTTTCTCAAACGGTAGGTCGGTAGTTGTAACACTGTCCATGTCACATGTCACATAAGCCACTTATAACATTCTTATTGGTGTTTTTTCGTCATGGAACGTGGTAGTGCAGTCGGAAGTGCCGCCTGTCGCATGCTCTCCGACTTAACGTTCTGGTTCGGATTTTTCCCCCAGGTCAACCAAGCCTTCCATTCTTTCGGGCTCGATGTATTGGTACCAAGCTTGTCCGGGCAAGATAATGCGCTGAATTGCCCATCGGCTGACCACCGCAAGTCATTGCACTGGCCAAATACGCATTCAAAGTGCCTCCAACATCACGTAAGAGTAGAATGCATGTCGCATCCGGCACTACCGTCGTCTTATATCCTTTATTCATGTTTTTCACTGTAGTGAAGTCACCTGTATCACCTTTCACCTGTCGTCTCGTTGATCATCGACCTGCTCGAGCGGGCGCCAGCAGCGTCTCCATTCGTACCTGTCCCGTGCCAGAGTGGTCCAATGGATCCTCCTCGTTCGAGGGACACGAAGAGCGTCATATCGGTCGATCAGGGCTTTCACGAAGAAGTCTGACCAACGCGTTGGTGGGCGTCCCGGTGTTCTCCTGACATCCCGCGGAACCCAGTCGGTGACGATTTTTGTCCAGCGGGGTCTGTAAAGCGCGTCACGTGTCTGGTTCGACGACTTGGCACATACGACAGCGTCTCTGATATTCGAACGTCGGCGAAGCTCGGAACTCCGGAGGCCTTCTCTCACTTGCGTGAGTCGTGTCACTCCGAGCATCGTCCTCTCGATTCCACGCTGCTCAACGCTGATCGCGTGTTCATCCTGCTTTCGTATAGCCCAGGTCTCTGAGGCATATGTTAGGGCAGGAAGAACGGTAGAGTCGAGTAGGTGGGCACGGAGTCGGACGTTCTTCGTCTTCTTTGCGACTTCTTCGTCGCTCTTGAAAGCTCCCCAAGCCGCTCGTTTCCTCCTGCTCAGCTCCGGCGCTAGGTCGTTGGCCATATTGTCTTCGCGACCCAGATACACGTAGCTGGAGCATTCCGAGATGTTCGCTCCGTTGATCGAGAATGGGGCATCAGAAACTTGTCCGTTCCTCATGAACATCGTCTTCGTAAGATTCAGCTCCAGTCCAACATTCCCACATACACGATCGAAGTCGGCCAGCATTCGCTCCGCCTGGCTGATGCTGGGTGTTATGAGCACGATGTCGTCAGCGAAACGAAGATGGTGCAGCTGCTGGCCGTCGACCTTCACTCCCATGTCTTCCCATTCTAGTTCGCGCATGACGTTTTCGAGGGTGGCGCTGAAGAGCTTCGAGGATGTGGTATCCCCCTGCCGAACCCCTCTTTTTACGTCGATGAGGACGTCGTTGTAGAATGGTGAGATCTTGGTCGCGAATCCACTGTACAGCTCTCGAAGGACTCTGATGTACTGAGTAGGAACGCCCTGAGTGAGCTTCGAGGACCGCTTCAGTCTCGACGGAGTCCAATGCCTTCTTCAGGTCGATGAACGTAAGGCACAGCGGCAACTTATACTCTCGCGACACTTCAATGAACTTCGTAGTGGTGTGTATGTGGTCGAACGTGCTGAATCCTCTCCGAAATCCTGCTTGTTTGCGTGGCTGTCCTTCGTCCAGCGTTCTGCTGATCCTATTCAGGATGACTCGAGTGAACAGCTTGTAGACTACGGACAGCAGGCAGATCGGGCGATAGTTGCCAATGGCGTGCACGTCTCCCTTCTTGTACAGCAAGACGGTCTTGCTGGTCTTTCACTGAGATGGAACCTTGCACTCCGACAGGGCGTGAAGAGCCGCGTCAGGGTGTTGATGAGCGTTGGCGAGAGGTTCTTCAGGTGTTCGGGTTTGATCCTGTCGGGGCCGGGTGCTGTACGTTTCTTCACCGACGAGATGGCGTGTCGGATCTCGGAAGGGAGAACAGAGGGAACGACGTATCCATCCTGCGGAAGATGGCATGGGGGCAGGTGGACGTGGCTCTCGAAGAGATCGGAGTAGAAGTCGTGGATGACCTTCTCCATGGTCCTTCTGGAAGAGGTGACGGTTCCGTCAGGACGTCGGAGAGCGGTCATCTTGGTCTTGAAGTTGGCGAAGTTCCGGCGGGCATTGCGGATGCTCAACCCTGCCTCTACTGCTTCAGCCAACACTTCCGCCCTTCTCTCCTTGAGATCTTCCTTTATCGTCGCTCTGCGTAGCTTCGCAAGCTCGGACATCAGCTGGTAGTTGCCTGACTCTCGTGCTGCTCCACGCTGGCGTATAAGCTCGAGAGTTTCCGGAGACAGCGTCTCTTGGTGGTCTTCAAGCTCTCGACTTCCTTAGCACTATCGTGGAGATGGTGCACAAAGCGGTCTTATTCTTCATCGACGTTGTCCATGACGGCATCTTCCCAAAGGCCGACAAGAGAGGTGTAGAGGTCCCAGTTGATGGTCGTTCTGGGATTCCTCTTCTTGAACTTCGCGGCCTTCTCTCCTTGACGCGAAAAGCGGAACCTTGCGCGAAGGAGGCGGTGGTCCGATCCCGTGAAGAACTTGGGGACAACGGAAACGTCGGTCAAGTAATACTTGCGGTTGAAAATGATGTGGTCGATCTCGTTGTGGAACTGGCCACCGGGGGATTCCCAGGTCCATCGTAGAGAGGGAGGCTTCTGGAACTGTGAGTTTCCATGGATGGTCTTGGTCGACATGATAAACTCAGACAGCCTTTCGCCTTGCTCATTCCACTCCAAACCGTGGTTTCTGATGTGAAGTTCTTCCGGCGACCTTCGCGGTCCGATCTTGGCGTTGAAGTCGCCGACGATCACCTTGCAGAAGGTGTGATCTTCCTTATAGAACTTCTCCAGCTCCACGTAGAAGGCTTCGACCTCTTCGTCGTCGTAGACGGAAGTTGGGGCATACGCGACGAATAGAGTCAAAGCTGGCACGGAGCCACTTCGCTTCAGTCGCAGACGTCCGATTCGGGTTGCCGGAGACTCGTACGAATCGATGTTCATGGCCAAGTGCGCGTTGACGAGGACACCAACGCCGCCTACTCCCCTGCTGTCGCATGTTCCGAGGAACAGTTCTTCTCCGGAGTCGTAGGCGGCGTGTAGGGGGTCGTGTCTTCTCGTCTCGGTCAGTCCGATGACGTCGTACTCATCTTCCTGGCTTGCATCATCAGGTCCTCGACGGGTGCTTCCGATGCAAGTGTGCGGGCGTTGTAAGTACAGATCGTCATCCTAGTCCTTCTCAATTTGCGCAGCCTGGTTAGGCCCTGATTTTTAGCAGCCTTTCCGTACTCGTCCTTCCCATCGCTGCAGAAATGGGGGCTCTTTCGGGATCAGGGGAATGAGGTCCTTTAGTGCTGCTGTGTTTGACTTCCATACAACACGGGTAGCTAGTCAGGCTCTGTCGTGCGGGCAAAGAATTCCGGGCAGCCAGCCAGACTGGACGAAGGGACGGGGCGAGACTTAGGCATCTGTTATACTCCCGCGGGAGCATCCGCGGAACGTCCGCGGACCAATGGTGCACGGCGGAGGCGGGCGTGGCGAGGCGCGGCGATTGGCCAGGTGAGGAGTCTCGGCGCGATTCCCGCCCTTCCGCGGATGCTCCCGCGGGAGTATAACTCAAACCTTAGGCGGCCTCGAATCGCCGACACAATTACAATCCGCACAGTCACGGACACATCCACGCACATTGTGCACGAACATGCCGCTCCCACGCACAAGGAACGCGTCGACCCGACACAGCAGGAGCAAGGAGTCCATCCCCTGCATCCCACCTGCGTCTCTAGGCAGTACACGGTCGCATTTGGTTCGCGTTTAATTCCCCTATACACCACCCAGGGACGCGCCACGTGGCCCTGCGACAAGCGGCCCGAGATCCCTCTTAACAATAGAGCCCGAAGGCTCTCGATCGAGGGAGATCCGTGGGTAGTGAAGTCACTATGGATAAATATCACGGAAATTTCTGAGCTTGGGTGGGACAGTCGTTAAAAAGAGTCGCTTTTTGTTTAGTCTCCAACTAATACTAATCCTTGCTCAGATCGAAAAAAATTCTCTCTATTGCTTTAGAAAGGGTAAACTGCAATTTGCTGCTAGTGCTAAAGATAGGTTCAAAGAGTGCTAAACGGTCGTGTAGATGCGGAGTATCTGGCACATCCTTAAAACGAATTGATTCGTATGGACGTTTGTCCTTGGTCGACTGGTTTTTCCAGATCGTACGTTATGCTAGAAGGAATTCTTGGTGAAAACCCACAAGTAGTTATGAGCAAGGCAGCGTTCAGCATTTCAATACGCGCTATCAGAATTTAGATAGTCTAGTCTAATTATAGCATTGAGAAGTCTGAGAAGGCACAGACCTGGCATTGCAAGCCTATCTCGACTGCCAGAGGAAAAAACACAAAACGATTTTTTAAAATTGTCCTTATATTCAACTAAGTAACCACAAGCTTGCCACATTTTGTTGTTCGTTATCCGGTGAAAAATCCCCGGATAACGAACAACAAAGCGGATAGGCCAAAACCCACCGGAAACCGGATAACGGATAACGGTTAAACCGCTCATCCCTGATATGGTACTCCCATGCTGAACCCTTCTCTTACGTTGATGACGACGACATGTACAGTAATGAGGTCTTGAATCCACTGTACACCTCTCACAGGACTCTGATGTACTGAATAGGAATGCCATGAATGAACAGGGCTTCGAAGACCGCTCCAGTTTCGACGGAGTCCAATGCCTTCTTCAGGCCTATGAACGTAAGCCACAGTGGCAGCTTGTACTCTCGCGATACTTCGATGAGCTTCGTAATGGTGTGTGTGTGCGTGGTCAATCGTGCTGAATCCTCTTCGAAATTTGTTCCCATGTCTTTCCTTCGTCCAGCGTTCGGCTGGTCCTATTCAGCATGACTCCAGTGAACAGCTTGTAATCTACGGACAGCAGGCACATCGGGGGATAGTTGCCATGTCGTACACATCTCTCATGTTGTATAGCAAGACGGTCATGATAGTCTTCCACTAAGACTATCATGACCGTCTTGCTGTACAAACCTGATGGATATGTTATGAATAATAGTAATAGTATGGTGGAGAGGGTATATGCTTGATTCCCATTCTACAGTGTCTACGCATTCAAGAAAACACTTTCACTTAAAAGCTATCGTACTGACAGCCTCCGTAGTCACACCGATATACAAGTTTTTTTAACAACAGGGACCATTAGTCTAGCGAAATGTCTGTTTTGTGATTAAGTCTACATTTTGGAGTGTATCAGTGAGCCTTAAACCGCTGTTTTTTTTAAATGCGAATGTGATTGGTAAAATTCATAATTTATAAGCCACTCTTTGTACCTCTCCGTTTTAGCCACAATCTTTAAAGAACCAATGCATTTATTTTTCACAGAAACGCTCGTAGTATTGCGATTATTGATGTAATCGTTAGGCCCTTAGCTGTGAAATGAAGCTGATGAGCAATGTTGCATACTTCAAATGTCAATAATCCTAGGATCTAGGAGAGTCAAGGTTTACAATTTGCTGATTGTATTGAATTTTGAGCGTACTAGAAAATTCTATAAACGCCTACATGTTAAAAGGCTTGTCCTCGACCACATTTCTAGTCATTTCACGAAAGCATTTGCTACTGGAAAAATTGATATTTGGGAAGAATAATTAGGTCGTCTGATAATTTCAAAATTTTCTGCTTCCTGAATTTCTGTTTTCTGGCGTTTTTGGCTTTTCTGTTTTCTGAATTCTGTTTTCTGACGAACTTTTTTAAAATTTCCGCCCATCCCTGGGGATGAGGGCTCGAATCGCTGCGTCGGCGCAGTGCACAGGTGGTGTAGTGGTGGAGCCCCCGAACTCGTGAGCGAGGGGTCGGAGTTTGGGTCCCGCAGACTGCGTTTGTTTTGCACGTTTGCAAAATCCATGTTTGTCATACAGGTGATCCATCTAGGGGTATTACAGTATGTTATAGAGCATGTTTAGGCACTAGTTAAAAGTTCAGACTCGACCAACACGACTTCGGTCAAAAAACGAAACCTCGTCTGGGGTTATTTGGGGTGCTGATCACGAATCTGACATCCGTTTTTCACTATTCGGTCGGAGACCACCATATCGTTAACACGGCTGGTTCGCGCAGAGTCACCGATTTCGCTGAAACTTTCTCTAGGGGGGAGGTTATTTGGGGTGCTATCACGAACCTGACATCCGTTTTTCACTATTCGGCTGGATAATATAGATACAGGAAGGCACATTCTTAAAGTTTCTGCCGGTGATGGCAGGTAGAGGTTGGTATGGGTAAGCGGTCGGTTCATCGAGTTACGAAATCCGCGACTTGACGGGAAAAAAGAAAGGGAGTGACTGCTTCGAGTCGTTTGTTTTGGTCGTTGTGTGGTCGCTACAACCAGCACCCCAGATAACCCCGTTTGACGAAGTTTCAGCGAATTCGGCGACCCTGTTTGGACCAACCCTGTTATCGGTATGGGCGGTCTCCGATAAAATCGTGAAAAACGGATGTCAGCACCCCAAGTAATCCCCCTAGACAAAGTTTAAGCGAAAATTCTCGACTGAAGTCGTTCGGTGGGGTCGGAACTTTTGACTAGTGCCTAAACATGCTGCATAACATACTGTATTACCCCTAGATGGATCACTTATATGATAAACATGGATTTTGCAAAAGTGCAAAACAAACGCAGTCTGCGGGATCCAAACCCGACGCCTCGCTCACGAGTGGGAGCTCCCCCACTACGCCACATGTGCACTATAGTTGTGCTCTCCCAAAAATTTCGAATAACCGAATATGTTCGAATAGCGACGATATTCGAGCATTCGAAATCGAATAACATTCGAAAATCGCGTTTTTTTTTCGAGCAATCGAATTCGAATACATTCGGAAATCACGTTTTTTCGAACATTCGAATTCGAATACATTCGAAAATTGCGTTTTTTCGAACATTCGAATTCGAATATTCGAATTCGAGTGTTCGAATATTCATTCGGGCGCAACTAGGGTTTTGGGAGAGAGGATCATTTCATCAAAGCAAATACGGGGTCTCAAAAAATGTATACACTGTTTGAAGGGTGATAACGTTGCTCAAAGTAAGAGTACTGACGAAGTTAAGGGCTCATATGAAAGCTTAATAAAATAAAAATTTTCTGGCATACAAGCTGTGTGGACTGTGCAATGCACTCATCTGAATTCTTGCATTTTACATTCGATTGATTGTGTTTCACTTGAATACCTGATGTAATTTCTCCTTAAAGAAACCTTGTCGCTTGATTTGGGCTTCGTTCGATGTTTAAAACTTTAAAATACACTATGGCTTGCGAAAAATGCAGGGTATCCTTTAAAAAATGCAAGTACTAACTGAAAGGTTCTAACATTGCTTCTAGTGAAGCTTTTGGAACTGTTTGAGGCTCACACTAAAGCACAGGGTAACGAGATTTCTGTGACATGAAAATAGTCAAGGTTGCGCCATACCCTGCCAGAAACCTTGCATTTAAAACTCAATTGATTGTGTATGGGTCACACGAGTGGGTGGTGCTATGGAGAAGTCGCCAAGTCGCATCTGCACTCCGACGATGTTTCCGATTTTCCAGTAGCACTTCAGGATAAACTTCTTCTCCTCGAAGGAAAGCCTAGAGCCGGCACAACTCTTGTTGTGTACTCAGATGTGTAGAAAGCGTTACTAGAGCAATAGCGAGAACTGCAAAATATGGAATCAATAAATCACATGTCACGTGTCCTTCACGTGATTGTCAAGTTTTAAACGTTAAAAGAAGCACAGCACAGGCTAATGAGGCCAAGTAGTAACAAGGTTGTAACAAGCATTCAGCCCATGCACTATGAATCGAGTCTGAAATGTAAGGTTTCAGGATAGTGCATAGTGCGATCATTTTCACGTCACAAAATTTTCGATATCCTGTGCTTTCATACGAGTCTGAAACAGCTTCGAATGTTTCACTAGCAGCAAAGTTAGAACTTTAAATATAATATTAGATTGCCCGGAAAGTTTTAAGCGTTATGTGTTACTATTTTTCAATCATCTATTGTTAAGCCAAAATTCAACTTGCCTTGCGCATTAATGCTACTTTCTGTACAGAATTTTTCGCTCTATCTCATCTTTGTTTCAACGTTGTTTTATATTTCTGTTCTTGAAGTGCTTATTGAAGTATGTCGAAGGAGCAATTCCGAACGATATTTTATTGCAATTTTAAATTGGGGCAATCCGTAGCAGAGAAGCTCGACAATTTAATCGAGTGTGGGGGCGTAATAGTGTTGGAGAAAGAATTGCGTACCAGTGGTTCAGTAAATTTCGCACCGGAGGTTTCGTCCTCGTAGATGACCCCAGTTGCGGTCGACCTACAGCAATCCTGGACGACGAGTGAAGGAATTGGTGGAAGCTGAACCATCCCAAACAGTTCGCGGGATCGCGGAAAGGCTAGACGTCGGTAAAACTGCTGTTGCGGGTGCTTTGAAACGCCTCGGGAAGGTGAAAAAGCTCGAAAAGTGGGTGCCCCACGTGTTGAATGAGCGGCAAAAATCGTCACGTTTCGAGATTTGTTCTTCTCTATTTTTACGCAACTAAAGCGATCCGTTTTCGGATCGAGTCATCACTTGTGATGAAAAGTGGATTCTGTATGATAATAGGAAACGTTTCGGACAGTGGTTGGACGCCGACGAACCCCTAGGCATTTTCCAAAGGCGAACCTCCACACAAAAGGTAATGGTCACTGTGTGGTGGTTGGCGGCTTGTGTGATCCATGACAACTTTTTGGCACCAGGCCAAACGATCACGGCAGAGTCCTACTGTAAGGAACTCGACGAAAAGCTCTGAAAATTGCGTCAACGTCAGCCGGCATTGGCCAACAGAAGAGGCCCGACTCTTATTCACGATAACGCCCGCCCACACGTTTAGCGAATCACTATTCGAAATTGGACGAATTAAGGGTTGAAGTTCTGCCTCACCAGCCGTATTCTCCAAACCTCTCACCAACCGACTACCATCTTTTCAAGCACTTTCAGAACATTATCGCTGGTAAAACCTCCACCAATCAGAACGAGGCCAAAACAGCTTTCGTGGATTTTGTCGGATCTTGACAACCTAATTTTTTCGCTGATGGAATAAGTCGACCGGTGACCCCTTTACAAATGTGTGCTGATTCGGAAGGTGCATACTTCGACTAAATCCGTTAAGATTTGAGAAAGTCATGGTAGTTCAAAGTGAAGCACTCAAAACGCTGAGCACTTTCCATACAACCTAACAGTTCCATTTTTCGCAAGCCGTAGTGTGTCTTTAAATTTTAAACTTTAAAGGAGCACAAATCAATCAACACGGCCCTTTTAAGGAGAAATTACAATTATTTAAGTGAAACACAATCAATAGAGTGTAAAATGGAAGAATTCAGACGATTGCTTGGCGCAATCAATACCACTCATATGTGAGAAAATTTCTATTTTTTAAATCATTCATTCTTGTCATTAATCTTTTGAGTACCTTCACCGTGAGCGAGGTTATCACCTTTCAAACAGTGTATACATTTTCTCAGGCACCCTGTATATTGAGGACAAGTGCCCTACCCATCTGTACGTGGGCTTCGCACTTGCTCGCCTCTCTTGATGTCCGTCGCTAATATATGCATAAGATAAACATATATATATATACAGCGGGATAAATTAATCGTTAATATGTGGGTAAGATCCAATCCATGAAGTTCTTTTTGGTTTGGGTTCGTTCGAACTCGTTGTAAAGATTACAAAATTCTATGTTTGGGCAAATAGACTTCTCAGTGCGATTGTCACATCATCAGATCTTTTCCATAAATGACGGCTTTCTCATCTCCCCTCCTATTGCTTTTCCTCTCATTTATACTGTAAATTAACGGCCAATGGGCAATCTTGGGCAATCTTATACGAAACATTGAGGAAATAACAAACCTCGCCTTCCACCACCTCTCTAACTATTATTTGAAATTAACAGCCGTTAGGACCTGCCATAACCCCTACCGATTATAATCCAAGCTGTGTTTTACCAGGTTGGTTTCTACATAAAGGATAAAGGACGGCGTTACTCAATCCTTTTTGGGATGCGCCACGCATTTTACTTCTACGAGATGTCGTGGAGGCGACATGAATGCGTATTTGGCCATACAATGACTTCCGGTGGCCAGCCGATGAACAAGTCAGCGCTCTATATTTCCCAGACAAGTCTCGTCCAAATTCACCGACCCTGGAGGGATGGAAGGCTTATTTGGCCTAGGCGGGAAATCCGAACCAGGAACCTGGTATCGGGTGCACGCGACAGTCGGCGCCTCCTTCGACTGCGCTACACGGTTTCCACATACTGAGCGGTAAAAGAAAACCACCCGTAGCGTATTCTATGCTGCTTTTGGAAGCGGATCTGTTTTCGAAGTGAAAAGGTGTCAAAAAGTACAATTCCATTTCAGTTTTCAACTTCAACTCCTCTCTCGGAAGTGATGCATCAAAACCAACTAACCATGAAAGGGTCTCAGGCGTAGGTCGGGGGAAATAGATAGTACTGCGAGAATCTCCACCCTTCATATAGTAGAAAGACATGTTTCCTTTTTGCTGATTCCTTGAACCAAAAGAGCTACGGACCCTCGAAGGTGTGGTATAGTAACGCCCCGCCTGCGCCTGCCCACGTGCATACGTGAGCGTGCTGATGTATGGGAAGTGGCGAAAGGCGGTGCGGCGAGCAAGTCGGTGGCTCAGCAGGGTGTGACGCTGTCTCACAGGTGCTAGGCCAGATGATCAATTCCAGTGCTATGCACTATTTTTGCATTTTTTCATGTCCGCTGCCTCCTTCAACAATTTGCTTCCTACGCATTTTCTCCACATTTATTTCACCCTAAATTGTCAAAAGGGTCAGATTTGTGATCAACACCCCAGATAAGCCCTATAGACAAAGCTTGGACGAAAACGGTGACCATGACCTTACCACTAGTCACTCATACCTACTTCTACCCATACCTTAACTTCCCGTACTCCAGCGTAATACCAAAAACGATTCGTGATCAGCACCCCAAACTCCCTGGGAGAAGTTTGGGCGAAATCGGTGATTATGACCTCGACAGCCCAAGTCACCCGTACCTGCTGTGATGTCACTGTTTAAATACAAAAAGTGAGAGATGTGAGTGAAGCACAGCTCAAAATAAAGTCTTATTTGACAATTTATAGTGAAATAAATGTAGGAGATGTGTAGGAAGCAAATTGATAAATGAGGCAGCGGTCATGAAAAAATGCAAAATTAGTGCGCAGCACCGAAGTCAAACATCTGGGCTAGCACCTGTGAAGCAGCGTGGCACCCTGCTGAGCCACCGACTCGCTCGCCGCACAGCCTTCCGCCACATCCCATACGTCAGCGCTCACACGTATGCACGTGGGCACGCACTGACGATGCGATAGTGTACCCCACCTTCGAGGACCCGTAGCTGTTCTGGTTCAGTGACTGAACGAAACATGTTTTTCTACTGCATGAAGAGCAGAGATTCTTGCAATACTATCCATTTTCCCCGTTCAGACCTACGCCTGACACCCTTCCCTGGTAAGTAAAAATTCATCGAAACCGGTCAAAGTCGACTCTGCAAAGCTTCTTTTGGAAGCGGATTCAAACGATTCCGCTTTTTTACAGAAGCGAATCGGCATCGGGATCAGGTCTCCTGGTTACGGGATGCCTTTGCCGCAGAATATCCCAATTTGAATTCGTAAAGCATGATGACTCGATTGTCGCTCAGTTCATGTTTTCACGGGGCTATTGAGAAAATCGGCTAGGATAATTAGAGCGAAATCTACACATATTTTCTGAAAGAGCAGGAAAACCTACCGAACGATATATGTGGCTTCTCTGTCGTTTTTAAAATTAAATTTCAAAAAGTTATGCTAAATTTCCTTGAACAAAATCTATTTATTTATTTATATAAGGCATGCACTGTACACCCAATAACACGTTATACAATGCATACATATGTCAGGAACGAAATAAGATTTAGAAAAACCCCCACAAGATCAAGGCACATCGAATGTGACATTTCTGCTGATGAACGCTTTAAATACACCTTTCGAGAAACTAAGAAGGTTGTCATTCTTGGCTAGTAACGAACTATTCTAACTAGTCATGAATTATTCTCTTATTATTATCAATAACCCTTTTGGAGGCTCTCGTTTGGTACGGAAAAATCTCGTTTTGATTTGGAAGATGTTCAGTTGATTCCAATAGAGTTACACTTGTTGAGAAAAGTGTCCAATTTGTCGTGAAATATGTCCATTTTGATTTGAAGTGCCCAGTTTAACAATGGTTTCCACATTCTGAGCGATAAAATACCCACACGCAGCGATAAATGAAATGATGTCACCCCTGGAGACGTGCCGCCGATGTTGATAACCTGCCTACGAATTCAGAAGACGTTGTGGGACAGATTGTCGGGCGCAGTGGCGTTGCTTCATGCGAGGGAGGTCGGGGTTAGGTTGTCTTGCGTTGCGAGATTTTTGCATTTCAACGGAGTGGTTGAGATTTGAGGTGTTTGACGTCTACATTATTCGCTGGCGTTTTCTGCGGATTTTCCAGCTGTATGCGTTTCCGCGCTCGAGAGCGCAGAACCAGCTGCGGACTCCCGTGGGCGACGAAAGCAGTTCCCACACGAGCAACTTGGATGGCACAGACCCTCAAGTCCCTTCCTTAGCCTGGTTCTACGGTCGAAGAACATACGGCCCCTGAGTTCCCGATGAGGGCGCGTACCTTTCTGATTGGAGCGTAAATTATTTGCTCCTGGGATGCCTGAAGCAGGAAAGATAGATTATTCTGTTAAATCGCAGATTTCGTAGCAATCGAACGCTTGAATTGGAATGTTTCCAGCATTCGAATTTGAGCATTCGAACATGAGTGTTTCGAGGATAAGAATTCGAGTACATTCGAAAATCGCATTTTTTCGAGCACTCGAATTCGAGTACATTAGAAAATCGCATTTTTTCGAGCACTCGAATTCCAATACATTGGAAAATCGCGTTTTACGAGCGTTCGAATTCGAATACATTCGAAAATCGCATTTTTTCGAGCACTCGAATTCTTCTTCTTCTTCAGCGTTTGTCCCGCTTCATGGCGGGTCCGCTTTTCTGGTGCCATGTCGCCATCTTTCCCGATCCCGTGTTAGATCAGGGTGGACACCAGCTACTTTAAAGTCCTTGTGTATCAGCCCAGCGCTGCTTCGGGACCCTCTAGGCCGCTTTCCAGACACTTCAAAGTTAAGGCCTATCTTACGGTCTTCCCTTACACGCAGAACGTGGCCGTACCATCGCAGGCGAGCTGCTCGCATCTTGTCAGCTATCGGCGCGACACCGAACTTCTGCCGAATAGCATCATTTCTGATGCGGTCCATGCGCGTGACTCCAGCCGTCCAGCGCAGCATCTTCGTCTCCATGACGCTGAGGCGTGTTTCAACTTCCTTAGTCGCAGGCCAACACTCAGCGCCGTACATCGCTACCGGGCGCACGACGGCTCTGTAAATCTTCGACTTCAGGTGCTCTGGTATCTTCCTATCGCAGAGCACACCAGTCAGCGAACGCCACTTGGACCAAGCTGCACTCACGCGCGAGTTTACTTCAACCATCAGACTGCCATCAGACGCTATTGCTGATCCCAAGTATTTAACCACCAAAGTGCGTGCAAGCTCAGTACCGTTAATCTTAATGGAGCCGGACTCATTTACGTCAGTCGTGAAATACTCGGTCTTCTTGACGTTCAATTTGAGTCCGAACATCGCCAGGCGGTCGCACCAAGCTTGCGCCTCTCGCTGGAGTTGATCTTTATCTTCGCAGGCGAGCATCACGTCATCAGCATATAGCAACATCCAAGGGACGGGCTTCTGAAGATCTCGCGTAATGGCATCCATTACGACAACAAAGAGGAGTGGGGAAAGCGCAGATCCTTGGTGCACCCCAACAGAGATAGGGAACTCCGTCGAAGTTCCTGCTGCAGCTTGCACACGACTTTTTGGACAAGTGTATAGCATTAGCACCCACTCTACAAGTTCTTCGGGAACACCGTGCTGTCGTAGGGCGTACCATGTAACCTCACGCGGCACGCGATCGAAGGCCTTCTCCAAGTTGAGAAAGGCAAGATGCACCGGCCTCTGTTTCTCGCGATGCTTCTCCATCAGAAGACGGGCGGCATGTATGGCATCGATAGTGCCACAACCAGCCACGAAGCCGCACTGATTGCTGGAAAGCTTGACGATTTCGCGAATTCGGCTATCGAGGATTCGCTCGAAGATCTTCATGCTGTGAGAAAGCAACCGAATCGGACGGTAATTTCAGCAGTCTGCAGGGCTGCCCTTTTTCTTCCAAATCGGGATCGTCGTACTTTCCTGCCAAACATCAGGCACCTTCTTCTCCGCTACAACCTGGTTGAAAAACTTGGCCAACCACTCAGCAGAGTACTAGAGCTTCGACTTCCATAAATCAGCTGGCACCTCATCTGGACCAGTCGCCTTGCTCGGTCTCATCATTTTCAGAGCCGCGTCAGTTTCCTCCACAGTGATTTTGTGGACGGGACCGTGGATAGGAGCTACAGAAGGGACGGCCGGATGAGGGAGCTCTTCAGTCGAAATTCCCTCAAAGTAATCGCACCATCGCTTCAAGGCCTTTTTGCTGTCTGTCAGAAGATGGCCGTTCTCATCATTGATGCCAAAGTACTTCTCTATATCCTCGGATTGGCGATGACGGTTTTTCGCAAGTCGATACAAATGCCGCCCACCATCGCGCGACTCGAGCTTTTCGTAGACATCATTGTAAAGAGTGGCTTTTGCAACGGCCACAGCCTTCTTGGCAGCTTTTTTCGCTTCGTGGTACTTTTGCCAGTTATTGTCGCCGAGAAACTTATTCTCTCGAATTCATTTTTCTCTCGAGCTTTCTTCTCTCGAATCTTTTCTTTCACATCGTTCGTCCACAGCCATGCCTGCATGTCGACATTTCGTCGTCCAGGCTTCGTAATGCCAAGTTCTGACCTCACAGCTAGAAGTATCGCGTCGGTCGCTTTCTTCCAAGTTTCGTCGACAGTCGTGACTGTCGGCGAAACTAACCGTAACCGTACGCGAGAAATCACAGCTCCTTCTTTCTCTCTCATTCGCCACCACTTGATTCTTGCAGCACCGCATCGCTGGATCTGCTTCAGCCTCGGAGGGGCGATCTTTAGGGTGCAGATCAACGGTCAGTGCTGTGGGGCGACCGTTTCATACGGTGCGATCTTCGCGTCTGTGACGAGATTTCGGTCACGATCCAAGGACGGGTCACAAGGACGAAGTCTATCTGCGTCTTGGTGTTCCCACTATAAAACGAAATAAAGTGGGAGCTGTGTTTGCGAAACATGGTGTTCATTATGGTGAGGTTATGCGAATCCGCACATTCAAGGATACGCTCACCATCTCTGTTACAACCCATAGCCGAATCCACCATGACAGCTGTACCTGTCTTTCGTAGCGCCTACATGCCCATTAAGGTCACCAGCGACAATGATGACGTCCTTCGACGGTACCTCTGCTGTCTTCTCATCAAGCAGGCTCCAAAACTCATCCTTGGCTTGATCGGAACAGCTAGTCTACGGAGCATACGCAGAGAAGAAGTGGAAGAGTCGCTCCTTAGCGGCGACAACGATTTTCATCAATCAATCGTCAACGCGCTCGACGCTTACAATCGAGTCTCGGAAACGCTCGGAGACGGTTATACCAACACCGCTGGTGGTCCTGGACTACCGCATAGAACGGCCTTGAAGCCACGTCCTATGTCCCTTGACTTGCGGCAGGACCATGTCGTCTCCTGCACCGCACAGAGATCAACTCTTCTACGCTCCAATGCTTCTACCAGCTCGCACGAGCGGCCCGTCAACGTACCCACATTCAGCGTTGCTACGCGGGTCCTGCTTACGTTACGGGACTTTCGGACTAGCTCAGTTGCCCTCCGATGCTGTCCTCGCATCGGGGACCCTCGCATACTTCTCACACTTGCCGGGGTTTGCGAGTGCGCGTCGGCTCCCGCGGACGCCGTAGCACTATCTCGAAAAACATGAACTGTCATACACCATGTGATGTGACATGGGTCTTCGTAGGCCGGCCTGTCACTAGGGCCTGTCGCCTGCATTCGATTGTCCGTGATTGGCTCGGCTCGCAAAAGCAAGCAGTTTCCAGAGGCACCGCGTGGAGGAACGGGCATCGCCACCTTTCGAGCACTCGAATTCGAATAGAATTATTCGAATTCGAATGCTCGAATATTCATTCGGGCAAAACTATACTGTGCACTGTGCCGAGGCGCGATACGAGCCCTCATCCCGCGCGCGCCCGTCAGCTGCGGAGCACGTAAATCAACGTGCCGCCTCACGCGACTTCCGTCGCCCCTAACTTTGCGAGGAATTCTATTGGGGTCGAGACACCTGCATTTTCTTACTCCCAGGGAGAGGCTGTTCTGCCTATATACAACACTTCGGCCGTTCCGTTGAGATAGTATCCTGGTAAGCCACAATGGGGCAAATGCCGTATACAATGGAAGACGTTCAGCGGACTAGGGGTCGCCAAACGTCTGGTTGGGGGTTCGCCTCCAAACCCAAAGAATAGGGACATCCCGACCGTCTTCTTTTCCTCTTTATGCCTTTTTACTTTCATTACAGTAAAAAAAAAAATGGTTTCCTACTATACATGCCGTCTAAAATAATGGCTGATGGGTGGTAACCCTTTAATCGGTGGCAGAGCCCATGTTTGAAAACTTCTCCGCTCGGGCGGGGCTACAAGGGAGGCGCTCCCAGTCGAGGAACGTAAGGAGTATCTAATGTTCGGACCCAAGAACCACTGGACTGTGCTCCCTTTCAGCCGCTCTCACATCCTTCCACTGGTAATGTACTTTCTTTGGTACTGTGCCCCACCCTGATGGTGCTACACTTCTCACCCATTCCTCATCTGTCGTTCTCTCGCCTTCTCGGGAAAAGCCCAGTAAAGAAATCCCACGAATGTGGGCGCGTCGGTAACAATTGGGACGCGATATGATATGCGCTGAGAGATTTGTCGGTGAACCTGGCATAGGACCCTAGGGACCTACTGTCAATTTGCTTACGTAGCGGCCATTTTGAAATCTACTAGACAAGAGGCTAGAAAGATCAATAACTTATTTATTATTTATTTATCACTCAGGAACGTAGTCATGCATTACATAAGTGATCTACAACGAACATAACGATACTAAACACAGTACAACTAACATAGCTTCTTGTGAACCACTAAAGACTTGAACGAACTCACAGACTTCTTCCTCTTCTGCTTCAGCGTTTATCCTGCTTCGGGTCCGCTCTTCTGGTGTCGTGACGCCACATTTCCCGATCCTGCGCTTGATCAGGGTGGACGCCAGTCACTTTCATGCCCATGTGTAAGGTATCCGACCAACGCTGCTTCTGGCGTCCTCTAGGCCGCTTTCTTGACACTTCCAACTCAAGACCTATCTTGGGGACGCTGTGTTCGTTCCTACGCAGAACTTGGCCGTACCATCGCAAGCGAGCTTCGCGCATTTTGTCCGCTCCGACATCGAACTTCTGCCAAATGGCATCGTTTCGGATGCGGTCCGTGCGGGTGGCTCCAGCCCCCCGGCGCAGCATCTTCGTCTCCATGACGCGGAGGCGCGTTTCAACTTCCCTTGTCGATGGCGGACTCTCAGCGCCGTACATCGCTACTGGCTGCACGACTGCTCTGTAGTTCTTCGGCTTCAGGTGCTCTGGCATCTTCCTATCGCAGAACACGCCAGTCAGCGAACGCCATTTGGACCAAGCTGTACTCACGTGTGAGTTCACTTCAACCATCAGACCGCCGTCAGACGCTATTGCTGATCCCAGGTATTTAAACACCGAAGTGCGCGCAAGTTCGCTCAAAGAACTTAATGGAGCCGGACTCGTTTACGTCAGTCGTTACGTACTCGGTCTTCTTGGCGCTCGATTTGAGTCCGAACATCGCCAGGCGGTCGCACCGAGCTTTCATCTGCTGCTCAAGATCACGTCTATCTTCGCAAGCTAGCATCACGTCATCAGCATAGAGCAAGTCCATGGGACAAGCTTCTGGAGATCTCTCGCAATGGCATTTATGACGACAACAAAGAGGAGTGGAGAAAGCGCAGAACCTTGGTGCAGTCCAACAGGAAACACAATTGAGGTTCCAGCTGCAGCTTGCACTCTACTCTTTGGGCAAGAGTAGAGCATCCGCACCCACTCTATGAGTTCCTCAGATACGTTGTGTTGTCCTAAGGCGTACCATATCACTTCACGCGGTACGCGGTCAAAGGCCTTCTCCAAGCCGAGAAAGGCGATGTGCATCGGCTTCTGTTCCTCGCGATGCTTCTCTATCAAGAGGCGGGCGGCGTGAATGGCATCGACGGTGCCACAGCCAGCCACGAAGCCGCACTGATTGCTGGAAAGCTGGACGAAGACACTAATTCGTTCGTCGACAGTTCGCTCGAAGATCTTCATGCTGTGCGAAAGCAACGAATCGGACGGTAATTGGAGCGGTGTGCAGGATTGCCCTTCTTCTTCCAAATCGGAATCGTCGTACTGTTGTGCCAACACTCCGGTTCTTTCTTCTCCTTTACTACCTGGTTGAAGAATTCAGCCATCCACTAAGCAGGATACCAGAGCTTTGACTTCCGAACATCGGCTGCCAGATCATCCGGTCCTGTCGCCTTGCATGGCTTCATCTTCTATAGAGCCGCTTCTGTTTCCTCCACGGTTATCTTGTGAACGGGCCGTGAACAGAACCCACACAAGGGATGGCCAGGTGAGGAAATTCCATAGTGGAAATTTCCTCAAAGTAGTCACGCCATCGCTTCAGCGCCTTTTTGCGGTCTGTCAGAAGATGGCCACTCTCATCATTGATACCAAAGAACTTTTAAATATCTCATCAGGCAGACTACGGAGCCCTTCGCTTTCCTAGTTCTCTGGGAAACCGCTTTGTGTGACTGTTCTATGAGGATGTACAATGTCGGTGCAGGCAGCAGACCGCTAAGTACAAGGAACGGTGCAAACATGAGGTTCAGGTAGGTCACCTTGGACATAGTATTTAGATATTCGCCTTGGCAAGAAGGCACATTTCTGTTCGGTTACATTATAAATGGCCTAGATCAGTGTCATTGGGGTAGAACACAACGAGGGAGCTCCATAAAACTTTGGCTGTACTACGAGGTGACTCCGTCCGAAACTACTTGCGCCGAAGGAAATAATAAAAGTGCAATTAAAAGCCTATCAGCGGAATGTCAACGTTCAGGAAAAGTAGCTTTAGCTTTTTTTGTTGTCAACGTTTTTCGTAAATCTCTTGAAAAACGTCCAGCGGCCGAAAATATTCTCTCGGTGTCGATGCTCTAGTGGCGAGCAAAAGAATTTTGGGATAAGCAGGGACAGGAGGTGAGGATAGGCAGATCTTACGAGGGGCCAGACCAGAATCTTATGGATAGTGGATTTGCTGACGTGGTTGGTTGTTCGGAAAGGAATTTTTCTGACTCCCAAATGCATTACTTCTGAAAATTCGAATAGCCATAGAGGGCCTGAGAAATAGAATGAAAGTAAAGGTTAAATAATGCGGTGCCTGACGTCACGGAGCAAGCCTATAGGTCAAACCCAAACGGATTGGCATTGCAGTTCTCGCCAGGGCCTGTTCATACTTCGCGATAAGAGCGATTCGTCTGCAGTTTAAATCGCTCCCGCTACAGCTGTGCTGGAACGGATTGTTTCTGCTTGTTCTTGCTGTTTTTTAATAGTTTATGAGGAGCAGTCCTAATAGGAAGGGTGAGGCCTGCAACACTAGTGAAAATTATGCTGAGAAGTGATACACCTATCGAGAAAACAGTCCGTTAAAGATTTCATTAAAATTCTGAAAATTGCCGTTAAGTCGTTAAGTCAGATTTTAACAAAAATGCCGTTAATTTGTTAAATTCGTTAAATCGGTAACCGTTGAATGTGCACCCCTGGTGATTACTTCCTCCAATCCTCCTTAAACATTCTTTCCCCCTATAATTTCTCGCAAAACGTTCAGGTAACAACTCCAGTACGTCGTATTATTAAGTTGGAAAAAAGTCTCTTCACACTTTGAAAGTTTTTTTTTCCGGTTTCCTTGTAAACACACTAGCCACCATTGATTGCTGTTTTCATAATCCTATCACACTTGTCCGTTCGCACGCGGACAAAGGTCAAGACCCTTCTTGTACTTCGTTATCTATCCAATCTTCCGGACTCAATGCAAGATCTAGCTCATGACCATTTTCGGTACGGCAATCTTTATGAATTCATTAAAGGATCTTCAGCAAATCTGGCAGCCGGCCAAATTAACCATATGAATATGGCTTGGGATCTACTACTCATCGCGCCTATTATGAGTAGTTCGGAAAGCTTTTAAAGGGAGATTATCCACTCGAGGACAAAGCAAGGTCAGGATCGCCAACTGAATTGGACGACACTGAACGGATAGTGGAAATCCATCTGAAGGGTTTTGGCGTTGCATGGAAATTTGGAGCTTGGGTTCCACATGCCCTGTCAGACACTCAAAACCACATGTTGCAAGACTCACAAGAGAAACAATAAAGGAGCTGGGCTAGGAGGTAATGCCACATCCACCTTATAGCCCTGACCTCGCCCCTATCGGCTACCATCTCTTCCGTGCTCTCAAACAAGAAATTGGAAAGAAATATTTTGAAACGGATGAAGACCTCAAAAATTGGATTCAGCAATGGTACGAATCCAGAACTGCAATCCTTTAAGCGAGAGGAATTAGAAAAGTACCCAGTCTTTGGAGAAGTGTAGTGGAACAACATGGAGTTTATCTCAATTGATTTGACATTGTAGTTGTGAAGTAATAAATCCTTGAAAAAACTGAAAAGAATTTTTTTCCAACCTGATACTAACGATTCATTGCCATTTCATTGTGCAATGCGGAAACGAGATTTCGTACCGGATCAGTGTCTTACTCGTTTGAAAATGATTTCGAAGAAAGATGTACATGTTGAAAAACTCCAAAGGCACAGCCACCGTTTCGAGTAACGTTTGCTAGAAAGAAGTTGTTATGGTATTGTACAGAAGAGTTATTGAGCACGTAGTGCGTTCGTTCACGCGCGTCCTCGTTATTGTATTCCCTGTACTCCTAGCTCAATATATTGAGTGGGTGGCATAGTGGAGAAAAAATGGTATGATAGAGAATGTTTGCGTTATTCTCGTAATATGCGACAAGCTGTTTAACGGCTCTCATATGATAATTCTTGCCCAGATAAGAAACATACCGCATGCATATGCTTTAGAATTTCTTTATCTGAAACAACGAGTTGTATTTTACATCCAGTACATACCTATCAGCAATAATTCAGTGGAATGCGGATTCTTAGTTGATCAATGTACTGTTGGCACCCTGAAGCAATAGGAACGAGTTCGCTTCCGCCTCTGTTGAGGAGTTTGTGCGTAGAAAACAGTCTTTAACATTCATCCACATCTGTCGTCTCATGGAACGTTTGTGAGGAGCACACATCGAATGATGAAAATTAACACAATGTGGGAGATACAAAACGATGGAGGCGCAGCCGGGGACTGAACGGCAGAAAAACATTTTCAGCTGCTTTTATTGTGCTGTAATGACGTCTAATTGAAGAGATATTCAGCTTGAAAGCATGAGGAGTGGAGTAGGCAGAAGGAAGACGAAAAGAACTGTGGAGCTGGTTAATTTTCAGTACTCGCAGTGCTCGACAGAATAAAAAAAGAAGCAGACGAAAACGGCACAACTGCGCATCACAAACTAATGTTAAGGTGAGCGACCGAGAGCTAAGGATGTTTGTACACATTTTCAACTGGAATCCTTACAGTTACCGCGGTTAAAGTGGGTGAAGCCTACCTTACGCGGTTGACATTTTCTAACTCTACTGTGTTTCGCGATGTGACGCGGAACAGGAGTATTGCAAAATGCTGAAAAGCGTACGTGGTCATAGTCTTTTCAGGAGATCCGACTCTTGGCTATCGCACGTCAACGGTGTTGCTTTAGAAGTCGCCGGGATATTCACTGTGATGAAGGGCTGCCTTCGTCAATTGCGGCGTAAAATGTTAAACCTCGTCTGGTGGCTATATGTTGCAGCCTTCTCATGCAAACAACTGCCATAGAAGATTACAAGCGAATGCGCTGTAGACACGTAGGTGAGCCATCTCCAGCGACACCAATATGTTTATTGTTATCGGAGGCTTTCGCTAGGTAAGAACTCCCAGTAGAGCGTGAGATACTGTGCTCCTTCAGCAGCACATAGAATTGAACTCCTTACATTTACTTGAAACACATTGCTGCCTAGAAGACACTGTTCAAAAGCTTTTGAAAAGAAGATGCGCCTCCAGTGATGTACTTCAAGTACCGAGAATGAATGCGCTAAGACAGAGGAGACGAAATGGAGGCTTTCAGGATGAAAAGACTGCAATGTCTAGATGCACCACAGATTCCGTTGTATAAAGAGATTTCGTGAGGTCGGTGCGACTCCCTCTACATCTAAATAAAACAAGATGAATTGGATTGGATTGTCGATCTAAAATACTCGCAAAGGTGAAATAAAAACACAAGTACACCACAAAAAACTACAACTACATACTGCAACAAAAACCACTAGACTGGATTAAAAACGTAACAATCTGTTTGAACGGGAGCTTATGCGATTACTTTCTCCGTACGCGGATACATTCGCTTCACTTTTACGGTGCATGATAATCATAGCAAAGATGAGGGAATGAATAGAAGGTCGCTGTATTTAAGAAAAGGTCAAGTTGGGCAAAACTATTGTATTCCACCAGTGAGGCAACCGCAAACACAATCATTACCGAATATGCTCATGGACTGGAAAAAATGGCAAACCAAATGAGATATAATGAGCTTAGCTTAGCGTAGCCAGTTCTTTAAAACAGCATCTAAACTGATTAGCTTTGTGCTAGAGAGTAGCTATGTAGTTGGAGTATGACTACATAATAATGCATGTTTATTGAGGTGTTAACGAACCATTTGTTCATTCAGCCTTGTGAAAACATCGATCGTGCATCGTAGTTCTGCTGAGCTGGTATCGAACGCAGGCCAAACGTCTGAAGGCAGGGATTGTTGTAGTGGCCATTGGAATTACATTTTGATCATGGAATCTTTTTCGTATTCTGTAAAAAATTTGACCATCTACAATTTCTGATGCGCGAAAACGTCAACAATTGCGTCGAGTGCTGTGCAAGAGCTATTTTAAGACAAGAAGTCTCCTAATTCATGTAGAGGCGGCGGAGATTTAACTGGTTTCAGCACAGAGTTGGGCCGAACGTTTTCGTTGGCCAAAATCGAACACATAAAGAGACAATCACTTGCGCGAAACGGAACAGATAGTTCGCATAGTTGGCCAGTTCAGCAAAATACCTGTGCCAATTGAGCAAGCCTACAGAAAGGCCGTTTTGCAACCACTGACTATACATGCAGAATTTGTGGAGTGAATACTTCGGTAGCCTACAAGTGCGAAAAGTTTGCACGCAATGCCTAGACTCCCTCGGTTTCTGGTTCAAGGACAGTAACAAATCCGCCCTTTTTGAGAGTTTCGAAGACGCACAGTCATCCTGATATTAGTGCGGCTTTGAAAAGCTGGGCCATTTCGAGCCGAGAACCGATCGTGAGCCATCGGTCGAGCATGGGGAGCTGATATTGGCATGTCGCGATCAAGTCTTCGGTTGAGTGGAGCCCTCTTCCGCGCCATAGAGCCATTTTGGTTGAACTTCCAACTCCAACTCCATGGCCTGCATAGGGGAGATGAATCGTCACTAAGAGAAAGGTTAATGCCAAATGCGAAGCACAACAAAACTTACCTACTGAAAGGCCTTCTGACCGGCATTTGCATCGGGAGCGAGGTCGTAGACGTTGAGAAGTGTTCAAATACCCCATTTCTGAATAACTAGCAAGACACTGTTATGAGCAACTCCAATATCTCTCATCTTAAAACCTCGGCATTCTTGTATTACATCTTTGTGTATTCTTGTGGCAACGAGGAAATTAGGCGGAAATTTCGTTATTAGCCTGATGTTTAGACCTTGACGTTGTCTTCAGAGGCCTGAAAACGACCCGAGAGGTTATACTGGTGCTCTGTATAGCCGAGCGCTCCACCTGCGCTAGCATTTCTGACCCAGAGATAAGAATGCGCTATGAAAACCCGAATAATTAAGCAACTCACGAAGTGTTCCACCGTTGGCGTGCAGCGATTGCGCTAACCACCCTGAGTTACTCAACAACCAGTAGCGAATGGGACTCACTGCGCAGTCCTCATATTGTCGTAACGTCGGAGACACCATGCCCCTCCGGTGCTTTTCGTAGCTCGCAGAGTGGTGCAAACGGGTGGAGATTATTTGTTATGGATAAGCACTCGCTTCGGCTGTTCATTGCTGTATTTTTGCTGAAGATCCAGAATGCTTTGAACGCTTAGCTAGGCAAAATAGCTGACACTCGATGTCACAATCGTAGCTAACACGCACTTCCACTCTATGCTTGAAAAGTGGGGTTAAGACGTTGCAGCGTCGTTTACCAGCTAGGTGTTCTTTGTTGCGAACTCCTAGTGGTCCACCAGTTTTCCCTATATTAATGCTACTACATGCTTTACACCTAATCTCGAAGATTGCTTCAGATCTACCACATTCATCCGCTCTAGTATTTACGCAAACTATCCAATTCTTTGATATACGCTGTATGCCATATAGTCTGTTCCCTACAAGCTGTTTTTCGAGGTCGGTGCAAGGTATACCGATTGAAACATCATCCTCTTGCAGCTGGAAGCACCTTCGTATGGCAGCAGATAAGCCATCAGAGAAAAAGGAAGGAACAGGGAAATCTTATTAGAGTGCGTGACGTCCCGACCTCTCGGATGTCCTCGGTGGCGTTGAAGTCGAATCGTATATCCATTTACTGCTTTCTGCAGCTATTCGCGAAGCTAATAGCAGCGATTCGACACACTCTCCCTCTTCAAGGTACACAGTAGCTGCAGCTCTAAACGTAATTCCCACTACATCACATTTCACGACAGATGGTTGGGCAGACGTGTTGGTATAATGGCTATTAGATGTTGCATGCTGGTACAAAGTAAGGTAACGTCATTTGATGTTACTTTTTACCAGTTTACTATACTAACGTCTGAAACGATCAAGCTCTTTAACACTATCAGAGATGTTTGATAGAAATACCAACAGCATGCAAGCATTTGGACCTTAATAAGGTGCATATATTGATTCTTATAAAGGAATGTCTGTACTGTAACATTTTCCAATGATCAGTACAATATTTCTCGCAAATTAGAGGACTAGCCATGAGTAAACGTTTAGCACCTGTACTTGCTGTCTGCTTTGCGAGCAGAATTGAATTACCAATACTGGAACGTATACCTTTAACGTACTGCAGCTAATTGCTTCATCATAATATCGCCGATTCTGCATTTCATCACTGATGTTAAAGCATCCAACGAGCATAAAGTGGCAGGTCGTGGGGACGAGTAAAGAACGTTCTGCTCCTCGCCGTGTCCGCACATCTATCTGTTGTGGAACGTGCTGTGACGGGAAATATGTTGGAAGAGCAGCTGCTGCATACAAGCAAGAGGGTGAGGTGAGCAAGTTGATGCTACTAGCTTCACAAATAGCTGCAGAAAACGGATATACGGTACCATTGTTCAACGCCACCGAAGACATCTGAGAGATCGCGACGCCACACACTCCACTAAGATTCCCCTATGCTTTCCCTTTATCTCCGATGAGTTCGCTGCTGCCGCACAAAGGTTTTCCACCGAGTGCACCTGCAGGAGGATGATGTTTCAATCGGCATGTCTAGCACCAACCTCAACAAGTAGCTTGTAATTAACAGACTCTATGACAGACAGTGTATCTCAAGAAATTGGGTAGTTTGCCCAAATACTAGAGCGGGTTGAATGTGTAAAAAGTGAGGCAATCTACGAGATTAGGTGTAAGGTATGTAGTAGCATTAATATTGCGAAAACAGGTGGACCACTAGGAGTTCGCATCAACGAACACCTAGCTGGTAGATGATGCTGCGATGTCTTAACACCACTTCTCAAGCATAGAGTGGAAGTTGGCAACTGCTATAATATTGAGCGTAAGGCGCTGGCGTGTGAGACAGAGATTTCGCTTAGAAAAGCGGTCAATCATTCTGTATTTCTAGCAAAAATCTAGCAGTAAGCAACCGAAGCAATTGCCTATTCATAGCAAATGATCTTCACCCGCTTGCACCACTCTGTGAGCCGCGAAAACGACCAGAGGGGCATGGTGTCTACGATGTTATGACAATATGAACACTGCGCAGTGAGTTTCATCCGCTATCCGCACTGGTTGTTGGTGGGTGCCCTACGTTAGATGCCCCGACCTATCGGGAGGGCGGAGCCAGCTGGTAAGATCTGTTCACAGCGAACGAGTTTACGCGGCGAAGGATTGTGGTCAGCCCATGGTTACTTGCCTACATTCAACTGGCGGATCCTGAGCTGGGAAGAATTACCGAAACATGTTTCCAGAGCAAAATAAAAAGATATAAGATAAAAATTTATGCGCAACTTCTTCGAAGGAGAGGTCTAGCGGGTTCGCCACTCCCTGGAAATCGACTCAAGGGTACTTTTCTTCGTGGATCTCGCTGAGCGTTTTGGTTTTCTATTTTTTTAAACTCAGTGGTCATTATATGCATTCCTCCAACATCGAAAGCGCGAATTTAGCACGTAAATAGTAGATCTTGAAGATGCCTTAAAGGTAGTGCAAATTCTACCACAAAATGTTCGGAGGCAGAGAATAGAACATCCCGATCGTCTACTTTTCCTGTTTAGGATTTCTTACTTTTATTAAAGTAAAAAACTGGTTTTCGACTGCTTTCCAACTTTCTACAGAATAGTAGAGCGGGATTTGGTATGGCAGAAAATCATAATTATCAAAAATATACATAAACACCCCTCCATATTATACATAGGTGCTTAATCTAGGCGGTGAACGCGAAAGTCTGTTTGGCCATTTCTACCTAATCCTTTTAGACTAAACTAACTAAACTAAACAAAAGAAGTTTTCAATCACGAACATTACCTTTCACCTCTCACTGAAAGATGAAACGTGATACGAACTGAAGCGCTCGGCTTATCCTCAGTCAACTAAATCACAAAGAGGTCGTATGCAAGCCGACAAACACTGAGGAATCATGGCCGTCTTCTTTTCTGTTTAGGCCTTTTTACTTTTATTACAGCAAGAAACTGGTTTACTTTAATTTCCTATTTCCTATAGATTAGTAGAGCGGGATATGGTACGGAAGGAAAATCTCAAAACTGCTCCTATGAGGCTTGTCCACCCTCTTCGCTTCTACGCGATTTATTGCCCGAAGTGCCCGCTCTCTACGTGGCGAGAAGCGGATCTTGAGAGTACCAATCAGAAGCACTTAATCTGCAGAAACACAAATAGAATCGAACGGTACGTCGCACGAAGCCCTTAAAAGGTCTACTGAAAATCCAACGGCTTGGCCGGCGACTGACGCTGGACGTGCGGGCCACGCCAGGATTGCCGGCTTTGCCGGCTTCGGGTATGCCGGGCCACGCCAGGAACGCAGCCCAAACCTAGCTAGGGATGTTTCCTCACCCAGCGTCCGTCGCCGACTTCACCTTACCCGCATGTACCGAATATTTTAGTTGTCTGCGTAAGAAGATAAACACATATAAAATAAGCATGGTATTTGTTATCTCCGCTACGTGCCTTCTGGCAATCCTTTAGCGCGTTAATAAACCGAACCGCAGGTTTACACTGGCGAGCTAAGATAACCTTGGCGGCGGTCACCCAATTTTACTAAATATTCAGCGGGCAACGCGTCAGGGTATGTATGGGGATCCAGTGCAGAGCGTAGTGATTCAAAAGACGTGCCGCAGACGTCGTCCAACGTGCGTTGGGATTTCCTATGTTGAACGGCGAAGTTTGGGCGTAATTTGCCATGATCTCACCATCTATACTTACAAGTAGGTGCCTTAAATAAACCCTTGGGCGAATTTTTTTTCAACACATGGGGTCTGTAAGGACAACACTGCCGACTTACCCTCCAAACTATGTTCTCTCCACCTGGTGTGTTGGCGTGCCTTTTGGAGGAGTTTGGTCCTTCCGATACTTCACGCTTACCTACAAGGGAAGATGGCCAGCAGTATCGCATCCATCTTACGAAAAGTGCAAAGTATACATGGTCAGTGGAGGAAGATGATGAAGAGGACACTAGCAAGCAGCATGGATCTTTTCTTTCCTGTGAAATGGAGGTGTTGAAGGAGAAGGTGAATTTTGCAATTATGTATAGCTAGAAAACGCGTTTAAACTTGCACTCTACTCCAGGTGGATGAAGCGACCTTGTTCTGCCGTTCTACTGAAAGCGGCATCCGTCAGCTCTCAAGCATGCAGAGTAGATTTCGATTCATTTCTCCTGATTACCACCTTCGAAAATTGTGGGACTCGAGCGATTCATACTTCGCACCGGCGACGGGAGCGACTGGGACGATGGATGAAATGTAGGTACGTATTTACGCCGTCGCGCATCGATGCTGAGCTCAAGCAAAGGCGCCCCAATCGACCTACTGCGTCGGGGTCGGTCCGGCACGGGCACAAAAGGCTGTTATACTCATTCGTCTCCCTTCGGAGCCGCCGGATGGCCGCGCCCAGCAGCCTCTCTCGAGGCATCCAGCCCAGCCACCGCGGGGCCTTGTCGCCTCTATTCCGTTCACCATCGGGGGAGTGGCACGTGAAGAAGGTGACGAGCAGGACGTGATAGTCCTCCTGGGCAACTCTCTGATGCACTACTGGGGCCCCTGTTTTTATTATTTGCTGTATTCGACTATTGCAAATTCATTCCACGACACTTATTATATTATTGTAACACTTATTATGCAATAAATCCATACATCCTCCGGTTGAAGACAACACAAGGAGGAAGTTGTGAGTTCCTTTTTCTACCGCGGTCGTCTGATGCGGACTCTCGTCATAGAGCAACTAAGGGGTGATGGAAGGACGGCCTATGGCCCTTTCAGTTAGGACATCCTCTCAGATGCTCGATGCGCCTCAGCCGCGTCAGACAAGCGCCCGTCCGCAACGTGGGACGCGGCTGGTGCGCAACAAGTGTCTGAGCTGAACCCCAGTCCAGTTGTTGTGTGTGTTGGTTATGTTGGTCGCGTCAGGTTGACTCCCCCCCCCCCCCCCCCCCGGACCCGACTGCAGGGTTACCTGGGCCTGGGAACCCCTGTCGTAGCGTAATCGCCTCAAGCACGTAAGACAAAGGAACAAGAGTTCTGGGGGTGAACTAGGATAACTTGCCGTGGACCGTCACTAGAGGCAATACAGTGGCAGCACCTACCGCACAAAGACAGCGGAGTCGTCCTGATGCTCTGCCGTCATCTCCGCGGGAAGCACCATCATCTGCCGGTATAGTACAGGATCTGGAGGCGCGGGAGGTCCAGCCTGAAGCGATGCACACATATTGTAAGATAGGTCGCTTAGTCGTACGGTAAGAATGAACAGGTCATCCTCAAGCAAATAAGTTTCGGTTGACGGAAAACACGCTACATTCTGCACTGAGTGCTTGCTCGTGAGTATTGAATTGAAAGATGCCTCAGCGCAATTCATCTTTCGTTTAGAAACGAAAACAATACGGTGGACGACCGGAATTTCCTGTTTGGACGCAACGGTGCCATATCACAAAAGTTTAGTCTCGCCCTAACAGCTGATAAGTTGCGCGAACCTCGTTTACCATAGTAGGGCCGTGTCCTTCGCGCTAAAACGACAATGTACGTAGTATTGGCGTGATTCCTAAGGTCCCTTGAAAGCGAACCCGACGACGCCCAGAGCAACGCTGGCTAGACACGTTGCGTTTGGACTTAACTATGGATAGCTGAGATCCATCCCGACCAAGCATTTGAGAAGAAAGAGTTGGCGTCACCTCACCAGAAGACCGGACTCCGCCACCAAATGGGACAGACGATAATGAACATGAATGATAGGAAACGCGCTAACATTTCATTCAAATAACCTAGACCAGCCAACAAGGAGTTGAATTTGAAGCTTACCTGGTGATGGTCTGCAGCCTTCAGCGCTCTTGTGATCGTCTCTCCAATCGACGCAGCGGAGGATCCTTTGGCTTCCCGTCGTCTGTAAAAAGGATGTGGTGACACCGATTTTCAGCTGCTCTGCTCTCGTTCTACAGCACCGTTCCTAATTCGTGTACAATCGACGCTTTGCGACAGATTTTTTCCGTGGCAAACCGTCACAGTCGCATAACATTACTCATTATGATCCTTTTAAAAATTGAAATGCATCCAAAGCATTTTCGCTCCAGTAAAAATCAGCTGGACTTAGTAGGAGATAGTTTAGTTAAAAAGTGACCTAATTACAGGCCGTTGTTCTCAGAGCGCTCGATAATTATTTACGACCCCTCCGCGTTGGTATTGCATTTTGTCATCAAGCTCATTCTCTCCATGCTGTAGTCGTCACATTGGCAGCAAACGCTACCAAAATAACTGAAATTGGATCTGCTCCACAGATTATTGAAAGACGTTTTCTTCATAGCTTGGCCCCATTTCCCTAGCTAGCAATCGCTTCCACCAAAACTCCTTCTTCTCCAGCGTTTGTCCCGCTTCGTCGCGGGGTCCGCTCTTCTGGTGTCACGACGCCACCTTTCACGATCCTACGCTTGATCAGGATGGACGGCAGTTACTTTCATGTCCGTGTGCAACATATCGGACCAACGCTGCTTCGGGCATCCTTTAGGCCGCTTTCCAGATACTTCCTACTCAAGGCTTATCTTGTGAACGCTGGCTTCTTTCCGCCAAGCAGTGTGTCCACATTATACCTGCTTATCCGTCAAACCCCAGAAAACCACCAGAGCTTAGCAAACGTTGCTGATCCGACGGTCTTGCATAGGCGATCAAAGTAATGGTAATCCGGGGTTGTTCATCCGGGGTTGATTTATAAGCTCTTGCTATGTGAATTCTACAGCGGAACGAAACCATTGTCCAGTAGCGCGTAATTGACGTGTCGCTACAACTTCTATTGAAGACAAGTTTCTCTGCGTAAGAAATAAAAGTAGAAATTTCCATCACATATTATTTGAGTCAGTTTCAAAGCTCAGTTTTGGGAATATTCCAGAGGTTGCCATTTTTCACAATGTGCTTCGCTAACGAGTCCAACGCACACCGATCATACCTCCTTCCGACAAACACTTGAGCTTCTCTTGGTGGAGGCATGAGTAGAGTGTCGTTGAGGAGCTCTTGACGTGCAGCTGCGTCCAAACCTTCCACATAGTCGAGACGGATTCCAGTAGGCGAACTGAAGGGAAGCAGTGTGTGGCAGAACAGAACAGATTTATCAAGCCAAAAGTGATACAAAATCTGCAAAAATTTATAGCAAAAATTGGCTTTTTTGTTATCCTCAAGAGTGATATCTTCGAAGATTTATTTAATGTGGAAAGCGTTCTACTCTCATAGCGATTTAGTATTTCATTTTCTGAAAAACTGTTATATATTTTGAACAAGATATTGTCAACTCTCACAAAAAAGTCTATTGTACTTAACTTCAGAAACATCCGTTCTGTTTAAGAAAACATTCTAACTTGTAGTTGAATGTTTTTGGTGAAGAATTGAGGATTGACACAGGAAGCTCATTCCAGGTTTTCACGATACGAGCCGAAAAAGATTCTTGGAATTTTTTGAGCGTGCTTTTTGAGGTTGAATTCTAAGATTGCTCTCTCGTGAGATCGTGTGAATTACCGCTTCCCTTGCACATCTGACAGCACCGCTTCGTTGATCTCTGCGTAGGCTGTTGTCACGACAGCCAGCAAGAGAAGAATCATGCTCCGATCTAAAACACTTGTTCTTTGTCATGCGGAACAGAGGCGAGAGGAGTGCCTCAACACGGACTGAAACAGAAGGCGAACCGCTTAAAAGGAATGGATTACGTTGTTAAACCAAAGGACAGACAGGGTTTGTAGTCAACCAACGGGTATTGTGTCGCGAACGCAGAGCGAAACAGTGCGTTTTTAATTGACGCTCCTCTACCAGTGGAGTACGATGTTGTGAAGCTGTTGAGCCAAGCGTGTTATGGAAGCTTTATTCGGCTTACGTTTCGGCGTAACCGCCTTTCTCAGAGCCTGGAAAAGACAAAACGAGTTTGAGAAATTACTCGTCTAAGGATCCTACAGGAGTCTCGAAAGTTATTGAGGGAATGAAACGAATAAGGAGTAAGGCAACCCGACTGACCTTATGGAAACAGCCGGAAGGCTGGTTGGTCACCATCGGATGGAGAACGACTGCGTGAATGAGCTCTCCCTTCGGGTCAGCCCCTCAGCGGCCCCCCAGGCTCCGGCTGATGCCCCGGCGGGTTCTGCGCGCCGCGATATCGGACTCACGCGCTAGGATCTTCACCGCTATCCCAACCACAGCGCCACTACGACTCCGCAGTGTGTGTTCCCCGAGGGTGTGGAGACCTTGCACTTGTCCTGTCCATCCATGTGCTCCTTCACTCTGACCTAAAGGGGCCTACCTGTCTCATCGATGTATTCCTCGTTGCATTGACTGCAAGTTATGAGGTACACCGTTCCCGAGATTCTACAGTCGCCTTCCCTACCGCGCCGGCAAACCATGCAGGGAGGAGTAGTACATGCGCTGTCATAGAGACGGTTTCTAACAAGCTGCGCCTTAAGGTCGGCGGGAGGTATCTCAATGACGCTTACGAGGTCGTCTAGCTCGGCCTTGCGAACACAGTCCCGCACTTGGGTGCTGAGTGCATCCGTTATAAAGGACACTGAAAAGAGAACCTTGTTACGTTCCTGAGCGCTACGTGTTCGAGCTGTTGACGGTCGATTACCTCTCTTAGGCGTGTTGTCGGGCACATACCTATTCAACAAAGTAATGCGAGAAGCCATTTCCATAGGTGAAGACTACAACATAGTACTCCACTGTTCAACGACATGCCACGATTCAACGACAGTCGAACCTGGAGCTCCTTTACCATTTTTTCTATCGAACAGAAGGGTGGCCTGCGTAAACGCCGTAAGCAAAAGGTAGTAACTTGGTGGCATTCGTAGCCGAATAGGCTGTTGTATAGCGTTCGTTTAGTTGCGATTTGCAAAAAGTTGAGTAGAGCTGTAACATCGAATTCGAAATCCGTTTGTCATCAAAGAACACATGCTATGAGTACGCTTGACACGGTGACACGCCGAAAGGTTCAGGAGTTATCCTGCCTGAAATGAGCAAGCGCTCATTGTCTTTACTTTCCGAGATCTCAAGAAGTGCGATATGAATTCAGCATGTTGAGCACCTTAGTGGTCTCCGATATCTTAAGGAACACAGTCTATCCAGTAGTTATCTACGAACCAGAGCCCAGATTCGTCAACCGCTTGCCTCCCTCTAATGCGAAAATACCGAGAAATGTGGTGCTAATGAATGCCATATCAGGTGGGTTTGGCGGCATTCTCACCGTTAGAGGGCGCTAAGCGGTTGATGAGCCTGGTCCCAGATGTTATTATGAGGTAGTGCACTTCCTGACCACTTACGATCAGCGAAGATCACCACTCTCTCAGCTTGACTCGATTTGCTTTCAATTGGAGATATTTGCTCTCGTGTCGTTAGTCCTTGAGTCAGACTGGCTGGCACTGTTCGGACGGATTCCATACTGATTCTACATTCTCGACGGGTAGAGATACTGGCACTTTCAGCAACACACGTCTGTTGATGATCACCTGCGTATTCCACATTTCAACGGAAATTCGACAGAGTCGACTCAGTCGACTTGGCAGCAAAATTTTTTCACGTTCATTTTCGCTTAATAAAAGAGTGTGGAAGCAATTACTGATTAAAAAAAAGATTCTGAACGTCACCGCAAATTGTATCGGTAGGAAGGCGTGGGATGAAGGGGAGAGGGTGGAGGGTCTAAGCCTTGTTCTGCGCGGTTCCTAAAACCTTTTTGCGATCTCTTGCTACCCTAGGAATAGTTTCCTGACGAAAGGAGTAGGAAGCAGTGCTGCACGGTTTGTCGGAGCCCTCCCTGTTAGGCTTTTTCGTGCTTTTACTAAGAACGAGATGAGCCTTTTCACTGTTTACTGCAGCTTTTACAAAGAGAACATATACATGTGAGTCGGCTCGGCCGCGCCCGTGAAGGTATATATGGTCTTGGTGGTCCTGGTGGTCCCAGGATTGTCGATGAGCCCTTCTCGTATGATGCCCTCCACCTGAAAAACCCACTCCACGTGACTTGCATTTGTGCTGAGTCCCATTCCTCTCCTTCCTTATAGCGAGAAAATGTGCGCTGCCAGATGTGTTCAACATCTGGCAACTACGAAAGCAAATTGAACGCTTCGAAACCACTCCTCTAATGATGTCGGCTCCTTTAGAACTAGGTGCAGGAGATCCGCTATTCTGACAGCGAACTTCAAAGCGAAACGGTAGTCACACATCCAGCTAGTGAAACGCAACAAGATTTTCTTTGCAATCTTTCGTTTGTACCAGAGCCCCTGCTTTCTTCTGCTAATTGTAATGTTGTGGCTGTTTCTATTAGGTAGGTGCATAAGTTCTCGGACATTTGATCCCTCCTGAATGGAAAGCGCATTTTCCCGCCAAATTTCTCACATGTATCAACGCGTAAATGATCGATCGATAGAGAAAGGAAAGGGCTACAAAACTGTTCCTAACATTTACTTCTGCGTTGTTAACGTCAGCTATTATGGCTAAGCAATTCATCCCAACTGAGACGCATATTCGGCACGTCATGTTATTCCTGCATCAATCTGACCTCAATGCCAACGAATCGTAATCGCCTGAAGGATGTCTACAACGAGAGTGCTCCTGCTCGAAGTACTCTGTACCAGTGGTTCTCGAAGTTTGCAGCTGGTGAATTCTCCGTTGAAGATAATGAACGGGAAGGGCGCCCGATGACACTGGACTTGGATGGCCTCCGAAGTAGAGTGGAAGCGGACCCATTCCAAACCACTCGCGAACTATCAAGCACTCTTGGTGTTAGTCACTTAACAGTCGTTCGAGGATTGAAGTCGATTGGCAAGGCGCAAAAATTGGGTCGCTGGGTACCTCACGACTTGACACAGCATGACATGGATCGCAGAGCCGATGTCGCTCTGTCTCTCCTTACCCTCAGACGTACTCACGGATGGCTGGACAACCTTGTCACCGGGGATGAGAAGTGGATACTCTACTCTAATTATCACCGGCGTGCACAGTGGGTTGACGCAACTGGAGAGGCAGAGGACGTTCCGAAACCCGACCTTCACGTGAAAAAGGTGATACTATGCATTTGGTGGAGCGTTCTTGGCGTAGAATACTGGGAGCTGCTGGACGAAGGGATAACAGTGACGGCAGAGGTTTACGTCAACCAATTGAGAAGTTGAGGGCCCACCTTCAAACCACACGAGGAGAGCAAGTGAAGGTGTATTTTCAACACGACAACGCTAGACCGCATATTGCTAGAGCGACGGCGGCTGAGTTGACGGACTAAAGATGAACCGTTCTTCCACATCCACCTTACTCACCAGATCTCGCTCCTTCTGATTATCATTTGTTTTCAAGCCTTCAACGCTATTTGGACGGCCAGCAATTTAGGAACCGAGAGGATGTCAAGGAGGCATTGCTCACATTTTTTGAATCACAACCGGCCACGTTTTGGAGAAAAGGCATCCATGACTTACCAGCACGTTGGCGAAAGACAAATGATGTAAAGGGTGGTTACTTCAAATGATTTGATATTGTTGTTCGCATGTTGTGATAATAAATATTTCATGCCCCAAATGTTCGAGAACTTATGCACCAACCTAATACATCGACTCCACTTTTTCACGACGTTGGTGGGAGACACCCGTAATTCTCTAGGAACTTTCTATTGAATTTTTAAATCAAGAGAGAATCAGTGCCCTCACTTCCCAGGAGCTATCCCATCGGTAGGTCTGAGCGGAGGAAGTGGGGTATATGGTCAGAAACGCCGGCGCCCCAGAAATACTAAACTGAGAGTAATTTCCTCCGAGTACTGCACTGAGCAAAGCTAGGGCCGACAGTAGCCTCGCTCCCATCGGCATGCTTGCAAAAGTAATGGTAATTGCATTTCATTTCGCTGCGAATGGATTTTGATCAGAGTGACAGGCTTGGTTGACTGCTTGTACTTGCAGTTCGCTGTGTCTATGAATCACGTTGCTGGAGGAAGGTGCATTGCTATAGAATCGTTGAAAAGTCCTACACAAATCTTAAGAAGCGTTGAGACTCAAACCAGAGAGATTTTGACATGGAAAAATCTACGTTGACTTGGCGGAATACCAAACGGGAAATGGAGTTAACAGCGACCACCGGCTGTATAGCTACAGCTGTCATCAGATGACGTTGACTGGTTTCCACAAGGCCCTGAAGGTTTTGATAACTTTAATTTTTAGATACTCTATAGGAATGACGTTGTTTAGTTTCTCATCACGCCGCAGAATAATAACACAAGAAGCTGGGAAAATGAGTGCAATGTAAGCATCAATTGGAAACGATACCTCCACTGCTGCGTGCTCGCCGATTGAGCCAAAGTCATTGGGCAGAGCAAGGTGCTTCGCGCCATGTTATAGACCTACTCGGGCTCAAAGAATGTGAAGATCTTGTAGAAGTCCTCAATGTATAGTGTTGTTAGCAGATGGTGTGTGCTGGTTGACCGCAGGTGCTGACACCTTGAGCATGTGGTTCACGGGGTTAGCATGTGAAGAGAGATGCTGGAGAACAACTTTCCTCAGCTGTCGACTTCTCTTTTCCTTCTTACTATTTCATATAAATCTACTCATTGGCTACCAAAACTGCTCTGCATAACCTTAAAGGTTTGCACCAATGCGAAGCACAGAGTTCGGAGAAACCTTCCCTTTAAACGCATGCAAAACATAGTGACACTTTAATTTGTCTCTATGAGTTCGCCTACCTTCCCACTAAACTGTCCGCCACCGGTGGTGAAGGGAGACCCTTTCCCAAGACAAGCTGCTGCCCTTCATCTCTGGTGACACAGCTCGACTTTGTACAAGACTCGGGTCGAGATAGCGACATTTTCGTATTTCTGAGGCAGCAGCGCTTCTCCACATACCCCACTTCCCGCTCAGACATCCGTTGAAATACACCTCCTGTTTCCCTGACGCGCATTTACATACAGAGGAACATTCTGTAGATATCACAGTCCTCTCTCGTGGTGCGTTCAGCTCAGATTTATGAAGCCAGGAGAGAGAAGGATGAAGGGAGGAATGGAACAAGGCACATGGTACATGTGGGGATGAACACCATTATAGATGGTGTCAATGAGACGTCCTGTAGGTGACGCGAAAGAAGGCGGCCGAATGGAGAAACCAACAGTGACGGAAACGAAGGAGTGCGCAACGATGTCGACGCTTCCACGCACGGCAGACCCCCGGGTCAAAGTGCATGCCCACCTCACCTCCTACCACTGTCACTTCGCAACGCGCCCGAGAAAAGCTCTGTCGCCGTCAGCTGACTGTATGCGTCTCTCGGAATTCGGCGCATTGGCGCACGACTGATTAGACCGGAACAACACAGAAGCTGGCGTCTTTTGTTGGCTCGCCTTTCACTTTCGACGCGCACTTCACCAAACTTTCGGCCGGAACACTGCGATGCGGATGACCGCGATATATTGCTGCCTAACGGCACAAACTTTTTTTCAGGGCGTGGCACAAGCTGGAGAATAATTAAACGGCGGAAAGGCACGGAAACCGTTAAATGGTTATCAATGGTATTCCAAAGGTGTCCGTACCTACATGGAGAGCCAATGGAAACGGCTCCAAAATGTGCCAGCTTCTATCAAGTTTTCTGCAGCGGTCCTCAATATGACCGGAGGGTTCGATTTCTGCATCGACTTTCTTCGGCAAACGATGCGAAATCATAGAAAGATACAGTTACGGCCGTAGCTCTTGATCAAATCCCGAAAAGCCGAATTTTTTACTTTTTCGACCTTTTGAAGTAACTTCTTTGAAAGGTCGAAAAAGTAAAAAAGTAAAAATCATTCGAGAAAGCAAGCACATTTTTGAGTTCGCCAGCTCAAGCTTTCTCAGATAGCGTGAAAAAAGCCAAAAATTTAAGAATTCGACCGAATTCTCAATTAATTTAAATTTTACCTTCAAAATCGTGCTCCATTTCGTCGTATGCCAAACTGTCGTATGCCCACAATTCCTGTAATTTTAGGTTTTTAGAGAAGCGGTTGGCATAGTTTGATTCGTGTCCTCGAGACCAGCGTATTTTCGCTGTGGGTGGCCAAAAAATAACTGGAGCAAGCTGCTTACGACTGGGGCAGCTTATTTCCCAGGACTTGCATATTTTCGGAGTATCTAAGGCATAGCCTACGTCGCCAGTGCTCTGCCAGGAATGCTCCGAGTGCGTGCCGTGAACAATGCATATAGGACCGAACCTTTCAATCGAGAGACGCGACCGCACGCAAATTGCACGCAATAACTCTGTCAAGTGCGAATCTTTTCGGCTGCAACTCGAGGGTTTTGTGGGCAGCATAAGGTTCTTGAAGCGCACTAAAGCACAACGGTGTAGCCCAGGAAGAGAATAAGTTACAGCGTTGCGAAAACGCAGGTGAGGCTTGTGCGACCTTTGTTTCCGATCTCGGTCGACCACTACGAGAAGACTCTGCAAGCTAACGGCATGCAAATGCGTGGGCGAGTAGGACACTGTAGGTTCTTTACGATGAGATTTTCTCCAGCTCACAATTCTCCAGCTGCCAAACGTTTTTAGCCCCATCTGGCGTTTTAGAGCTGCGGAGGGCAGCGGTGAAGTTTCTTCCGCACTTACTCGCCCATATTTGAATTTTCGACACTCGCAGTGGCACCGTTGAACGATATCAATCCCGACCAATTCCGGAAATATCGATGTTTTTGGCAATTTCGCATCGAAGGCGAAGGTACTCTGGGCCTAACCAGACGGAGGATGACGTCATCGAAAGTCGATATTTTCGAATTGGGCCACGTTTGATACCATTCGATAGAGCTTTTCATGCGGAATAGAATGGCTGTACAGAGAGTAGCGAGTACTGTAATCTGGGCCAGTAAGAGCGCGGAAAACACCGATCGCTAAAAGTCCACCCCTAAAATGGCAACTAGAGCTAAGACAGTTGAGGCAGTCGCGGAGTAGTGAGCACGTCGCTGAAAAGCACTTTAAGTGTTCGGCTCGTCCACGCATTTGCATGCCGTTAGCTCGCCCCTTCTTCCCGCAGTGGTCGACCGAAATTGGAAAAAATGGGTCGCACAAGCCTCTCCTGCATTTTCGCACCGCTGTAACTTAGTCTCTTCATGAGCTACAACGTTGTGCTTTAGTGCGCTTCAACAACCTTGTGCTGCCTCACTCGAGCTGCAGCCGGAAAGATTCGCACTTGACAGAGTTACTGCGCTCCGAACACGCCCTCGCGTGCAATCTGTGAGCGGTCGCCTCACCTCGATTGATAGGTTCGGTCCTATATGCTTTATTTACGGCGCACTCTCGGAGCATACCTGGCATGGTAAAAAAGCACTGGCGACGTACGCTATGCTTAAGATACTACAAAACCATGCAAGTCCTGGGAACTAAGCTGTCGCAGAGAGTCTGCTCCAGTAATTTTTTGGCCAACCACAACAAAATGCGGTGGTCTGGTAAAGATGTATATACTTACTTACTTACTTGCGATACTTGGGACCCGTTCCTCAGCAACGATTTGTCTTGCGCGGGTCCCAACTTGTTCGCCATCTTGTTCGATCTTGAGCCAAAGTTGACCAGTGGACGAGCACCTTAATCGAGTTGATGTTAGAGGCACGGATGTTGTTCCGATGAGCGAGCGAATCTTGCCATCGTAGAGGAGGGCGACCGAGTGGTCGTTTCTTGCTGAGTGGTTCCCAGTGTATAGTGGCAGTACTCCAACGCCCGTCCTTTCGTCTCATCAAATGTCCAGCGAAATCGTGTTTCGCTTCATCGATATGAAGAATGACATCCCGGACTCTGGATATTGCTCGAAGTTGTTCATTGTGCAATCCGGAGAGTCGCTACTGGTGTAGAGAGGTGCCGACCAGCTTCCTTTCCAAAGCCGTTTGCACTCTTCGTAATTGATCTTCTGCTGCTTTTGTTAAGGCCCATGTTTCACAAGCGTAACATAGCGCAGGAAGAACTGTGGAGTTGAAGATATTAGCTCTCAGTTCACAGTTATTGCAGCTCTCGAACACGTCTCTCACAAAATTGTACGCCGCCCATGCCGCTTTCTTCCTTCGTGATATTTCCGGTCTGACGATGAGGTCGTTCTTCATGTTCAACAGTCGCACAAGGTAGACGTAATCTTCGACTTCCTGTAAAGGAACTTTTCAAACGGTACTGGGTCACCGCCCACGAATTCATTCCTCATAAATTTCGTCACAACTTCGTCTAGGGCGCGTGTAGCGCAGTCGGAGGAGGTGCGACTGTCGCGTGCACCCGATACCAGGTTCCTGGTTCGGATTTCCCGCCCAGGCCAACCAAGCCTTCCATCCCTCCGGGGTCGGTGAATTGGTACCAGACTTGTCTGGGAAGGATAGAGCGCAGACTTGTTCATCGGCTGGCCACCGCAAGTCATTGTATGGCCAAATACGCATTCATGTCGCCTCCACGACATTCCGTAGAAGTAGAATGCGCTGGCACATCCCAGAAGGGATTGAGTAACGCCGTCCTTTATCCTTTATCCTTTTTAAATGTCGTCTTCGACATGTGGATCGTTAATCCAGCCTCAGCTCCTTCGATGCGAAGTTCGTGCAGCATTATTGACGCCTGCTGCGTGGACTTTGTGATGAGGACAATATCATCGGCAAATCTCAGATGGTTCAGCTGCCTCCCATCGACTTCGATGCCATAGTCGCTCCAATTACAGCGACGGATGGTTGATTCCAAACACGCTGAGAAGAGATTGGGAAAGATGGGATCGCCTTGACGTACGCCTCTTTCCACAGCCACCTCTAAGTCGCGATGAAATGGGCGAAATACAGTGATGCATTCGGTATAACATTTGCTCAGAATGTTTGTGTATCGTGGTTCGATCCCCTGCTCATTAAGTGCTTCCCAAACTTTCTGCGGTTCCACTGAATCGAACGCTTTGTGGTAATCGATAAACGTCAACACCAGAGGTTCGTGGTATTCTCGAGAAGCTTAAATTAGTCGACAGCAGGTGTGTGATCCAAGGTGGTGAACTTCCTTTGGAAGCCTGCCTGCTCCACCGGCTGCGCTTCTTCCAGAGATCTCCTGATGCGCGATAAGAGACACCTCGTAAAGACCTTGTATAGCACCGGTAGGAGAGTTATTGGACGATAGTTAGAAAGGTCCTCCCTGTCGCCTTTTGTAAACAGCAAAATCGTCTTGGATCTCTTCCATGCAGACGGTATTTCACATTGCTTCACATAGCAGGAAAAGCGCTGCGCTAAGGCGTTGAACATCTTATGATCACAAGCCTGCAGAATTTCCAAGGTGATTCCATCGGCGCGTTCCGTCAGCAGCCGTTAAGCAGGGAATCACATAACGATATTCTGCAAGATCACGTTTTGTTTTCTTCAGACTCCGTTTGTTGGCTGCCGCGTCCAATAGTCGCTGACGTGAGAAACTCCTGTGATCCTTCGTAAACTTTTGTCTGCGCATCCTGCACAATATAGTGTACTCAACGTGATTTCGTTGACGGTCCATCAGTCTTCGTTGTGCAAGGAGACGTCGGGTGATATCGGAGATTCGGCGAGAGCTGTGATTTGGAGCCACAATACAGCACCGGTGGGCAATCGTCGTTACTGCGTTTATCAGCCGAGTATAGTCTTCATCGATGCCGCCCGACATTTCTAGGTTTGCACTTTCCACCATTGCGTGAATCGCCTCTGTGTTCGAAACCGTTGCCTTGGGAATCCTCGATCGTATCCGTGAAGAGCGTATGTGAGACCGATTCGCGTGAAGTCGAGCTCGCAATAGACGGTGAGGATGGGACGACTCCTACATCTGTCAGGGCCCTTCTGCTGCACAAGATGTGGTCCAGCTCGTGGAGATGCTCTCCGTTCGGAGATGAATGCGTCCATCTCTTCAATGGCGACTTAAAGAACTGGCTGTTGCCGTGATACAGATGATGTACTTCGCAAAAGTTTGCCAGCTTCTCACCATATTCGTAACGGGTCTCCGCACTATTAGGACCGATAAAACGCTCACCAGCTCTACGAGGTCCAATACGAGCGTTGATGCTCTAGCCAGATCTCCTAGCCCTTCATAGAAATCGTCATGGAGTTCCTCGTTGCTGTTGGCCGTCAGGGCGTACACTTGAATTACGGAGACATCGACGTTCCTCGCCAGAGTTGCAGTGAGTACGCCGAGTCGATGGCCATAGAAAGTGACACTAGTTAAGTTCTTCGCAAAATCGGGTGCTACAATGAAGCCGACTCCTCCTGATGTTGTTTCTGCTCTACGCGCTCCGAGGAATACAGCAGTTCCATCGTTCCACATGCATGATAGAGGATCCTTACGTTTCGTTTCGCTCAGTCCAATTACATGATACGAAATGCGTTTTGTCTCCTCGATTAAGGCCGATAACTGAGTGGCGGTGTTGATGCTACGACAATTGTATGTGCAAACAATCAAATGGCTCGCTCTTGTCGGTTTCCGATGGTAGCCTACGGCCCTGAGATTTCTTCGCCTTTGGCTGTTTGCTGATCCAGCGCTACCGTACTGGGCAGTGGCAACCTGCAGGGGACTAAGGCAGGAGAACGAAGTTGTTGTAGCATAATTCGTCCCACAGGATAGCCTTGCTGGGGCGTTCCTGTTGCTCAAGGAGAGCGCCTACTCACCATGAGCTTGGGCACTTTGGGTTCTTTAGTCACGGAAACTGGACAGAGGCTTGGCAGGCCTTATCCTTGCGGATATCCCGCTTTCCGCCACAAGCTGGTACACCACGGCAAGGTAGAACCCAAGTACCAGAGATGTATATATGTCTGTGTAAAATAAGGCGCGGATTGAACTGTGCCAGCCGTTTCTCGAAAAAAGATAAAATTATAGGAATTTTGAGCATGCAACGATTCGCGAAGGAGAACTCGTCCGTCGCAATGGAGCGCGATTTTGAAAGTTAAATTCAAGTTTAAGGAAATTCGGTTGAATTTTGAAATTTTTGACATGACATTTTTTCACACTAATACAGCTTGAGTTGCTGAGCTCACAAATGTGCTTGTCTTCTCGTATGATTAATTTGAGGGGATTATTTCAAAAAGCCGAAAAACCACGAAGATGCGCGTTTTCGGAATTTATGAAAAGGCTACGGCCGAAACGGTAAAAACAAAAAATCTGCCGTGTAGTAAGCAAGAGGTAGCACTTTATGTGGTAGAATTCAATTCATTATTTAGTCTTTGCAGAGGGTTCTTTGACTGCTAATGGAAAAATCAGTAGGTGGACCTATAGTTTTGCATCAGGGTGTAGTGGCGCAGGGCTCCGGGTGGCAGTGACGATCTTAGCTCGAAAGGTCGACATTGCAGCGCGCAAGACCCAGGATGCGCTGTGGAATGCGTGCAAGAATCCTGCAATAAACAGGAAGCAGGAATGGCTGGTTGTAATCCAGGGTTTGTCTCCATTTGCCGGCATCTATGAGTCTGACCCCGGAGCAGGGTCAATCTTGAGGTTCGGGAATCGAAGGGGGAGGGGGGTCGTACAGCGGCATTGTCTGGAGGGGGGGGGGGTTGTACTCTCTCGGTTTTGGCAGAGGACTCTCTCCAAATTCAGGTTTTTAGATGATGTTTGCATCTAATAATAAGTTGTTTTTTCCAGGTGTGACTACGACAATGCGGAGATATACAAACACTTGCGTTTCCTGGAGTTAAAAAATAGGATTGAATGTCAAAAAATTTTTAATGCCGATTACTGTGCAGTGAAAAATAAAGATTTCCTGTCTGCAGATTTATGGTCAATGAGAGATTTTCATTTTTTTCAGATTTTCCCAGGACGTCATGGACACGGTAGTTTTCTGCCTGATGAGCGACATCTACTTCAAAATTGCACTTTATAAAATTTCAAGTGTTAATTACTGAGGACGACCTAAGTGCTTTCCCTACAAGATTTTTGAAGCGCTCTTCGAGTCGATGACGGAATGGCAACCGAAGGACGGACTTGCTTGAAAAGTAATTTCTCTCCTGCAGGAAACAGCATCAGAAGATGAAATCGCACCCTATAAAATTTTAAGCCCGTTGGACACACAGTGATAAAACTATGTTTCTCTGAAACGATATCTATATGATCAGACGTCTCGATTTACCGAAAAGATATCGACACCGTATCCCATTGTGACCCCTGACCTCTCTCGCACATGTCAGCCCTCTACCCACCTGCGCTCCGAGCCACTGGCTGCAGACGCATCGCGGGCGTGCAAGACCCCCAAACGCGTGCTGCGCCGTATCCCATTGTGACCCCTTACTCCTTGGGTTTAACGACTTGGCAAAAAATAAGCACATTTTCAAACCATTTGAGGGATGAGGATTCTCAACATATGACTCGCTCCCTCGCTCCCCCCCCCCCCCCCACCTTCACTAATCACATGGAACACGTTACTTTTAGAACCTGCCTTTTAAAGCATAGAAAACACATCTACTAAAGCTTTATGAATTTTCCAGGAGCCCCAAAAAATCTCCGTGTTACGGCAGTTTAATGCGGCTACTGCGTTCTCTGACATGACCAATCGCAATTGAAATATGGATGGACTCCTCGCTGGAAATTTTTTTCTGCCTTCTGAAGGACAGGACGACAGAGAGTGGAATTGCATCATATAAAATTTTAAGTCATGCTTAACATACAATAAAAACTATGCTTCTCCGCTGCGATGAAGATATGACGAGGATGAATCGCATACAAAATTCTCATTTTTCATGAAAATATCATTTTTTAGCCGAAGCAGATCACCCATACGAATAAAATCTAGCCACAAGAACCTAGAAGTTTTGATCAATTCGCTGTGAAAAAAATTGTGATTTTCTGGATAGAACAGGTTGAATCGACCTCTGGTCGACTTTGCACCAACGTCATCGGAGCATAAAATTGAACGTTCACAAAAAGGTTCATAACTCGGTAAGTTTTTCGAATTTTGAAAATTCTTTTAGCTTTTCATAAAGCAGATAAAACTCCCTTTCTCATGGTGTAGAAATCGTTATCCAGAAAAGGAGTGGTCACGCTTGGCTGCTGGTTCGATTTTTGAGCGAAAAAAATTGAAGTGGCTTCACAAAAATATTCATAACTTGACCAATTCTTCGAAGTTTCAAAATCCCGCTAGCTTTTCAGAAACTAGAAGAAGAGCTCTTTCTTGCTATGTAAGAATTAATGTCCAAAAGTTTGGTCTTCATGCGCGGCAGGAGAGGTTCAATTTCGGTTCCATGTCGCGAAAATACGTACCGAAAATCGAACCCCCCGCCCCGCATGAAGATCCCTTTCTTGGAAATCGGTTCTTACATGGTTAGAAAGCACATTTGCTCTATTTTTTGAAGAGCGAGCGGGATTTCTGATTTTCGGAAAAATAGCCGAGATATGATCAATTTTCGGAAGTCGTGAACTGAATCCTTCACCGGCGTCATCGGAGTGATTTCACAAAAATATTCATAACTCGGTTATTTTTTAGAAATTCAAAAACCCCGCTAGCTATTTGAAAAGCAGATAAACAGCGCTTCTTTACGGTTACAAACTCGTTTAGCAAAAAAGGGGTCTTCATGCGGGGCGGGGGGGTTCGATTTTCGGTACGTATTTTCGCGACATGGAGCCGAAATTGAACCTCCCCTGCCGCCCATGAAGACCGAATTTTTGGACATTAATTCTCACATATCAAGAAAGGGCTCTTCCTCTAGTTTCTGAAAAACTAGCGGGATTTTGAAACTTCGCTGAATTGGTCAAGTTATGAATATTTTTGTGAAGCCACTTCAATTTTTTTTCGCTCAAAAATCGAACCAGCAGCCACGCGTGACGACTCCTTTTTTAGAAAAGATTTTTACACTGTGAGAAAGAGCGTTTTATCTTCTTCTTGACAGGCTAGAAGAATTTTCAAAATACGAAAAACTTACCGAGTTATGAACCTTTTTGTGAACGTTTAGATTCATGCTCCGATGACGTTGGTGCAAAGTCGACCTGAGGTGGATTCATCCTGTTCGATCCAGAAAATCATGCTTTTTTCACTGTGCATTGATCATGACTTGGAAGTTTTTGTGGCAAAATTTTATTCGTATGGGTGGTCTGCTTCGGCTAAAAAATATTTTTTTTTCATGAAAAACGAGAATTTTGCTTACGATCCATCCTAATCATATCGTCATCGCAGTTCCGTCATCGCTGCGGAGGATCTTGTTTTTTTTGCTGTATCATGTACAGAGCTGGGGTTTTTAAGCTCCATTTTCGTTTTTTATGACGTTTTCTTAGGATGGGAGAACATTATTTCCGAGAGAAGTCCATCGTCCATCCTTCCTTTTTCCGCTCCATAATCGATTCGAGGAACGCTTCAAAAAATTTATAAGGAAAGCACTTAAGTCGTCGTCAGAAAGTAATACTCAAATTTTTATATAACACAATTTCGGAGCACAATTTCGGATGCAAACGTCGCTACTTCAGGTAGAAAAATGTTCCGTGTCCATGGTGTCCTGAAAAAACTCCATAAATTGAACAGTGATGATTGGAAACTGCTACCAGAAGATCTTTATTTTGAAGTGTCGAAAATAGCGTTCAAAATTTTAAAAAATTTTATTGTGTTTTGAAAACATTATTGATCAGGGAACTCGTTTCATTGTCCTCTTCAGTGCCGAAGCCGCACCTGAAAAGAAGAACCTATTAAAGAGTTCAAACTGCACAAGAAACCTTGAAAAAATCAAGAAATACAAGAAATAGAACAGTGGAAGAGAGAGGGAGGGGGTCGTACAAATTCCGCTTCAGAGGGGGGGGGGTCGTAAATTTCCAGCAAAAATCGAACCCCACGCTTGACCCTGCCCCGGAGAGCGCCAGCCGGTAGGTCGCTGAGGAGCTGACGCGAAGGGAAGACCTCATTCACCTATGTCCATCCTAGAGAATGTTGAAGACGCGCATCATATCTCATTGGACAGAATGCAAGGTAATATCTTAGTTTCAGCATACCTTTCAAGGAAGTAAGTCTACTGCTACTGCTATGGCAATGTCTGGACTTCCCACCTTGATCATAGTAAAGCAGTTGACTTGTGTATTTTGATCTTGAAAAAGCTCTTGATCAAATTCGTCATGGTAAACCAATCTCGCTGTTGTTGTGGGTAGGACTTCACATATGAATTGTCTCGTGGGTGGAGGAGTTTCTTCATAATCGAACTTTTACAGTCCAAGTGAAAACTTTTCCGGCCTAGAATGGCTTCCAGTGGAGTTCCCCAAGTGGCGTACGCTTTCCTGTGTTTTCTATTATTTATACTTGTTTTTACTTGCACTTTGAGATAGTCAGCTCAGCTTCAGCAGCATCATGTTGCGTCTTTGCTGATAACCGTAAGATGTATCGACCTATTTGTGTGAGGAAGATGTAACGGTTCTTCAGAGGTCCATCGATGCAGTCGTTTGATGGTCAGAAAAGTGGGAACTGCCCTCGTCTGGTTACGAGTCGAAGATCATACACCTCGGATTACAAGCCAATCCTTTCAGTTACATCTGCAAGTGGTATACATGAAGTTTGTGATTTAGGAGGATTCCTTGCGAGCGAAGACTTAGGCCTTTGTCATACCATCGCTCACCCCGAGCGAAGACTTAGGCCTTTGTCATACCATCGCTCACCCCGAGCGACGCCTAATGATATGCTCCCATATCGATCGGGCGGCGCGATGGAATCGATATGGCTGCATATCATTAGCTGTCGCTCGGGGTGAGCGATGGTATGACAAAGGCCTTAGGTTTTGTACAGCACTGCCAGCCAGGACCACATGGGTTATGTGCATACAATTTGTACAGAGCCCTATCCACCTGTGAAGCATCGATTTTCTTGCATGTATATAAGACGTACATCAGGATAATACTGGAGTTTGGAACGGTCATCCTCACAAACGTGCTGGCCCAAAATAGTTCCAAACAGTTTTACACGCAAACCCCTGTTTAGGATGATTGCCTTCATTTGCGAGTCCATCCCGTGTAGTGCAGAAAGCAACACAAGCCTTAAGCCCTCCGCACACTTTTGCGGCATCCGCGTACGCGGCAGACGCCAGAACAGACGCATACGCGGCTTCCACTGCCACGTGATAGAGTTCACGCGGCAGTGGAAGCCGCGTCTGCGGCTGACGCAAAAGTGTGCGGAGAGCTTAAAGGATAAAGGACGGCGTTACTCAATCCCTTCTACGATGCGCCAGCGCATTCTACTTCTACGGGATGTCGTGGAGGCGACATGAATGCGTATTTGGCCATACAATGACTTGCGGTGGCCAGCCGATGAACAAGTCAGCGCTTTATCCTTCCCAGACAAGTCTGGTACCAATTCACCGACCCCGGAGGGATGGAAGGCTTGGTTAGCCTGGGCGGGAAATCCGAGCCAGGAACCTGGTATCGGGTGCACGCGACAGTCGCGCCTCCTCCGACTGCGCCACATGCGCCCTACCGCCTCCACAACCTAATAATAGTCTAGAAAATTGATCATTGGCTTACTGGTATTAGATTTCGGTTGCTTTTTAAGGTTGCTAATTCTGACACTAGAGATTGTAATCTCAAGCTGATATTTCAATGGGTTAGGAACGTGAGGCATTATTTCTTTGTGTGCAGGGCAGGTGCTGAATATGCCAAGCTCAGCAAACGAATGGTTCTTCCAGCTAAACTGACAAGGGAAGGATATTAGGTGGCCATGGGACTTTGAGATGGGTTGCATATCACGGGATGCGGCTTCGAACACTGAATCCTAATATGTGTCCCGCTTCTGCTATCTGCAAACGGAGTTATAGACCATTTTCACAGGAAGCTCCTTTGTCCTCTAGGCCCAGAGCGCGCCAATCACAAGAGAGCGAACTCATGCAGTGTTGGCACTGCGCTGGCGGCCAAGCAATGGTGACGCAGGGGTTAGAGGAGCGGCATGGTGAGACGGGGTGGTTTATGGTTCGACTCCCCTCTTGTACAGGATTTTTGCACTTCTTAAAAAAGATCTGCCATGATCAACCAAAGCTCTCTATGTCAAATGGCAAAGCATAGGTGAAATAGATTACCATGATCCCACCACCCATACTTACAAGTGGGTGCCTTAAATAACCCCCTTGTGCGATTTTTTTCGACACATGGGGTCTCTAAGGACAACACTACCGACTTATATTTCAAACTATGTTCCCTCCAGCTGGTGTATTGGTGCCTTCTAGAAGATTTCGGTCCTTCCGATGCTTCACGCTTTCCTACAAGGCAAGAAAAGAAGATGGCCAGCAGTTTCGCATCCACCTTGAGGGCGGGAGCATCGAGGTAGAGGAAGAAGGTATAGAATCAGAAGAGGAGGACCCTACATGGTCAGTGGAGGAAGATGATGAGGAAAACACTAGCCAGCAGCGTTGACCTTTCGTTTCGATGAAATGAAGGAGAAAGTGAATTTTGCAATTATGTATTGCTAGAAAATGCGTTTAAACTTGCACTCTACTCTAGGTGGATGAAGCGACCTTGTTCTACCGTTCTACTGAAAGCTGCGCCTGCCCGCTCTCAAGTATGCAGAGTATATTTCGACTCATTTCTTCTGATTACCACCTTCGAAGATTGAGGCGGATCGAGCGTGAAGGTGAACCTTCCAGAATTTTGTTTGTGTTTGTTTGTGTTCTCGCCATGTTTTTAGCAACTATTCATAAAAAATTGTATCTTCGTGCCATTATATACATTGTGCGCGGTGCACTCCAAAGTCTTGCCGGGACAGAGTACAGCAAATCCTGAGTAGGGCGGCTGGGAATTTCTGATAAAACTCCTTAATCGCTCACTCTAAAAGTTGTCGCGCCCGCTCGATTGATAGGCTCGATCCTATATACATTGTGCACGGCGCACTCTCGGAAGATTCCTGGCATGACAGAGCACTTGCGACGTACGCCATGCATAAGATACTCCGAAAACATGCAGGTCCTGCGAAATAAGCTGCTGCAATCGCAAAGAGCGTGCTTTAGTAATTCATTTTGACCACCCACTGTGAGAATGCGGTGGCCTGGTAAAGCTGTATACATTCTTGTGTAGACCTCGAAGAGACGAATCGAAAGGTACCAAGCGCTTCTCAAAAAGGCTCAAATTAGAGGAATTGTGAACATGCAACGGTTATCGACGGTTTGCGACCGGCAGCTCATCCGCGTCCGCCCCTCGCAATGGGGCGGAAGTTTTCAATTTTGGAATTTTCAATTTTGGAAATTTTCATTTCCAATTTCCATATTAAACGTGCATACCAAACGATAGAGCTTAAGCTCCTGAGCATAAATATGTCCTTGTTTTTTTCAAAAGGGTCACTTTCAGGCGAGTTTTATCAAAAAGACGCAAAAACCGCAAAATCGCTGTTTTTGCGGAGTCCATTCAAGAGACGCGTCCGGAACTGTAATATTGAACAGATGAAGCGTGATCGGACAAAATGTAAACCTTAATTCAACCGTCTTGATTGCCACACTCCACATGCTATGCATAACACACGAAAGCAAGGCACATCTGTTCAGAAATCGAATAAGTAATAGTAATAGTAAAGGTAATGAAACTTGGAAAGTTCGCGAATTTTATGTGTTATGAAATAAAAAGTGAAGTCCTGAATGCTTTCTTCCTTGACGAGAAGTGAGAGGCTTTCGATACATGCATTGTTGTTGCTGTTGATGTTGTTAAAGAACGGGTTCCTCTTTAAGAAATGGTAATATTCTAATAAACTGCATTTTGCGTCAATGAGTCAGATATTCGATTCGGTGTCTGAAATCCAGGTCCTCAAAATCGCTCGTATCCGAATCATCCAACAATCCGGGGTGTTCAAAATCGCCCCTATCCGAATCATCGAAAAATCCGGGGTCCTCAATTTTACGTTATCCGAATCATCCAAAAATCCATGTTCCGCAAAATCGCCCTTATCCGAATCATCGAATTATCCGAAGACTTTCAATCGGATCCAATGCATACTGCATACCTATTTTAACCTTGGTACTGTGTTCTGATTCATGTTGTTTTCTTGTTCACGATTGAGTTTTGTTTTCTGCGTTTAGGTTGTTTTCTTTCTTTCGTTGCGAAGCCTAAATTATGAAGGAAATATGGTTTTTTTTCTTCTCTGTTGTTCGACTTGGACGTTTGATTCACATGGATAGTCCATGAAATAAGCGTGCATAAAAATTCGAAGGGTGACTTAACAGCCCTTCGACTGTTTAGTAAGGTCTATTGTGTTTCCTTTCTCACTTTTCGTCTCTTTCTCCCTCTAGATTCTGAAATTGCTGAAACTTGAAATGGCTGTTTATTTATTTTATTTATTTATTTATTCATGCGCGAACATGATCACGTATAGAAATGCAACGCAAGCAAAAACAAGGTCAAAGCGCTATCACACGTTAGTCAGCTACAATCACGCTTAAAAACATCAACAAGCAATAGCTCTACTCCAAACATAGTCATAATATCGTCGTATCTACCAAATGCAAGTTTAGTTCCGTGAGAGTTCTACAAGTTAAGAAATCCCTGTTCTGAGTCTTGACTTTGCTACTGGTACATGTAGTTTGAGCTTTCCTCTTACGGATCTCGTCAGTTCCCCGTCTAAGAATCCTTCTGTGTCATTGTTCAACTTTTTTTGTGAGAATTTTAAACATCATGATGAGATCTGCTCTCGTTCTTCTGCTCATTAGTGAAGGCAGACCAAATAATCCAGATCTCTGAGGCCCTTAAGGAACCATGTCATATCTCACTAGGAAACATCGCATCATCAGTTTTCTGGTGAGGCTGTTCTAAATGCTTCCAATAAGATCGATATCCTTCTTTTTTGGCTGGATTAAAGACCGTTGTTCGCGATTCTACGATTGGCCTCACATAGGTCTCGTAGACACGGATGTAAACTTCCGAAACATTTGACCTTAAGACTCAGAATAGGTTATAAATGCGGTAATTCACCTTTTACACTAGAAGGCCACTGTGTTTGTTGAAGGAAAGATTTCTTGTAATTATGAAACCTAGATCTTGAGCTTCTTCAACTATGACTATAACCTGACCGATGATGGTATAGGTGGGGATAACAGAGGGGAGGAAGTTTCTTGATCTAATCGTAAGAAAATGGGTTTTTCCGCTGCAAAAGGCAGCTCCCATTTCTTTGCCCAGCAACTGATATAATCAATTGCTAGCTGGAGTGTGACTGAATCTTCCGGGCTCGTGATACTCTTATAGATCTTGATATCGTCGGCGAATATTTTACACTTGACACCAGACTGGTAACTGAGTTAGGCAGTTCATATGTGTATAGTAAAAATAACAACGGAGACAGCACTTCACCTTGGGGTACGCCACTAAATGTAGTAAAGATCTTAGAGTACTTGTCCTTAATCCTAACATGATTTTTTCATTTTCATTTATTGCACAAGTTGTGCGCCTTAAACAAACAACAGTAGGCAGGAACTAGAACATATCCTGCAGTCTGTTTTTCAATCCTTTGATCCTAAATGTTTAGGAATCTTTTATAAGATTTGTGATCGTAGCAAGTTCGTAGTCAGTAATTGAGAGGTAAAATGAATATAGCGGCAGCAGTACGAAAGAAAAGTAGACAGAAAAGGAACTTTGTGTGTTAATGCTTCTGTGCCGTTGCCATCACCAGAGCACCATCAATAAGCTGAAACAATGTGAGAGAGCGAGGACAATGTATGAAATGATGAGAATATGAATACAAGACAGCGAGTAATGCTACGAGCTGATAATTTTAATGGCGGTTCGAAAAACACTCATACAATTGACAACAACAATAAAGAATACTACTCCTAAACATGTTTAAAGCAAGTTTTCTTGATCTGCTCTGTGTCTTCATGGAATTTACGTGTAAACTTTTCATCCCAACAATTTCAATCGATTACGATAATCAGGTAGAACAGCAAAATTCGTTAGTGAAGTGTTGGCACGGAAGGTTTTCTTAACTCTTTCGATTTGCAAAGTCTCTTTCTTTTTGCTCGGGTTCCATAGCTGAGAGTAATGCTCTAGATGAGGAAGAGCGTAGACTTTGTACAATCGCGCATGTAAACGGGGATCAGTTGTATGAACGTTGCGAAAAATCAGAAAAAGAGTACCAAAAGCTTTTCTAACCAAAGCCCTAATGATAAATCCTATTTAGTAACAACCGTCTAGTACACTTGATGATCCTGAGATGAACTCCTACCACTTTCATTTTTACCATCAACTTTTCTGTAGGAACTTTATGAAAAGCCTTGGAAAAATCAAAGTACACTACATCGGTACGATTTCTTTTTTCCAAAGCCTTTGACCAATCGTTCTATAGATAACACTTCAATAATTTCTTTTTTATGAAACCAAAGTGTGGGCTCAATCGTGGTAAAATGTGGCAAATCATTACAGTCATTTTTCAGTGAAATGGTATCATCTTGTTGGACAAGTGATTTCTCCAACTCTCCTTATCTTTTCCAAGCTCTGAAGAAGAGACGAGACGTGAGCCGAATAAAGGATCGATGACGCCTCCACGACTATCCTGTTCAAAGACGTGCCGAGATTCCAGAACACTCGAACAATGAACATCCTACTGTGAAAATGGATGTGTCAGTTGGAAACAATACATTCATTGCTGCGTTTTCGTCACGTGCACCAAATCCATTGTGGAAGAAGAGTGAACGAAGGTGATTCGCACACAACCATAAACAAAGACTAACTCAAAAATACAAAAAAAAGCAAACATGCTGTGCTGGCAATAGTCGGGGTAATTTGTTGACTGATGGTCACTTGTACTGTTTGGCTACTGGTGTTCACAGCTTGGGCCTTGCATGGACTTTGCCTATGGACCGAGTTGTTGGAGAAAGGCAGTGTTCGGCTATTGATTTACGCTGCGATCATTCTTAGTATAATACTACAGTTAATTCTCTGCTTTTTTGACACCAACAGCGCGGTGCTACATCACGAACTTGCTACGCGAGTTTCAGTTAACCGTGAGAGATTTGGTCGAGTAGCATTTTCCACTCAACAAAAAATGGGAATGACGCGAGGCGAGCCGTAGACGTGCCGAACATGTTGGCAACCGTGCATGGCGAGCAGTAGACGTGGCGAACACGTCGGCAACCGTGCATGGCGAGCCGTAGACGTGCCGAACACGTCGGCAACCGTGCATGGCGAGCCGTAGACGTGCCGAAGAGGTCTGCAACCGTGCATGGCGAGCCGTACAAGTGCCGAACACGCTGGCAACCGTGCATGGCGAGCCGTAGACGTGGCGAACACGTCGGCAACCGTGCATGGCGAGCCGTGGACGTGCCGAACAGGTCGGCAACCGCGCATGGCGAGCCCTAGACGTGCCGAACACGCCGGCAACCGTGCATGGCGAGCCGTACACGTGCCGAACACGTTGGCAACCGTGCATGGCGAGCCGTAGACGTGGCGAACAGGTCGGCAACCGTGCATGGCGAGCCGTAGACGTGGCGAAAACGTCGGCAACCGTGCATGGCGAGCCGTAGACGTGCCGAACAGGTCGGCAACCGTGCATGGCGAGCCCTAGACGTGCCGAACACGCCGGCAAGAGTGCATGGCGAGCCGTACACGTGCCGAACACGTTGGCAACCGTGCATGGCGAGCCGTAGACGTGGCGAGCAGGTCGGCAACCGTGCATGGCGAGCCCTAGACGTGCCGAACACGTCGGCAACCGTGCATGGCGAGCCGTAGACGTGGCGAACACGCCGGCAAGAATGCATGGCGAGCCGTACACGTGCCGAACACGTTGACAACCCTGCATGGCGAGCCTAGACGTGCCAAACACGTCGGCAACCGTGCCTGGGCATTTAGATGATCATCGACGGGAGGCGTTCACAACGGGGGAGGCAATCGATATCAATCGATATTATGGATTTTTTGGGATGGCCTTCAAGCGGCACGAAACTCAAGCCCTGGGGGTAACCGAGTTCGCTGAACACGAATCTGAAGTTTGTTTTTGAGGTATCGATCACCATCAATCGAAATTGATCAAATTATACATGGATGTCGTTCATTTTCTCTGTTTCTTTCTAACTTGCCACAATCGACGCAGTTAAGGTGTTCCTCCTTCAGAAACTATGACACAGGTTGCAGCTAAAATTGATGATGAGAATTTATTACTACGGCGAAGCCGTTGAGCAGCCGTCAGTGCAGCCCACAGGCCGCTCTGACGGCTGTACTCTATATAGTAAAATCAGTTCTTTATCGCAATGAAAGTATGAAGGTCTAAAAATTGAGAAAAGAAGATGGTCGGAGCGTTCTGTTCTCGGGGTCTGGGGGGCGAAGCCCCCAACCAGTCGTCGGCGGCCGCTAGGCCGCTGAACGACTGGTATAGGAATAATCCCCACCCTTAAATTATTATATTAGGCTGAGTCATAGTCATAAATTTTGCAACAAAATTTGTCTTCCAGCAAAAGCAATACTATAACAAAAAAGAAAAATGATTGACTTAAACAAAGTAGTTGCCGTTATTTCCAATAAGTTTCTTCCGCTTCTCATGCAGTGAGTGAATTACATCTCTGAAGAATTTGGTCGGTTTCGACCTAAAGAATTCATGCACCACGAATTCATGTAACCTCATCGACTTCGGCGAAGAGCCTAACACGGGGGAAGTGCTCCATCCACCTAAGCAGATGGCAGTCACACGACGCAAGGGGTGCATGGTGGTTGCTTAATTTGGTTCAGCCCAATTCCTAGGTTTTTTTCCAGCGTTTGAAGTGCCGTAAGCGGTCGGCCGTTGTTCTGGTGGATGAAACATTGCCTTGTATCGACTTCTTTCTTCACTAATATTTACAGGAGCTAGACGTGTTGTTTTGGCAAAGATGGTCGAGCGTCGAAGATGGTTTGACTACGTGTAGCAGCTATCTGTGCCCTGGATCACTACTCATCCACCAAACGCACAGCAGGACCTTCTTTTGGTGGAGCTCCGGTTTTGACGTCAGAACCCCCAGCTCGTTACGTTCCAGCCATTGCTTTCCGGCTTCACCGTTGACGCAAAGCATCGCCTTTTCACCGCTGGCAAGGATTCGATCCAGGCATCCTCGCCTGAGCCGGTGCCGGAGCTCTCGGCAGTCAGAAACACAGCGATTTACTTGGGTTTCCGTCAAGGCATGAGTTACTGAGGAAAGCGATTTTGGCGACCTTCCAATCTTCTTCAGCTGACAAGCGATGGTTCGCTGGGAGGAGTGGAGATCAGCGGTCAGTCCTAGTGTGGTCTGAGAAGAATTGGACGATGGGTTGGCGCAGGCGCCCTTTGTTCACAACAGTTGGTATTCCCGGGAGTTGTTCGTCTTTGTTGCCCTTCGGGACGGAAAGGAACTTCTGATCCATCTCCAATAATTTATTCGGTTAGGAATGAACTTGCCGGTGACTTCCTGAATGTAGTTGACCCCCGTTGCAGTGTTGCTGCCGAGCTTGAACTAATTGAAAATGAAATCACCCACTTTTCCACTTTGAGTGGTCATCGTTCTAGAGAATTAAACTTTTCAACAGTGTAGGGAAAATTAACGATGCCTGCGATGCCTCTGAGGGAAAGCAGCTCGTAGTGCAATGGGTAGTGACGTTGCTTCATGGGAGGTAGGTCGGGTGTTCGATTCTCGCGCTGCTGTTTTGTTGCATCTGATTGGTTTAGATTTGAGAGATTTATTTTTTATTCTGATGTCTATACCATTTTCAGACGTTTTCTGCGCATTTTCCAGCTGCATGCTGTGGTATTCAACATGATGATGCATAAATGATGGTGCGTCACATGTGGTTAAAACGAGAAAGTCTGTGGATCCCACAAATTGACCTGAACGGCATTGATACACTCTTTCTCTCATCTTTGCCTGTCATCTCCAAATCAGAGGTCTGCTGGAGGTTCACCAAACCTAACACCAGCAATGTCGCCGATGCTCGAATGGTGACCCACTTGCTCACGCTGAAGTGTGGTCCACCTTTAGGTAAAGAGCCTTCAAGGGAATGACACCAACCTGAATGAACGGATGACCAGCATACTCAAGGACCTCGAGGCGCATCAACTTAAAGTTGACGAATACGAACAGCCGGAAGTGGTGGAAAAACAAGAACAAGGTTGGGATCCGCAAGACGAACTGATAGACGTCGAAAGGCAAGCAAGCAGTGGGCATATTACAATGCTTTCGGGTGGAATTCTTGATTCGGAGGAAAGGGAACGTCTTCAATTGGATGTCGTCTATGGAGCCGATCTCATTTGTCCATATATGGAAGCAAACTGTAGGAAGCCTTTATGCGATGCCCGTATTGTGACAAGTGCCTCTGTTTCATGCACTTTGTGCCTGTGTATCACTGATGTTAAACGTTTATACAGCATTATGTTGATCAGCTTTCTCATTGCCTCTTGGTTAAAAAACCGGTCAGTAATAAACAAAGCTGCTCTCCGCGACATGCATCTGGAAAAATTGCGCAGAAAACATCTAAAATGGTAAAGACGTCAGAATTCCTAAAATTTCAACCAATCAGGTGAAATGCAAAAATTCAGTGGCGCATAAAAGTCGAACTCCCGACCTCCCCTCCTGGAGCGATGCCGCTATCCACTGCGCTCCGAGCCGCTATCCGCCTGCGGCATCGCGGGCGTACAAGACTTCTGAAGTCGTGAGGCGCCGATTTCATTGTAAATTCAGGGTCCCCCAAACTCCTTGGTTTAACGACTTCTCGAAAAATAAACGAATTTTTATACTAATTGAGGGGTGATGGTTCTTCCTATATGACTCGCTCTCCCCGTTCAGACATACGCTTCAGACCCTTCACTTTCAGAGCTCAAAAATTTCATGCGAGACGTTTCGTAGTCGTTTCATTGTCCTTTTTTTCCTTCGCTGTGAATTGCTAACTCACTATCAGTGGGGTGCTCGTTGGGGTTTTAATACTCTTTTTTTGTTTGTTCTGGAGGCGCAAAGTAGCTCTGAGGAGGGCTCCGCTTGTAAGGCAGCCAAAACGACATCTTTTACGTAGCACTGTTGTGTTCTGCTCCAGTAGTGAATTGAGCTAGGCCAGTAATGATGTAATTGGGCATTCATGTGTCTTCCTACCAGGGCACATGACCACTTAATTCAAGGTGACACACTACAAGCTGCTTGTAGTGTGTCACCTTGAATTGTCTGTCTGTTGAATTGAATTTTTAGGAGGTTGCGCGCCCCTATTATATCATTTACTCGGTTGTATCCGAACCGGATATCCGAAATCCTGCTCGGCTGAAAATGGCGCTATCTAAATCATCCGAAGATCCGGGGCTTTCGAAATTGCCCTCATCTGAATCATCCGAAGATCCGGGGCTTGAAAAAATGGCCTATCCGAATCCTCCGATGATCCGGAAAATCGGCGTCGGATCCAATGTCTAGTGTGTACTACAATCAAGCACGCAGCACTAAAGGGCCTCATTCCCTGACCCCGAAAGAGCCCCCATTTCTGCAGCGATGGGAAGAACGAGTACGGAGAGGCTGCTAAAATCTCAGGGCCTAACCAGGCTGCACAAATCGAAAAGGACTATCATGACCTGTACTTGGGACGCCCGCACGCTCGCATCGGAAGCATCCGTAGAGCAACTGATGGTGAGGATGCAAGCCAGGAAGACCAAGTACGAAGTCATCGAAATGAACGTGATGAGAAGGCACCATCCCTACACGCCGCCTATGACTCCGGAGGAAAGCTGCTCCTCGGAACATGCGACAACAGGGGAATACGCGGCGTCCTCGTCAACACGCACTTGGCCTTGAACAACGTCGATTCGTACGAGTCTCTAACAAGCCGAATCGGACGTCTGCGACTGAAGCGATGTGGCTCCGTGCCGGCTTTGACTGTGTTCGTCGCGTATGCCCCAACATCCAACTACGGCGACGAAGAGGTCGAAGCCTTTTAAATGGAGCTGAGGAAGTTCCATAAGGAAGATTACACCTTCTACGTGGTGATCGTAGGCGATTTCAAAGCCAAGATCGTGCCACGAAGGTCGCCGGAAGAATTTCACATCGGAACCCACGGTTTGGAGTGGAATGAGCAAGGTGAAAGACTGTCTGAGTTTATCAATTCGACCAGACCGCTCATGGAAACTCACAGTTCCGGAAGCCTCCCTCCCTACGATGGATCTGGGAATCCCCCGGTGGCCAGTTCCATAACAAGATCGACCACATCATCTTCAACCGCATGTATTGCCTGACCGACGACTCCCTTGTCTCCAAGTTCTACACGGGATCGGAACCACCTCCTTCGCGTGAGGTTCCGCCTTTCGCGTCAAGGAGAGAAGGCCGCAAAGTTTAAGAGGACTCCCAGAACGACCATCAAATGGGACCTCTACCCCTCTCTTGCCAGCCTTTGGGAAGATGTCGTCAAGGACAACATTGTCGAAGAATGCGACCGCTTCGTGCACTGCTTCGCTATAGTGCTAAGGGAGCCGAGAGCTTGAAGACCACCAAGAGACGTCTGGCTTCAGAAAATCTCGAGCTGATACGCCAGCGTGGAGAAGCACGAACGTCAGGCAACTACCAACGGATGTCCGAGCTTGCGAAGCTATGCAGAACGGCGATAAAGGAAGACCTTAAGGAGAGAAGGGCGGAAGTGTCGGGTGAAGCTGCAGACGCAGGAATGAGCATCTGCAATGTCCGCCGGAACTTCGCCAACTTCAAGACCAAGATGACCTCTCCGACGTCCTGACGGAACCGGCACGTTTCCAGAATGACCATGGAGAAGGTCATCCACGACTTCTACGCCGATCTCTCCGATAGCCACGTCCATCTGCCCTCATGCCATTCTCCGCTGAATAGATGCGTCGTCCCCTCTGTTCTCCCTTCCGAGATCCAACACGCCATCTCGTCGGTGAAGAAACGTACAGCACCCGGTCCCGACAGGATCAGACCCGAACACCTGAAGAACCTCTCGCCAACGCTCATCAATACTCTGGCGCTGCTCTTCACACGTTACCTATCAGAGTGCAAGGTTCCATCTCCGTGGAAGACCAGCAAGACCGTTCCATGTTCGACTGTCGATGAATCTTAGCATGTTTTTTATTTGTGCTGTAGGATCTCGTATAAAGCTGTTGAGCCAAGATTGGTATACTTCTTTATTCGGCTTACGTTTTGGCATAACTGCCCTCTTCAGAGCCTGGAGAAGACAAAAGGAGTTGGGGAAATTATCTACCCAAGGATCATTTCAAGTTGCAGAAGTTCCAGGAGCAAGCGGTAGAATGAGACGAAAAGGGGAATAAGGCAACCCGACTGACCTTATAAGACAGCCAGCCGAGAGACTGCTAGGTCACCTGGGATGGAGAAAGACGTGGACGAATGAGACTCTCCCTCACATCGTCAGCGACCTTCTGGTTGCCGTCCTCCTCGGTGATCCTGAATAGGATTAGCAGAACACTGGACGAAGGACAGCCATGCAAACAATCAGAATTTCGGAGAGGACTTAGCACAGTCGACCATATACGCACCATTATGAAGCTCGTCGGAATATTGCAAGAGCACAATCTGCCGCTGTGCCTTACGTTCATCGAACTGAAGAAGGCATTCGACTCCGAATGCCTAAAAACTGAAGCGGTCATCGAAGCCCTGCTTGCTCAGGGCATTTCTACTCAGTACGTCAGAGTGCTTCGAGAACTGTACAGTGGATTCACGACCAATATTTCACCATTGCACAACGACGTCATTGTCAGCGTGAGGACAGGGGTCCAACAAAGGGATACCATATCCACGAACCTCTTCAGCGCCACCTCAAAAATGTCATGCGTGAACCTTAATGGGAAGATAAGGGAGTGAATGTCGACGGCCAGCGACTGCACCACCTTCTCTTCGCTGACGACATCGTGCTCATAGAACCGAGCATCAGCCAGATAGAGCGAATGCTCGCGGACTTTGATCGTATATGTGGGAATGTTGGACTGCAACTGAAGCTTACGAGGACGATGTCCATGAGCAACGGGTAAGTTGCTGATGCCCCATTCTCGCTCAACGAAAAGAACATCTCCTAATGCTCCAGCTACGTGTATCTGGGTCGCGAAATCAACATGGCAAATGACGTAGCGCCAGAGCTGGGCAGGAGAAAGCGGCTTGGGAGCTTTGCAGAGCGTCAGGGAAGTCGTGGAGAAGACGAAGAACGTCCGACCCCATACCCACCTATTCGACTCCACCGTTCTTCCTTCATTGACATACGCCTCAGAGACCTGGGCTATACGAAGGCAGGATGAACACGCGATCAGCGTCCCGCAGCATGGAATCGAGAGGACGACGTTCGGAGTGACACGATTCACAAAAGTGAGATAAGGCCTCCGGAGTTCCGAGCTTCGTCGACGTTTGAAGATTGAGACGCTATCGGATGGGCCAAGTTATCCAAAATTATTAGGTTGTAACGAAATAAATGGCACTGAACTACTGTAAATTTAAACAGTTAATATCTCGGCTTGTAGGCAAGCTTATTAATCGAAATAAAAACCTTCTGGTTCTACACATCTTTGCCAACGTGACACAATCTTTTTTATCCCAGTAGCATAAAAATCAGAAGTTCTGGAATTGACGAAATCTTCGAAGGCACTTTCGGCATCCTGTTGGTATTTGAATATTTCCCCTATCAAGAAGTCGCCAAGATGCTTGAAGAAATGGTAGTCTGTTGGGGAGAGGTCGGGAGAAAACGGAGGATGTGGTAGAGTTTCAATGCTCAGCTCATTCAATTTCTGCAACGTGATTCGTGCTACATGGGGGCGAGCATTGTCGTGCAGAAGGAGAACTCGCCTTCGGTTTACCAAGGCCGGCCGGATATCCTTCAACTTTTTCATCATTTCTTCAATTTCAATGCAGTACTTCTCTGCCGTGATGGATTCACCGGGAGGGAGGAAGCTGTGGTGAATAATTCCCAGCGAACACCACCATACTGTCACCATTACTTTCTTTTGGTGCAATTCCGGCTTCGCAAAAACCTTGGGGCTCTCATCGCTGTCCACCTACTGTGCCGATCGTCGCCTGTTGTCGTACATTATCCATTTATCATCACAGGTTACGATGCGATCAAGGAATGGGTCCGTTTCGTTCCGTAGAAGCAGTGCGGGCGAGATCTCATATCGTCGGTTTCTTTGCTCCTCAGACAGCTCGTGAGGCATCCATCTTTCCAGCTTTTTGGTCTTTCCAATTCCCTTCAGATGCCGGGCAGCTGTGTTGTGACTGACGCCAAGAACCTTCGCTATCTCCCTGGTACCTTTGTGTGGACCTCCTCTACCACATTTCTCAGCTTGTCCTCATCAACATCACTATGCCTCCCACGACCTTCATGTTCTTCCAAGCTCTCATCTCCATTCCGGAACTTCTGATACCAACGATACGCCGTCCGAATTGTGGAACATCCTTGACCGAATGCGGCGTTGATCTTCTCGTCCGCCTCCTTAGCTGTAGTGCCCAGCTTGAATTCATACAAGTAAATGCCTCGGATTACCCTTTTGTCCATCTGCAAAAAAGTCAATAAAACTCTAAAGTTTTCCACTTTTACATAGAAAATTTGGTACTCCCCGGTAGAGCAAAGTTTGCGCTTTTAAATGATATGCCACATGTTACGGTTTGTTCATGATCAAACGCGTAAAGACGCGCCAAATAATGGCGCGAGCCAGTGCCATTTAATTCGTTACAACCTAATAGGTGGGCCGGCCACGTAATGCGCTTTGCAGACGCCCGCCGGACCAAGGGCTGTCACCGACTGGATTCCGCTGGATGTCAAGAGAACACCAGGACGCCCACCAACACATTGGCCGCACTTCTTCGTGAAAGTCCAACGACCGATATGACGCCCTTCATGCCCCTCGACCGATGAGGATCCATTGGAGCAGTCTGGCAAGCGACAGGGACGAATGGAAGCGCTGCTGGTGCCAGCTCGAGCAAGTCGATGATCAACGGGACGACAGGTGATGGAGGTGAAAATATACGACATCGCGCGGATTCTTCCTTCCACGTCGTGCCTACATGTCCGCCACACCAGCTGCCGATCACGGGCGCCTAGGGCGAAGTAAACTCCTACCAGCGATCGGCCATTGCACCCCATCCTTAACCAGCCGTAACTCTGCTCAGTGCAGAATTCGGGCAAGACCATTGGATTCTCGTATTTTCGGGACAGAAGCGCTCGTGCCGATATACACCACTTCCGCCGCTGAAACCTGCCCTTGAGGTAGTCTCCTGGTTAGTAGCAGCAACACTGCTCGCCCACGTCTCTGCATCGCAGCAGTGTTGGAAACTGTCGGCTTGACAAAGCTGGCTCGGAGTTCGTTTACCACTGGTGGGGAGTAGACCCAGCGTCCGAAGGCAGGGTATAAAACAAAATATGGGCGGAGCAAGAGGGTCCACTCAACTCCAGCTAATATACATTGCATCGTGCATGTTTTTTTGTTCTAACTACAAGCTCGAGATACATGTGGAGAGATTTCAGGGTCAGGCTTTCAGGGTCTCGTTTTGGAGGAGCACCTTATATTACTTCTAGATGACCAAATTTTCCTGGTGTAGACACTTTATTTATGCAGTTGCTGACAGCATAAACGTGGTAGAGACTGTGTTCATGGAAGAGCAAGAAAATGACTGGCGGAGTCGAGCGCGTAGTTCGCACCATCAGCATCCCCACGTCTTCGGAGATCTTCAGGCCGGCATAGTCGCTGATCGGTGCCGAAACTCGATGGTTGAACGTCCCACAGCGGGCATTGTTGGTGAATATATAGAGTTCGGCTGATTCGCAACCGACAGGTCGAAGCCGCGGTCTCGGCTGATTCGCAACCGACAGGTCGAAGCCGCGGTCTCTCCTGGAACGGAAACTGTCCCTCTCGCTCTCCCTGTTTTCATTTTCCAGCAATGCCAGCATTACGGGTAACGACTTTCTCCCTGTATTTCGCGACCGTCTTGAAGAGAACACTGCCGTCGTTTCCAGTCAGCTCGACCTGCCAGCTGTCACCGTTCGCGTAATCCAACAGAATCAGATGTTGATTGTATTGCAGACACTGTGCGAGTTCCCGTTCGTGAGGAAGGGCGACAGCTGAGTTATCGGCGATATGGAACCAGATGGCTCCAGGATGTAACTCTAACGCGACGCCGTGTGCTAGCCGCATGCGACGTCGCAGCGCTGAAACGCAGACGTGCGCTCGGTGACGGTCTCCGGGCTACTCGCCCCCGTGACGTCACAGTCGGCGCGCGAACGGAGTTTCGCACGACGTCTGGCGTCTCTCGCTGCCAACCGAATCTCTCACTCGCAGCCGGAGCCTTCACCTCTCCGTGCACTTTTGCACGTGGGTTCATGAGAATCCGTTTCACTTAGTGGCAGTAAACCGTCTCCGGAGTGAGTTGATTGGTGCCAGACGTGCCCAGGAATGGTGAAACACTGACTAGCCTTTTAACAGAAATCCATGAGTCCTTGGATTTGCAAAATATGCACTTGAACTACGGTGATGATCCCAACGATGCGCCAGGCATTCTGCTTCGACAGTATCCCGTATTACCATACGGACACTGCTACGAGCATCTTAATCAGGGATAGGGGCTGGTTTATCATATTTGCCTTTAATAGAGAAGGCCTGTACGTGATGGTAGCTTTTGTATCAGACATCAGGCCCTTATTTTCTGTGCTTGACGCCAGAAATTGAATCCTGGGCGTTTTCAGATATCCAGCGGGTTCTATCGAAGCGTTTATGGATATGCCTGGATCATGGGAAACATATGGCACATGGCTATAGATGCAAATTGACCAGAGGGGGGGGGGTCAACATGTACTCAATGGCTATTCCGCCTTGCCCCAAGCGCTGCATAGTGCTGTCCTACAGGGTGAGCCTCACTCCTTCATTATACGGAAGACCTTAGTGTTGGGGATGAGATGTTCATGAGCTCATTGAGAGGAAAGAGGCACATATGACCAATATTCTTCACTCCATTTAAGCTCTTTAGCTTTTCGGCCAGCTGTCCTAGATTATCTACACTGACTGTGTATGTGTCGACTCTTCGACTCATGCCACTCCACTGTCGTAAAGACGGTAGGAAAAATCCTAGGAGCATTGGCAGACCTCTATTAAGAATATTATGAGGACATCCAGGTGTCTGGTTAGACCTCGAAGGTCCCAGTGAGGTGGAGAAAGAGCTTTCGTCCATCCTTAGACAGCTTTGGAGTGCAGTTCGAGAAGTTATCTGCTTGGAGCATTTGAGTCGTACTCCTTCACTCCTCCTTAAAAATCTTCCCCTTCTATGGTTGCTCGCAAATATTTCAATGTGACCTCCTAAGTGTGTCAATGCAACCGGCCTTTGCGTGATTTGGTCGGTACCAGTCCCTGTAGATTTCGTAAGCCGTCATCGTGCTTGGAGACTCCCTCATCGCGGCCGTGAGCTCATGATTCACACGTGGACCAAGTATGGAGACATTCGCGCCCGCGTGCACTCTTTCGTCTGGAATCTCTCCTGCCGCGCTCGCAACCGCGGTCGCGGGGGCGAGTAGCCCCGCAACCCTCGGTGACGCGTGGTTAGCCGCGGAGCACGAGATTTTGCCAGTGTTTGGGCTCCACGACTAGTTTTTTTTTAACCACAGAGAGCCCCAAATGAAATGGAAGAGGAACTCTCTTGGTAGAGGCGCTTGAAAGAAAAAGGAAGCAGTAAAATGCCTCTGCCTCTGCTTGTAGATTGGAGAAATAAGGAGATCCTTAGCGTTTGCTGAGGGGTGCCTGCCAACGGCATTACACATGTACATGACAAGTGAGTTGGCGACGTTCCAGTGTAGCGTGAAGTTAGAATTAAGGGAAAAGCTGTGGATTAGTGTGCTCAACCCCCCCTCCCCAATAGAAACTTACAAACACTTGCTTCCGAAAGTCTAGTTAGTTATCCCGTCCCAGTTCTTGTTCCAATTTTCCCTCACTAGATCCTTGACCATTTCACTTCTCATTTAAAATAGATTGAGTCTGATTCCTCCCGAACTTTGTTAACCGCTACTCCCACTTCCCTACCATTAGACATCAAACTTATCTCATCCTCATCTCCTGTCTTCTTCCTTCTTCGACGTTGCCGGCGTGCACTCTAGCCCGGGTCACTAGCCGTCCCTGTCGGAAGCAGTCGGACCGCGACAACTGGTCCAATTTCGTCGCGCACCGTGCGCGACGCCAGGGGAGTTCGCGCGGCGTTGGAGTTATGTCTGCCCCCAGAACCGGCTCGTGTTGCTTCGCCGTTCACAACGATGATGTCAATCTGACCGAACGGCGTTGTGTGCGCAAAGGTTCGCTAAGTAGATCTTGTAACAGTCCTGTGATATCGTGACTTCCACATCGAGCGGCATCCCGGATGAAAGGATTTCATGGTTCACTATCAGAAACAAGTTATCGGTACTGAAGGAACTGTCAAAAACTGTCAAAAACAAGGGAAGGGCTGACGGCTTAAGTAACCGAGGAAGAAAACGGTTCGGAGCCGAGAAAAAGAAAACAGGCCAAGTGTTTCTAGTGCAATGAGTATGATCACTTTAGACGTGACTGCAAAACGCCGAAGAAGGCGGGAGAACCGCTAAAAGTCCGAAGTACCAAAAGTTTTCACAGCATCCTTGAGAGCCGTGGAGTCAACACTGCGTAAAGACGGCCTGTTCGGTGAGCGTTCTATAAGAAAAGTAAGCCTGTTGGAACTGTCCAAAAAGGCGCTACTGGACGCGGGTTCGCAAATGAGCATCCTTCCTCTCGAGATGCTCTAAGCAGAGCTAGTAGCGACGTTCGACCTAAATGTAGATGTCGAAGAGGTCCCGATTGAAGGACAGGAGGCTGTGTGTGACGCATCAGGCAACAGAATGAGATTTAAAGGCCGTTACAAATTCCTCCTAACTCCGAGCAAATCGTATCTTGTGTTGTGCAAAATGTAAGCTCTGACAAAGGTTTAATCTTGGTTTCGCAGTCAGCACAATTATCTCAAAGGAACCTCATTGTAGCTACCGCAATAATCAATTCATCCAACTCACAATTGCTGGTGAGTAACCCAACTAACCAGCCGCAAACTTTATAAACTTTCGCCGGTTCTCGCCTCGCGAACGCGTCTGAGGTCCGCGAGGAAAAAGACACTGGCAGAAGTGCAGGGCTGCTACCTGCGCATACTCCCGTAGCTTGCGTCACCGAAACGAATGAAGCAGACTCCAGCTATGTAGTCAACCTGGATAATTGCGATCTCAATAATGAACAGCGCTGTCAGCTACGCGCGCTTCTCGATAAATATTCTGACGTATTTTCGCGTCACCAATACGACATTGTTTAATTACCCAAGTTTGAGACATGGGACGCGACGAGACAAATTTACGTTGGCAATCTGCCTCCAGACACTCGCGAGAAGGACATTGAAGAGTGTTCGCGAAGTACGGAAAGATTCGTTTCGTCGACATCAAGGGCGGACGTGGACCACTCTACGCATTCATCGAGTTCGAAGACGCACGAGACGCCGACGATGCGGTGCGCGGTCGTGACGACTACGATTTCGACGGATGCCGGCTTCATGTCGAGTTCACGCGCGGAGTCGGTCTACGTGGTCCTGGTGGTCGTCCTCTGCACGGAGAAGGTAGCGGCGATAGTGGAGATCTCGGAGATCGAGGCGGACGTGGTGGCTACGGCGGCGATCGCGGAGACTTCGGTGGTGGCCGTCGTGGCGGTCCGCCTACCCGTCGCTCCAACTTCAGAGTTGTTGACGAAAACCTCCCGGCGACTGGCGCATGGCAGGATCTCAAGGATCATATGCGTGAAGCCGGTGAGGTGTGCTATGCCGATGTCGCCCGTGACGGCACCGGTGTTGTTGAGTTCACTCGAGCTGACGACATGAATATATGCGATACGAAAGCTGGACGACACCAAGTTCCGCTCTCACGAGGGAGAGACCGGATACATTCGTGTGCGTGAAGACACCAGTGCAGGAGGAGAGGGAGGTGGTGGTGGTGGCCGTGGAGGTGGAGGTGGCGGTGGCCGCTCGCGTTCTCGCAGTCCACGTCGTTCGTCGCCGAAGTACAGTCCACGTCGCTCGCGTTCGCGCTCGCAGAGCCGTTCGCCGTCCAGATCTCGTTCTCGCAGCGCCTCCCGCGACTAGGATCGAGCACGAGCACACACGCACACTGGGATGTTGGCTCGGATCTTCAATACGTTAATGGTATATATTTTTGTTCGTAAATGCGTGTCGTCTGTTACTGTATTATAGCGTTTAATCATTAATTAACTAAGCATACCTCGTTAAGACCTCAAATCTGACTTTCGTTACATGAGCGTAGTAAGCGTAAGTGAGTAATGTGCCACGGTGGTCGCCTGCCGCCGTTGTCTAATGTTGACTGTTTTGACTCTGAGTGAGTTTCCAATGAAGTTTGCACCATTGGCAGTTTCACCGCTGGCAAGGTACATATCTATACCACTAACGACTCCACCCCCCCCCCCTCCCCAGTAAGGTTCGACCTTACCGTGTACCCGCCAAACATCGCGAGGAAATTCAAAAACACGTAAATATGCTCGTTAAAGCGCGTGTTATGAAGGAATCGCACACCCACTGGGTTCATAATTTGGTCGTAGTTCGGAAGAAGGATAACTACTCGAGGAGTTTGTCTAGATATGAGACGTCCAATTAATGGAGTGACCTGAAGCCCTGCCGGACCAGTCCCCTATTCCACGCATAGATGATGTCTTAGAAAAAATAGGTGGCAATAGATTCTACACAAGATTAGATCTCGCTAGTGGATATCTTCAGATTCCCCTAGACGAAGAAAGTAGTTACAAATGTGGACTTATCACGGAAAATAAAATCAACCAAATGACCCATCTTCCCTTTGGTTTAAAATCCGCGGGTAGCTACTTTGCTTGAATAATGGCCAAGGTCCTTGGCGGTCGAAAGGGTAATGTCCTCACGTATATTGACGATATTTTACAACAAAGATTTCAGCATTCACCTTCAGTCTATCGAAAAAGTTCGTATGCGACTATGGCAGTTTAACCTAAAAGTTTCCCCTAAAAAGTGTATTTTCGCAAGACAGCAAATCACTTTTCTGGGACATGTCATCAGTAAAGACAGCTATTCATCAGCCGAAGCCAATACGAAATCAGTACGGGAATTCCCTAGACCTAGCAATACTAAAGAAATAAAGCGTTTTCCCCGAATGGTAGGTTTTTCCGCAAGTTTATTCCTAACTTCGCTAACGTAGCAAAACCCCTAACTAGAATGACTCGTAAAGGAACAAAATTCCAGTGGACAGAAGCGCAAGAAGCTGCATTTCAGGAGTTGAGAGACACACTATTAAGGAAGCCTATTCTTGACTACCCGAACTACGACAAGCTGTTCCACATCTTTACCGATGCAAGCGGAGTCGCTCAAGCCGGCGCTCTAATGCAGGAAATCGAGGGCAGTTCAAAGCAATTTTATGCCGTCGCTTACTGTAGTGGAACATTAACGGAGACCGAGGGCCGATGGCCCGCGGTTCAAATCGAATTAGGAGCGATTATTTACGCCCTCAGGCAATTCAAACCTTATATTTGCATGGCGCAAGTAACACTGCATAGCGAACATAAGCCTTTGACGTTTCTTCTTAACAACAGCAAAACCCACGATAATGTGGCACATTGGCTCATTGAATTGCAGACATTAAGGTAACTCATATTAAAGGCTCGAAAAATACGGTCGCCGAGGCACTCTCTAGAGCACACGAGAGCCAGGATAGTGTTTCCCCTCCCGGCAAGGAACTTCGAGATATCATAAAGTTCCCTCTCAGCCTACCCATGTCTTTCGAGGCGGATAAGCCCCACACAGTGTATTCACTCAGAACATACGTAAGCGGAAGCCCTGACCTTATTAGCTTTGCTGATGAGCAGAAAAGGGACAATCTGCTGCAGTGTCTCCGAGGTATTATAACCGATTCAGAATTACCCATAGATACACTAGAAACAGTTAAAACCCAGGCTGGAAAAATGGCCCCTAGGTGCGTAATTAAGAACGACGATTGTCTCCATTATTTCCTAAACGCAGACGATAATACTCTCAACGTTTTATTAGTCCCCAAACATTTGCAAACTCTCATTTTCGACGCTCAGCAGCGCCCTCTCCGGCGGTCGTATGGGAAAGAAAAAACCCTTGCAAAGATTCTGCGTAAATACTGCTGGCATTCAGCGCACAGTGACATCCGAAAGTGGTGTGACTCCTGTCTCACCTGTCAAATGCGCCGCAATCCGAAGCCAAATTTCCGGGAACGCCTCATTCCCGTGCACAGCGAAGCACTGTTCGCCAAAGTAGGACTGTACTTATGCGGACCACTCAAAACTACGGAGCACGGCAATAAATACATTTTAATTATTGTTTGTTGGTTCACTCGGTACGTAATTTCCGTTCCCTACCTGACGCGAGGGCTACTACGATCGCGCACGTACTACTAACGGAATGCGCCTTGAAATATGGCACTACGACTGAAATAATCTCCGATCAGGCTTCAAGTTTTACGTTGCAGTTTTACCAGGAGTTCTGCAACCTTTTGCACATTAAACACCGCTTTGCAACTCCGTATCATTCGATGGGAAACGGCGCTACGGAGAGAACTTTCAGCACTTTTCAAGCTATTCTCTCCAAATTTATTAATATAAAACAGAATGATTGGGATTTATTCATACCCTGCGTAGCATTTTGTTACAAAACCTCCATAAATGAGTCCACCGGTGAATCACCATACTTTTTAATGTTTCGTGGAGATCCTGTTTTTACCACAGATCATATACTATTGCCCAAAGCCCGACCTCAAATCCCTGACCCCTCGGAAACGGACGACTATAAAGCGCAACTAGTATCGGCTTTACAACTAGCGTGGCAGCACGTTGCAGAGCACGCTAGAACATATAAGGCGTACGTGTACGATCAGAAAGCTCGCCCTTCTACGATCTACGAAGGAAATCAAGTGTTTTCCGCAACTTCTTCTTCTTCTTCCTCAGTGCTTATCCCGCATCGTAGCGGGGTCCGCTATTCTGGTGTTATGACGCCACCTTTCCCGATCCAGCGCTAGATCAGGGTAAACACCAGTAATCTTCAAGTCCGCATGTACCGTATCTAACCAGCGTTGCTTCGGGCGCCCTCTAGGCCGCTTTCCCATTACCTCGAAGTTAAGGCCTATCTTGCGGACGCTGTCTTCCTTTCCACGCAGAACGTGGCCGTACCATCGCAAGCGAGCTTCGCGCATCTTGTCGGCTATCGACGCGACACCAAACTTCTGCCGAATAGCATCGTTTCGGATGCGGTCTATGCGCGTGACTCCTGCCGTCCAGCGCAGCATCTTCGTCTCCTTAACGCTGAGGTGCCTTTCAACTTTTTTGGTCGCATACCAACACTCAACGCCATACATTGCCGGGTGCCGGGCCGGGTGACTGCTCTGTAGATCTTCGACTTCAAGCGCTCCGGTATCTTACTATCGCAGAGCACCCTAGTCAACGAGTGCCACTTGGACCAAGCTGCACTCACGCGTGAATTCACTTCAATCATCAGTTTGCCGTCAGACGTGACTGCTGATCCCAGGTACTTAAAAACCGAAGTGCGTAGGAGCTCGATGCCGTTAACCTTGATGGAGCTGGACTCAGTAACGTCCGTCGTTAGATATTCGGTCTTCTTCACGTTCAATTTGAGTCCAAACCGCTCCAAGCGATCACACCAAGCTTGCACCTCTCGCTCGAGTTCATCTTTATCTTCGCTAGCGAGCATTACGTCATCAGCATAAAGCAACGTCCAAGGGACGGGGTTCTGAAGATCTCGTGTGATGGCATCCATGACGACAACAAAGAGGAGTGGGGAAAGCGCAGAACCCTGGTGTACCCCGACAGAGATGGGGAACTCCATCGAGGTTCCAGCTGCAGCTTGAACTCGACTCTTTGGACAAGAGTAGAGAATTCGCACCCACTCTATGAGCTCTTCAGGAACTCCATGATGTCGCAAGGCGTACCATATCACTTCACGCGGTACGCGGTCAAAGGCCTTCTCTAAGTCGAGGAAAGCGATATGCACCGACTTCTGTTTCTCGCGATGCTTCTCTATCAGGAGGCGGGCGGCGTGTATGGCATCAATGGTGCCACAGCTAGCCACGAAGCCGCACTGATTGCTGGAAAGCTGGACGATGTCACGAATTCGTCCGTCGACAATTCGCTCAAAGATCTTCATGCTGTGCGAAAGCAAGCGAATCGGACGGTAATTGGAGCAGTCTGCAGGACTGCCCTTCTTCTTCCAAATCGGAATCGCCGTACTTTGGCGCCAACACTCAGGCACTTTTTTCTCCGTCACAACTGAGCAGGGTACCAAAACTTCGACTTCCACAGTTCTGCTGCCACGTCGTCGGGCCCAGTCGCTTTGCCTGGCCTCATCTTCTTCATAGCCGCTCCAATCTCCTCCACGGTGCTGAACGGGGCCGTGGGTTGGAGCCGTTGAGGGGATGGCTGGATGAGGAAATTCTACTGTAGAAATTTCCTCAAAGTAATCGCGCCATCGCTTCAATGCCTTCTTGCGGTCCATAAGAAGATGGCCGTTCTCATCATTGATGCCGAAGAACTTCTCGATGTCCTCGGTCTGACGATGGCGATTCTTTGCGAGTCGGTACAGATACCGCTCACCATCGCGCGACTCGAGCTTCTCGTTGACATCTCCATAATAATAGCTTTTGCAACAGCCACGGCCTTCTTTGCAGCTTTCTTCGCTTCTTGGAACTTCCGCCAGTTATCGGCAGTCTTTTCGCCGAGAAACACGTGATATAGCGTCTTATTCTCTCGAACTTTGGCTTTCACGTCATCTGTCCACAGCCAGGCCTGCTTGTCGCTCCACCTGCTTCAGCCTCGGAGGGGCGATCTTTAAAGTACAGATCAGCGGCCGATGCTGTGGGGCGACCGTCTCATACGGCACGACCTTCGCGCCTGTGACAATACTTCGGTCTCGATCCTTCACAACGACAAAGTCTATCTGAGTCCTGGTGTTCCGCTATAGAACGAGATGAGGTGGGAATCGCGTTTGCGAAATACGGTGTTCACTATGGTGAGGTTGTGCGATTCCGCATATTCATGGATACGCTCACCATCTGCGTTACGCGACCCGTAACCGAACCCACCATGACAGCCGTACCCGTCTTTCGTCGCGCCGACGTCTCCGTTGAGGTCACCAGCGACTATGATGACATCTTTCGACGGTACCTCAGCTGTCTTCTCATCAAGCAGGCTCCAAAACTCTTCCTTGGCTTGATCCGAGTAGCCAGTGTGCGGAGCATACGCAGAGAAGAAGTGATAGAGTCGCTCCTTCGCGGCGACAACTATCTTCATCAATCGATCGTCAAAGCGCTCGACGCTTACAATCGAGTCACGAAATCGTTCGGAGACGATTATTCCGACACCACTGGTGGTCCTGGGACCTCCACATAGAACGGCCTTGAAGCCTCGTCCTATGTCCCTTGACTTGCGGCAGGACCACCTCGTCTCCTGCACCGCACAGAGATCAACTCTTCTACCCTCCAATGCTTCTACCAGCTCGCACGAGCGGCCCGTCAACGTACCCACATTCAGCGTTGCTACGCGGGTCCTGCTTACGTTACGGGACTAGCTCAGTTGCCCCCCGATGCTGTCCTCGCATCGGGACCCTCGCATACTTCTCACACTCGCCGGGCTTTGCGAGTGCGCGTCGGCTCCCGCGGACGCCGTAGCACTATCTCGATAAGCCTGAACAGTCATTCACCATGTGATGTGACATGGGTCTTCGTAGGCCGGTCTGTCACAAGGGCCTGTCGCCTGCAATCGAATATCCGTGATCGGCTTAGCTCGCAGAGCGAACAGTTTCCAGTGGCACCACGTGGAGGAACGGACATCGCCACCAAGTGTTTTCCGCAACTATACCAGCAAATCGGGGCGCACGGAAATTATGCTTCCCCTGGATTGGTCAATTTTGCATTCTGAAGGTCGACCATCCACACGCGGTGATTTTATGCATAACGTCGCCGCAGTCCCAGCCCCGTCGTGTTCACGTCGATCAGATAAAAAAGGTCGTTGATCTCATGGGTCCACCATCCACCCTCCCTTCAGTACCGGAGGAGTACGATTACGTAGACGCACTACCTGAAGAGCATATTCCTGGTTACATCCACCAACGGGAGGTATCAAACATCATGATACAGCCTCAGGAAATCCATAACGTCACTATAACCTCCGCCCTAGAAATCGTCAATAAGCTTAATAACCAGCCTCATACACATTTTTTTCTTCGCGAACACTTCCATTTTCAACTCGCACCAACGACATATGCTCTATTTGCCGTGCAACAACCATACTCCTCTTCTCGACTTTCCTTTTTCGCTATTTTCATCGATTTTTCCCCTTTCTTACCTAAAAGTAGCTTACCTTCATACCAAGTTCCAATTTCGTCATTTCCACCTACTGCCATAGACCGCTAATATGCCGCGTGTTTCATTGATTCTCTCCAGAAAAACTTTAACCCATTTCAGAAAAATGTCAAGTGATTCTCACAGCGCTCAGAGTGTTACTTCACCTGAGGGACTCGCCCCTAGCAGTAGAAGACCGCACTCCTCTGCCAGTTTCTGACACCAACGCTCATGAAGAACCAACGGACGTCGTGCTCTCCATCACCTTATCAGTGGCTGAGACGCTGTCATCGCTTATCGAGAAAGCAACTATCTCCCAAGAAGCGGCTCCCGAGGAGGCGCCACCAGCAGCAAAAACCGTAGTTGCCCCCTCTAGAGAACTGAAACATAAGGTTCCGCAAACCGCTCCTACGGCGAAGTTTGAGCAGTTTTCATCCCACCCGTGGGCTCCCTTTTTCAAGCCCAGGGTACAGATCAAGGAATGTGAGTATTATCACTCCGATCTGGATGTTCGCAACTATGAGAAAGTAACAGCTGCGGGGTACAGCGGCTTACACCTGCACCCATCTGGAGAGCCATTACCTAAGGTGGGTCACGAGGTACCCATTTTGGAAGCGGTTGGCCCATGGGCCATCGAAAACTTTTGTCGTTTTAATAGTTACGACCACATTACAAGTATAAGGAGGAGGTATCCTACCTGTCTTATATAGGGTCAAAACCTTGTATGGTTCCGGGGCGAGACTAGAAGCGGCTCATCTCGAGCTTCCCTTCCCCGACCGGTGGGACCTCCGTACCATGCAGATCGACCAGTTTGGCATCAATATTCGTACTGGTAAAAGAGGAGTGGACATCTGTGGCCTTATTATCGGTGATCTAGTCTGGGTGTATTCCCTCGCTGTAACTGTAAAATTCCAAAACTCCTATCTGGTAGCCCCCCCAAACGTGGAAGAAGCTACTTTATCGCGGAAGTCCACCATATGGCGCGTGGCTCAGTTCAGCCTTGTAAATCGCGAGCTTAAGGATACCCTTGGATTCGTAATCAGGGTGATTTCCAGGCAAAACGGCACATTCCAATTGTGCATGCAAGGTCACGGCTACTTGGTCACCGCAAACAAAAATCGATTTTGCGATCCCAAGGATTTTCAACAGGTCACCGATAACTCCTTTATCATAGCCTTGTTTAGACCATGGCAGATTGACTACATGCGCTTCGCATGTAGGCTTAAGGGCAACGTAGCAGAAATATGCGCTTTCCTAGCCGATATTTAGTACATCCCCAGCGCGCCTCCCGTTCCAGGTGACATGCGACACTTGTAGAGTAGTCGCACAAGGATTTAATCGAGGCCAAGCTCACGGATTTTACTTTATTCGAGTCTCGCCCTCAGGAGGTCATGCAATTCCTGGAGCCCCTCTACAGCACTGCCTGTGGGACCATAGCGGCATGCGTCGAGGAAGCGTCGGACCACCGAGTACATAATGTAATCTGGAATTCCCCTGATATAAATGCTTTCCCGGCTAAAATGGAATTTCAGATCCCCGTTAGTAGGAAATCGGGTTGGGCAGTAGGTAAATTCGTTGAAGGAGCATACCAGCCTGGTGTACTTAAAGCCCGGATAATTCATTTGGTCATGAAGGACACAAGAGTCTCGGTCGCGGCGGAACTTCTACTCAAGGACACCACCAGATTCCGGTCGTACATGCTGAGTACACCACACCGTCGTATGACGGTCGGGACTTCGCTCAACAGTATCGAAGATAGCGCCAATCCTGTGTTGGCGATGCTAGAAAACTGCCGGATGGCTAGCACCTTCGAGCCGGACACGATGTCATGGCTGGCGGCTCGCGCAGGCAGGAGACGCCGACATATTGGCGCAGCAGGTAGAAGAGCGCACCTCAATAACTGTCAACGTCTCGGGAAACGACGTAGAGCCTAATGCAGACCAAGTCAATGCCGTAAACTGGTTCAATCGGCAGAACTCTGTACTAATCATTGACAGCGTGTACGGGGCAGGCAAGTCTTTATGCACGGCGGTCATGGCGAAGAAGCGGTAAAAAGGATAAAACCGTGCTCGTAGCCGCGGTTCAAAATAGTGCGTTAGATGTAATATGCGCAAAAATAGCAGAGCTTAACTCGGAGCGCATACGTCCTGTGCACTATGTCAGTGAGCTACTCTCGCAGGATGCCGCTAATAATGAACCCTTTAACATGGCTACCCTCAAGGAGCACCTTCCAGGCACCCATAGAGAAGTCACGTCCAAAAAGGATATGGCCGCGTTTAAGGAGTTTGCGGAACATCGTAACGCTTCTATTTCTAGAGCATTACGCCTCCACACGTATTATGTATCTGACCCGCGCATTTATTCGCATCTACAAACCCAATGTGTTCCTCTGCACAATATCCTCCGCCATAAGTTTAACTACAGGCCTTTGGCGCCCCTTCACGGGAATGGAGTGCGGTGCTTTTAGATGAAGCATCAAGAGGGATTCCAGAGCTACATTCATTGCACTTCTCTCGCGCTTTCAGTATGCTTGCTACACCCTTGTTGGTGATAGTAAGCAATTACCACCGTATGTAGGCGTTCACAACGTCCCCAAGGCTGTGGCTCTCTGCTCACAGTCGGTGCTGGATGTTGCCCACCGCAGGGGCAACGCTCAATTCTACCATAAGCACGGTGTACCCTCCGCACGCGGGTCTCATGCGCCTCCATTCTAAGTTTTTCTATGACGACGCTATGCAGGGCGGCACACCCGTAGAATCACGTCAAAATCTACTGTCGCGTGTGAAACTGATGAATCCGGAGATTCCGCTCGCAGTTGTGAACGTAAGAGGTCACGCAGTCAGATCCGTTACAGGGTCATACAGCAACGAGATTGAAGCAAACGCGGTGCGCGTCTTAGTCTGCCTTTTAAAAGCAGAAGGAGTGCGCGCGGAGGACATTATAGTCATATGCCTGTATCTATGTGAAACAAAAATATCTATGTGAAACTGTGCTGCGCGATACCGAGGTACGGTACCGCGGCCGTAGCTACAGTCGAAACTGCGCAGGGTTAGGAAAAAAAATCTATTGTGATTGTGTGTACCACATGTACTCACATCGACAAAGACGCCAACCATTCGGTTTTTGCAGATCCTAAGCGCCTCAACGTCGCGCTGTCTCGAGCTCGAAACGGAATGTTCGTCATTGGATGTCTCTCGTCTCTCAAAGTAATACCACTATGGAAACAAATCATCACATGGTGTCGCTTCAATAGAGTTCTGGCTGAAATGTGCTTCTTCGAAAAAACCACCCCCGCTGCGATCAAGTCCGAGAGCGGACTTCGCAAAAAGGGAGAGATGTAAGGGAGGAAGGAAGAATCAGTGTGGTGAGTCCCGTTTTAATATTTTACCCCCGTGTTGCCTTTCTCCTTGCTGGCTATCTCTTTCAGAACTTCGCTGCCGATTGCCCTTCTCTGTTTCAGGCACGGACTTGCGGAGGACGTACCTATATAAACGAGGACAAAGGACTCTCGAGGACTGCTACCCGGACGGTTGAGGAAAGCGCGGCTGCACCCAGGGACCAGCCAGTCCCTTCACCGCGGTGCTTCTGCTCCTTCCACCGACCACGCCGGCATTCGTCTCCACTCCGGTGCCCAGTGATCTCCCGCTATGGCATGTTCATGACATGTTTTCCGTTGTGTCGAGTTATGTTCCGGCTCGTCGTTCCGTGTTTTGTGGAATATCGCAGATAAATATGCGAAATGAATTGATTTTGGGTCACGACCAGAGGCTAAGGAACCAAGATTATTACTGGGGAAGACGGGCTACTACACCCTCTGTTCTTCACCTCCAAAAGGCTAAACAAGAGCGAAAAGAAATAACATGTGACTGATCTCGAGGCCCACGCAGTGGTATTCGCTTTAAGGAAGTTCCACATGTGTGTATGGATTACCAATCGAGGTTTTTGCGGACCACCAGGCGTTGACAGCCCTGTTTAAGAGGGTTAATCTCTCGGCGAGAATTCTCAGATGGCTTCTTGAGCTGCAGAAGTACAATGTGAAGGTTGTCTACCTTAAGGGTGCAACAAACAAGGTAGCAGAGCAGTGGTGAAGTTCCGTTAAATGATTGTACGGCGGCTGAACCAATTCCAAACGAGCTAATAGTAGGCGCTATAGTCAACGAATCCGAATGGACAAAAGAACTTCGCCAACACCCAGTTTATGGAAAGGTAATTGAAGCCTTGGCAAGTGAGCAGTTCGCTATGGATGTAGTGTTTCCCGAAATGACGCGAAAGTTTAAAGCTGTGGACTTCATGCTTGATGAAGGAACACTTGTGTTGCTCGAAAATGACACTCGTAAAAGCGTAGTGCCCCTTCAAAACGTAGGGCACTGTTTGACGAGCACGCTCAGTGGTGCTATCAGGCCACTTTGGTGCAAGGAAAGTTAGAAGGCAGCTCTCAAAGACATTGTTATGGGAGACCATGAGCTGGGATGTGTTCAGATGGTCACAAGAGTGGCGGCAGTGTCTATGCCACAACGTGCGTCCGCCTATGGCTCCGCAACTCAAGCCATTTGTAAGCTAGGAGCGTTATGAAGTGGTTGTTATTGATGTCCTTAAAATGGGATAAACTTCAAGTGGTAACCGCTACATTCTAACTGTTGTTGACCATTTTTCCAAACTAGCGAGAGCATATGCGATCCCAACGAAGAGAGCGGAAACTGTTGCCAAAGTGGACCTTCGAACGATGGGTCGCGGAGGGCTATCGCCAGTTGAGACGTCTGCTCTCCGACCAAGGGGGAGAGTTCGACAACAAGTTGATGGAAGAGCTGTGTATGTTAGTGAGAATCCATCGCGTGTTCATAAAAGGTCATAATCTACGCAAAAAAGGAGATCATCGAAATGTTCAACAGGACTCTCATAAGTATGCTGAGAAAGAAGGTGCAACTTCCATGCGAATGGGAAAAGATTCTGCCGTACTGTGTCTTCCCATACAACACGACTCCTCATAAGTCGACGGGTGAGTCGTCATTATTCATGTTACACGGATTTAATGCGCAAGTGCCGTGGGAAGGGGCTCTGTAGCGGCAGGTCACCAATTACGTGGTGGTAGTTGACGTAGCGGTTTGACGTAGAAGTGGTTCACGCCGATGCTTACGCACACGAAGTCGCTGAGAGGACGAGGACAGCATGAGAATATGCGCGCGAGGCTAACGATAAAATGAGGACAAGAATGAAAGGCCTATGACGAGGAGCATAGGAATCAGTGAATCCCCTCTCCAACTGGGAGATTGGGTGTTTATAAAGATTCCCAGTGAAAGACAGGAGCTCAATCCATAACGCACAAACGCACGGGAAGGTCCATATAGGGTTATCACAGTTAGTGAGAATAGGGCGCTGATCACTCTTATAGGTCATAACAAAGAACCGATAAGGGTACCTTGTGACGGGTTGTGGAAACTGCCAACCAGAATGTCAGATGCACCGTTGATCACGCGTACAACTAGAGAATAAAGCGGAAGGCCCCATAAAAATAAGATACCATCTTGCTCACTGATCATATGCGAAGGGTTTCTGTTTCCAGGATCCTTCTCGGACTGGATGACCAACTGCACCTTCGGCACCGATGTCAGTGTGCTCTCTTCGGCCAGATGGCTCAGCTAGCACTTCCGAGTCTGACCCACCCAAGGTCCAAAATTTGTTTCAATTAGCGAACGTCGCCTCGATTTCGGAGCAGTCTTGCTGGAGGGGGGGGGGGGGGGGAAAGAGCGCAAGGAAGAGGAATTGCGTAAGAACTTCTCGTATATAACCCCATATGGATTAGCACTGCTGGACGATGGTCACCGACGTCGTTGCCATCCGCACGCAGAGGTGGTTGAGCAGGCACGAGAAAAGAGGTTCGGCCACTCTGCTGTCTTCGAGAGGCCCCTCAACTACGATTTGGGAAGCCACATTGCAACAGCAATTGCGATGCTCGATCACATCAGACTACCGGGAGTAATCGTCCAGGACCAAGATGTCTTCCTAGTGTTACCACAACCCTTCTCTAAGGTACATCCCGACGTAGACTACTCTGACAACGTAGTCGTCTTCCTGTACCAGAATTTGAGTGTGCTGGCACATAAGATGATCTTGATGCCGATCACGTCCGTTGCACTCGTCTGGCCAGATACCACGCCCCCAAAAGTCGCGAGATACGACAGGTTCTGATAGCGTTGAAGCGCCACCTGCAGTGTGGAGGGGCTTTGGCTTTCTTCCCTTCGTCCTTCAAGGACGAAAACATCAAGGAGTGGACACACATGGGAAGAGCCTGAGCCGAATTCGTAAAGTATACAACCGCACCTCACCGCTCCTTAGATGACTGCGCGATCACTATAGCAACGTAATGGAACAGGCTTCGTTCATCCATCCAGCTTGCTACCTGGGCACTCGACCACGAAGCGGGAAGGCCCTCTTCTCAGGCCGCCAAATTCTCCTCTTTGTACAGAAAGTGGGGTTGACGGTGAACGACCTGATAATACTAGACGAGTTCGACGTTGCATCTTCAGAACTTAAGGGTCTGATCTCTGAGAGCTGGGAGGGACAACCGCTGAACGATCCGCCCCCTTTTTTGCGAAAAATCGCGGAGGGCGAACAGCTGGACGACGCCAGATTGTCGGCAGGAGTCTAGACTCTTGCTCAAGAGCTGCAGTGGTGCCTCACGTGTTCGGACGACATATCGGAGGCGTTTCTCGGCTACCGGTGGACAATCCGCTCCTTGTGACATCATCAATGATCGGAGGGACTATCGCTGGACACATGGCGTCACAAAGTATCCCACGAGATACCAAACTACACATGCGATGCCCTGCATACAGCGACCGATGTCAGGTGGGACCGTGGAATTCTTAAATTTCTGCAGTTGGAGCAGCTTTCCTCGATGTTCACGTTGTTCGACATCCTACTCGCTTTACTCCAGAGCTCCTACGCTTTACTTGCATTCTTGTTTTCTTTGCTGTTGTTCCGTCGTCATTCTTTACATCTGGAGTTCTTCGCATTCTGCGTGTTTCAAATTTATTACTACTTGTGCTCGATTATTATGTCAGAATTTATGGGACGACGGATATCTATTAGTGGATATTATTCCGTTGCAAGTAAGTTCTCTTGTATTACGAAAGGTCTCCCTTCCTTACTGAGGAGTTCCGGAGGGGATCTTATGTTTTGCTAACATTTTTTATTATTATCCGTCTAAGGGCAGGAATGAATCGGATAATAGTTTGTTTCCTTTTTCTCCTCTCCTCCTCTTCTCTTCTCTTCTTTTATGTACGATGCAAGATGTGAGAAGACCTGTTGTGTGCTTTGACAGCATCTCGTTTTGAGCAGTGTCTAGCGTTTCATCTTCTTTCATAAAACGTTTAATTAGGATAGGTGGGGTATTATTATTTTGTATGAACGGAAGTATGCTGAAAGCGTTGAACCGCTTTTTGGCAATTTTATCAATATTTGTGACATTGCAATGATAAAAATAACATTGACAAGTACAAAGTGCAGATAGGAGGTAGTTCCAGGAGGTAGTATTCATGAAGGGTCCCGGTTCTGGCTGAGCACCCCTCCATGAATACCTCTTCACTCTCATCATTTAAAAACAATTTGTTCTTGTGAAAATGTACCTCCCACACCGTAGGCTTCCCTTTTTAATAACAAGAGCAAAGGATAAAATATAATCAATCCCTTCTAGGGCTCGCCACGCAATTCCGGACGTCGTGGGGGAAGTTTGAATGTGTATTTCGCCTTTACAAAGAGTATTTTCTTACCAAAAAGTGCCCCTCCCCTAACAAATGAAGTTTAGAAAGGAAAGCTGACATAAGGATAAAGGACGGTATTAATCAATCCATGTTGGGATGCGCTACACATTCTACTTCTACGGAATGTCGTTGAGGTGATTTGGATGCGTATTTCGCCATACAATGACTTGCAGAGGCCAGTCAATGGATAAATCCTTTTCAGACGAGTCTGGTAGCAGTTCACTGGCTTCGTAGTGATGGAAACATTGCTTTGTTTTGGTCTAGGCGGGAAATTCTAACGAAGTACCCATTATAGAATGGGCTAAACGCGACACTTGGCGCTTCCTCCGACTGCTCTACTTCCGTTGTGGAGGCGAGGAGGCGAGGTAAATACAACCTAGACAGTGACGTCATGTAACCGCCAGTTAGTTAAAAGTGAGCCCGAAGGAAGGAGTTGGTCTGAACACGGAATAACCACTAAGCACACTTGGTGCTATCGGAGAGCAGCTGTGCAGGGTCATTTTGAACGCGCATTGCCGCTAAAGCAGTATAGGCAATTGAAATAAGGAAAGCACTCCAGAAAGCTCTGTAGGAATTTCCTCTTGTTATGAATACCGCTTAATTTATATACATTTATAGACATACTATAAATAAGTAATAATCAAAAATTGTTCATAACTACTGTTATTACTATTTGCTGCTATTCGTTATTATTTGTTATCGTATATTATTATCCACCATTACCATTCGCTCAACATATTCAGTCCATATTCATCCTTATTTAACACCGTTCAATAAGTTACGATTTATTATTTAATATTTTCGACCTGATGTTGAACCAGTATAGTGGGGGATCACCCCAAAAGGTGCGGTGGTCTTGGCCAGCAAGTCCAGGCCTTTTATCTTCGAGCTAGGCCCCTCTTTACTCTTTGTGCTGCCGACGTCCTCAGGTTGATTGCAGGACGACCACTGCGCAAGAGAGAGTCTTTGCGAGGATGTTGTGCAGACGACCCCAAGTGTCCTGTGCTCGTCCCCTCGTTTTCGGGACGTCGTCCGGTGTTGCGACGAGTCACCTGTGCTCGTGCTGGAATCGGTCTGCAAAACTCTCACGGGTGAGACGCACAGAGAAACTGCTCAGGAACAAGAGATGTCGAGATGAGTATCGTTCGAACTTCTGGGTCATTCAGGACCCACAACGTCGTCGTCCGAACTCCATATAGCCTTCAAGGAACCAACGCATCCACGACATCGACAACCATAGAGCAAGGATCAAGACCCCACCGTCAGCACCTCGAGTAGCCGTTACAAGCCGAACAAGGACTATCTCAGGAACGATCCTCCGCCGAGAAAGTCGGCACCAGAACAACGCCTCCACCGCGAGAAGTCTGGCGGCCAGTTCAGATAAACCTTCCTTCCCCCCCCCCCCCCCCCCGGAGAAGATCACCCACCCTCTTAACCCTATTAGCTGGGACACTGATTTTACCGCACACATGCAGAATCGATCCCGGCGATACAGGAGCAGACAACTTGTGCTGATAAGGGGCGGAGTTTTCTTACCATCCGGATGAGGGAATCCATCTCGAGGAACTGCTTTACAGAACACCACCACGTGCAATTGGAAATAAATGATGTAGCCTATATTCCCTTAACAAGTAATATCGTAAATCCGTTAGTAACGAAAAGAACGGATGGTTGTAAAAGGAAGCTTGAGCGAAGTAGATTTAGTTACAGCAGGTGGGCGACGGACCGCGACGCCAAATCCATCCCTCATGGCGTTATACATGACCGTTTCGAGCTGTCGTAATATTCCCTGGAGCTCTTCTCCTAGAATGACATCTTATGAAGCATAAAAATGGACTATTTCTGACAATTTGCGTCAGAAATAGTCCATTTTTATGCAATGCTATGTTTGAGTCCTTCCAAATACTGTGCTTCTGATTTGTAGCCGCTGCAGTTCTTCGTCGGCTTCCCAGTTTTCTGCATTCGCATAGGCAAATGCGCTACTAGCGACGTTATTCTCTTCGCTCGTTATTCGTGTAGAAGCTGTGAGCTCGCGCAAGCTGTTTTTTCACAATGCGCTCCAAGAACAACGACCACAGGCGCTGACTCGTACTGTGCAACAAGCTAATATAGATGGTTCGTTTTTAACAGAAGAAAGCAATTATTAGCTTTAGCTGATCGTGAGTGCGAAGGAAAGATAAAAATGAATAAATTACTGAAAGGAATAAACAACCGTTATGCGTCTATTACGTCTCACATACCAGAGCAGGGAGGTCGTCACCGTACATCAATAAGCGACATGACATGACATGGATACAACAAGAAACAGAAGAAATCGTACTTCAAAACCAGATTTAGTGAGATGTAAAAGTCCGAGCTCGTAGACATGCGAATTCTCAAGGACAGGAATCACTAGAAGAATTTTCGATGCAGAATCTTCTTTCCCTCATCCTCGTACTCCTTTTTGCTAACCCACAGTTTCCGGAATGTATCCAGACTAGCCAGGATCGATCCGCCAATCCACGTCGAATAGAGACGTTCCTGAAGTATCGCTTCTTGCTACAATTTCTATTTATTTACCACTGCATAGCTGAATTTGTCTGGAACTAACGATTAGATGTTGTTTAGAAGCTACGGCGTGCGACACCCGGTAGTTTCCTCAAAGGTTATCATGGGCGACTATCACTGAATGTGTGAATAGTGCCGCTACTTCGTCCGCTTGTCCAGGGATAATGTCCAGGGAATTACTGTTTGGATGTCCCGGTTCCCTTTAAGAACCCTCCTCTAGATGAGTCAAGAATGTACTTACTGCCTATGAATCAAGTGGGATGGTTTGGGAGTCTTGACATAAATTATCATTCTTGCGGATTTCGACACCGAGGGAGCCCTCTAGCACGCGTTCCCCGGTGGAGCTTCTACTCGTACTTTCCCAGGTACCGCTCCCTAGCGACTAAAGTCGAAGCCCTCGTCCACTCTCCACTCGGACACCTTTTGTCAGTGTTTCTTTCTTAAAATTTGATCTCTTACTCTAGTTCGAATTGTACGTTACGGACAAACAGCTTACTAGGGAAGGGTTTCGATCTTCCATGGATCTTCAATTTGAGACCAGGGTCATTAGAAAGAGCACGGAATGCTGATTACGAATGGTGTCAAAATTGCAAAATGAAACTCCTGAGCGCGTTATGACTCGCTTAAATCGGGAGGCCTCATCACAGGCTGGCTGGGCGACACACCTGGCGCGAGAGCGGGGAGTCATCGGGGCTTCGTAAAGGCCCCCGCACACTTCTGCGGCAACGCCGCGGCCTTAAGGCCCCCGCAGACTTCTGCGGCGAGCGGCGACGGCGAACGGCGAAACCGCTGAGCGGCGCCGCCGAGCAGCGCCGCTCAGCGGCTTGACTCATCATCAGTGGGAGCGGTGACGGCGAGGTTCTGTACTGTTTATAGTCGGGACCGACTGGTGCTTAACAATAACGCGCCCCGATGACGATCGCGCGCCCGCATCGACCATCTCCGCTCTGGATCCCGCCGCGAAAGGGCAGAGCGCAGAGCGCAGACAGACAGACGCTGGAGCGGCGCCGCCGGTTGGAATGATTCAAGTCATTTCCGCCAGCGACGCCGCCGGTGCCGCCGGCCGGCCAGCGGCGCCGCTGGCGGCGAGCTCTGCGTCCCTGCCCTATGGTTAAGCATAGGGCAGCGGCAACGCCGCAGAAGTCTGCGGGAGCCTTTATCCTTAACCATGGGGCAGGGACGCAGAGCTCGCCGCCGGCGGCGTCCCGCCCTATCCTTAACCATAGCGGCTAGCGGCGTTGCCGCAGAAGTTTGTGGGGGCCTTAAGAAGGTCCCGCCAGTTGCGGCGGTGGCGCAGGAGTATTGCTACTACTAGTCAAGTGCGACATCGTTGGTTCGGTTGCCGTTGCCGCCGGTTCTTTTTTTGCGAATCAAAATTTATCTTCGAAATGACCTTTTGTTCTGAATTATGACACGTGTTTGATCAAATAGTTGGTAAAACTACCATACAAATTTGTAAAAATGCTTGAAGGCAAGGGGCCGAAAAAATGTCTAGAGGTTGAATCAGTGACTAGCCCGGGCAGGAATATTGCGCACAGCGATTTGGCAGCCTGCAAAGATGCCCACAACAGTAAATCACTAAGATTATTTCATTAATGTGTTGAGACGACAACGATGCACCAACTCGTCAGGAGAAGATCGCTAGAAGGTTCGCAGCTATTCTATGTGACGGTGCTGCAGCATCAGTTGATATCGAAACGGATGAAACATGGGATCAGATGTGTCTACTGATGACGAGTCCAATTGGGACCATTGCGATGACGAGGGGGAAGAAAACTTGAACATGGTAGTTTTCTCGGCTATTTAATCAGACACGTGCCATAATTCAGAACAAAAGGTCCTTTGGAAGATAAGTTATGATTTTCAACAAAAAAACCGCAGCAATGGGGACCGAATGAGCAACGTCCCACCTGACAAGCGTGAGCGCCACCCTGCGCCACCGCCGCAGCTAACGGGCCTTCTTACCGATGACTCACCACTCCGCACCAAGTGTGTCGCACAGCCAGCCTGTGGTATGGCCCCCGATTCGGCAGGCCACAACTCGCTCAGGAATTTCATTTTGCAGTTTTGACACCCATATTCGTAATCAGCATTCCGAGCTCTTTCCCTAGTTAGTTCCCAGAAGTCTGGAGCGTCCATGAAGAGAAAGGTTGAAACCATCATACAAACGCTTCTCACAAAACAACTAATGGGTTGGCGATCACCAAAAAGCAGAAAATGCTGGCAGGTTCTCGATCCCGTCAACACACCTCAGACCGTATTTGAAAATACAAAGGAAGGGATAAGCACCACTGAGTTTTGCACGAGAAGCTTCTCAAGAGAATTTGGTACGGCGATGTCGATGCTTATGGAAAGGCATCGACTTTTTAAGCACTAACAAAGAATGGAATTCAAAGAACTGCTGCCATACATTTTAAGGGTATAGTTCGTGCAGAGCAAGAACACTGCCAGAGAGGGAGGGCGTGGCGCTAAACAACGAGGAAAGGCGACATCACCATCCCGTCTCAATTGGGACGACACAGCTAAAGATTGAGGGCGAATCGTGATCCAATGCTTAACGTCTTGCTTATTGAAATCAGCGTGTGCTTCCAGCGCATTGAAACGAACTGTAGCAAAGTAGTCTGTCACCGGAGCGAGGATGGAAAAATTTCTACCTTTCGCCGCTGCTTGATATTGTTCGATGCGGTTTCTCGGTGTCCAGTACCTTTCACCGCTTGTGGCGTGGCATTTCCTTGGCTAGCCAACAACTATTTTGCGAATATCTGTAGACGTTTAACGAAGGCTACCCAGTAACCGACGATTGGTTAAGCACATCGTGGCTTATCCACCTAAGCTACAACTTTTGTTATGCTTCCAATTCCGCAGCTTAGCTTACCATCCTCCAATTCGCCTCTACCAGTAAGCTCGACATGGCTCACTTGGAAGGCAACTACGTGACCGCTTTCTTCTTGTGAACCATGCCTCGAAGCATACACCAATTCGTCGCAATAAACGTTGTGGAGTTGCCGGTCAACAAAACACAAGTCACAAAACTCTGGTAGCCTCCCTTCACAAACAGGACACCACTGGCCACCTTGGCTGCCTCCTCGGAGCGTGGCACTGTGCTGCAGCTCATGTCCACATTCTGTTCGAGTTTACAGCATGTGCTTCGCTCCATGCAATTCAAAACAAGTTGTAAGCTCTATGTTTATCCAATTTTTCTTATAGTGAACGAGCAGAAAACACGTTCACCAGTTGTGATTGCTGGTGAATGTGTGACGTTACCAGCGCGTTAGCCCTAGTTTATACTTACCCGCAACGCGGCGCGGCACCACGATCGCCATAGACATCGGTTTCTCGCGCCGCCCGGTCGATCTTCGCCGCGCCGCACTGTGTAGCCGCGCGCGCAACACAGCGTCGCCAGCGGCTCGCCGAGAGCTTCGTAGGAGGTGTTAAGGCCCCCACAGAGTTCTGCGGCAGTGCCGCGGCCCTTTGCTTAGCCATAGGGCAGAGACGCAGAGCTCGCCGCCGGCGGCGTACCTGCCCTATCCTTGACCATTGCGGCGAGCGGCGTTGCCGCAGAACTCTGTGGGGGCCTTTATACTTCCGTCGCCGACGTCGCCACAGAAGCGCCGACGACGTCTGTGGCGACGACATCCACGGGTGGCAGAAAAGTGAAATAAACAAAATAATAAATGGTAAAATACGCTCCGATGGAGTATTGTGCTTGTGAATTGGTTCTTCGCTCCCGGCACTGTCATCATCCCCACCGGACCTCGAATTACGAAATCGAGAACTGCAAAAACTCCCGTATTGCAGACACCAATAGTGCCATTTTTACTCTCAGCGGTCTTTTGTGGTTAGTTTCACAACCATTGCCTAGTTCTGTGCAAAAATCCGTTCAGCTTGCTGAGCTTGGGAGTGGGAGCCTAATCCTTACGTTCCCTTCCCTTTGTCACTTTCTTCGCTTCTCTGTCGTTCCCACCCGTCTTATTCGCGTTTTCTAGATCTTTTCGCTTTCTCGCAGGGCAAGTGACACGAAATAAAACTGTGAGGAAAACTGGAAACGTGAAAAGAACGGTGAAGAGTTGCGAAAAACTGATACGGAGCAGCCAAAATGTGAAAGACGGGCTTGAAACAGAAAAATACAAAACGGCTGTAGAGAAACTGATTCAAATAAGTAGTGTTTACTCGCTTTCTGAAATGATATTGCAAATGTCCACGAAGAGCTTTTTCGAAATAAAATTTACATTAATTAAGAATTAAATTTTTGAATTTCGAAAATTCCGAAAAAAAATTCAATGCGATTTAAGGCCTATGTTATACTTCGGCGACGCGTCGCCGGCGGCGTCGCCGAAAGCTCAGCAGGTGGTGTTATACTTCCGCCGCCGACGTCGGCGACGCTGGTCGCCACAGACGTGTCGTCGACGTCGGTGACGTCGCCACAGACGGGTCGACGACGGGCGCTGCCGACGTCGTCCGTGGGTCGGTCGCCGTGCTGTGCACGGGCCGTCGCCGACCTCATCCAAGGGTGGGAGAAAATGCGCTCCGAGGGAGTATTTTGTGTAAACATCCTCGGCGGACCTCGAATTACGAAATCGAAAGTGCAAAAAACCCCGTCTTGGGGCACAAATGGTGCCTTTTTACACTTAACGCTCATTTAAAATTAGTAAGATGTGGACTTCACAGGATTCTTGTGGTCTTTAATATGTAGTAGTGCTATGCCAACAAAAAAGTGAATGTTTTCTTTAAGGCTTGCAGAAAAATATGTAAAAAGTTTCTTTGGCGTGTTCTTCAACAAACAACGAAGTTGAGACAGATAACAGAGTTTCTACAGAAAAAAGACCTACAAATATACGTATCTCTACCTAATAAATGGCGTGAGTCTTTTTTATACTGCCTAATTCTAATAATACATGGTGTCTCAAGAAATGCAAACGTTGTTAGAAAGGTGATAACTTTGGTCACAAAAATGGTACTGAAAAGTTAAAGGCTCATATAATAACTTAAGATAGGAATTTTTCGACGTATGATCGGGATAGACTGCGCCATGCACTCGTCTGTTATTTTGCAATTTATTGATAGTGTTTCGCTTGAATACTTCTTATAATCTCTGTACAAAGTGACCGTATCGATTGATTTTTGCTTCTTTTAAAGTTTAAAACCTAAAAACACACTATGCCTTGCGAAAAATACAGGGTATCCTAAAAATACAGGTACTGTTTGAATGGTTCTAACATTGCTGCTAGTGAAACCTTTGAAGACGTTTGAGACTCATATGAAAGCACAGGTAATGAGATTTATGTAACGTATACATAGCCCCGTCTGAAACCTTGCATTTCAGACTTGTTTGATTGTGCAAGGTCTGAATGCTTGCTTAAAATTTCTTTTGAAGATTAAGAAAAGCACAAAATGTATGCAAATTCGAGGCAGATGTGATCACCTAGCCCTCTATAGGCAGACTGGTTACCAAATGATGACAATGAAAAGGCGCTTCGATGCTAAAAATGCGTTCCGATGCTCTCCTGTCAACGACGTCCCCGACGCCGCCACAGAATCTGTTGACGACGTCGCCGACGTCGACCACGCGTCTGTGGCGACGTCCGCGACATCTGTGGTGACGTCAGCGTCGGCGACGCGTCGCCGAAGTATAACATAGGCCTTAGGCCTATGGCCAGCAGCAGAGTCTTGCGGGTGCCGCGGACCCGCCATGACAACGGCGGGTGGTGCGGCGCTGCGAGTGTTACTATACGCATTACTGCGTACTTTTGCTGGCAGTTGCGACCTCTGGGAATGTCAAAGATATAGTAAGCAAAGCGCTTTTCCTTTTGTGAAGAAGCGTTTTCTAAGTCGAGTTAGGAGCTCTTGAATCTAAGCCCCGAAATCTAATAGACCACTTCTTATAACTCAACAGTTCTCTTGACAAGCAGCTCGAAGATAGTGTGCCGATAGCTGCCCTTGTGATGACAGCATTCCCTCACATGCCTTGTTGAGTCTGGGAGATCTGTCCGGTACAGTTATAGCTCACACTAAAAAGAACTGTCTGCTTTGTTGTTGTATTTCTGTGCAAAGGTTTTCCTTAAGCCTCAGACGACTAACTTGTGACTGGAAGGCCACGGAGATTTTCACTGCAATTAAGGTTACCTAATGTCGTGCTAAGGTTTTTTGCGTTACGTTTTGAGTGCAGGATTCCATACGCCTCCATTTGTCGACACTACCGGTGATTATATTGTTGGTTGTCAAGCTCCTTTACGGATAGAAATTATGCACCAACCCACTATATCCCTAGCATGTAGATTCCTTTTAAAAAATGTTTAGAATAATGAACCATTATGGACACCCATCTATCACGCCCTCCGGCGGGCCTCACCCGCAGCTCCTGGCGCTGCGGGTGAGAGCCGCCGTGAACTGCGGCAGCCCTCGGGGACCTTTGCGTACGGCGGCTCCGCGACAACTCGTCCGCGCCGCGGCTTCCACCACAATGGCAGCGTGGGTCCCACTGCGGCGGGAGCGATATGGACGAGTTCTCGGGGTGCTGCCGCGAGACTCTGTAGAGGCCCTATGTCATACCATCGCTCTTCGCTAGCGAAGGCGATGGACAACTAACATAATTGGGGAAGGGACGGTATCAGACGTTGTGGAGGGGTAGACGCCTGTAGCAGTTGTCCGATCCACCGCTAGCGAAGCCTCGCTAGCGGGGTGTCATACTTTCGAGCGATACGGCATCGCTACCGATGCGACCGCGTCGCTGAGCTGAGCAGAGCGTCGGGCAGCATCGGTAGCGATGCTACGACGCAGCTGCACACAACGCTATTAACTGCGCGCCTATTCGCTAGCTTCACGCTAGCGAAGAGACTTCGCTCATCGCTCTGTTCGTCGCCTTCGCTCAGGGTGAGCGAAGGCATGACATAGGCCTTACGAAAAAGGCCTTTGCTAAACTGCAATAATGAAATTGGTACTAAGCGGACTGGTGCCCGCTGTACACCGGAAAGGTACACTGCCCCGTACTTCTATTAGTACACTACGCCCCGATGCTCTCCTACCGACGACGTCGCCGACGTCATCGCAAACGCGTCGACGACGTCGCCGACGGTACCGACGACGTATGTGGCGACGTCGGTTATGGGCTGTCGGTGACGGGTCACGGCGTCGGAAACGCGTCGCCGAAGTATAACAGGCCTAACAAGGAGAGCCTCCGGAGTGGCAGTGAGCTTTTGCGATGCAATTTTTACAGGATGTAGGGTCCCGTGTGGGGAGTCCAAAACCATAGTTACTTTTTCGGAATGCTCTTCTGTGGTCGAAAAAACCCGTCTGGACGCGTGAGCGCGAAATTCATGACGCCTTGCTGCCACCCAATCAGATGTGATCGGTTGGCGTAATGGTAACAGGGTCGCCTCTCGGGCGCGGGTTTTATGGTTCGGTCTCCGGTGCCGCCAATGTTTTTTGCATACATCGGGTCATTATTATGGCCTTGCGTGATAGGAGTCAATTTGTACACGATTAATGCTTTTAGTATTTAAACCTAGCCTTTTTGTACTTTCATTTGAGTTACCTCTCAATGGATCGTATTTGCACTGTGCCATTCTATTGGGTCGCTAACATAACAAAAATTTCTTGCTCAAGTAACTGTGTTTATTGCTGACAATGAAACAACAATTTTGATGTAGAACTATGAAACACTTAAAACATTATCGCTTATCACACCAGCAGCATCTTGCAAACGCTAGGGACGAACAATCTTCCTCTTCCTGACGAGGCATCATTACTTCTTCTTCGTTGAAGGCATAATCGGTAGGCGTAGAGAAGGGCCCCGGGTGATCATCAACTTATCCAGCAGCCACCCACGCGTATGCTAGACATGGCCGGAATACCTGAGCGCACAATTGCCGGTAGGTCTGGCTTATAATCTGCAATCGAACAAATGCGTGCGAGTGGAATCCAGTTCGTACGGTGTGCTATTTACTTACTTTCAAGATGCCATTTCTGCTGTGTGTAGCAAATTCCGGGTGATGCTGTACCACATAATCATGCACCCGTGGGGTGAGAAGGATATTTTATTGTTAATGTTAAATTTTTACCTCTCAGTGAATCGTATTTGCACTATCAAAGCAAATTCATCCTTATCCCGCGAAGTCTATGTGTTTGTGCGCATTTACGGTATCGTTGCTGATATGGTGAAGTGCAAATCCGATCCACTGAGAGGTAAGTCAAAGCCGAAAAAGTCTAGGTTTAAATATTAAAAGCATTAATCGAGTACAAATTGACTCCTATGATCACGCAAGGCCATAATAATGACCCGATGTATGCAAAAACATTGGCGGCACCGGGGACCGAACCATAAAACCCGCGCCCGAGAGGCGATCCTGTTACCATTACGCCAACCGACCACATCTGGGTGGGTGGCAGCATGGGACCAAGAACTTCGCGCTCACGCGTCCAGACGGATTTTTTCGACCACAGAAGAGCATTCCGAAAAAAGTAACTATGGTTTTGGACTCCCCACACGGGACCCTACATCCTGTAAAAATTGCATCGCAAAAGCTCACGCCACTCCGGAGGCTCTCCTTGCAAGGCTTACGCTCCAAGTCCTATATCAACTGATGCGAGAAAATAAAACATCACTGGTTATTGGGAAAAATATGCTCAGCTCAACATAATTACTTATAGGTACGTTCATACGGATGGAGAACTGTATTTACAACGCACGCACGCCTGCATCGAAAGCATCTGCCGAGGACAAGATGATCAAGTACGATGTCATCAGATGGACCGAGCCGGGATGGCACCGCTCCCTACACGCCGCCTACGACTCCAGAGAAGAAAATGCGACAGCAGCTGACTAGGCGGCGTTGGTGTCCTCGTGAACACGCATTCGGTCATAGACATCGACTCAGCTCGCGTATGCCCCAAGAACTTCGGCTTAAACAGCTTCATTGTGATATCAGCGGACGGCTCATTCCGATATACGGATGACTGCTGATGGTTCCCACGAGGTGTGAATGTTGCGTTCAATTGAACTGCGCCGGTGGTGAATGGCTTGGAGCATTCCCGCCCGTCAGCAAAGGGTGCGGGTTCGGCCCCGCTTGCCGTTAGAGTTCCAATCGCAATAAAACACACGACACACCGTCACGAGAGCTTACGGCATTTAGATGTTTGGCCAAATTTTTCCCAACTGATGTTATTATGATTGTTTCTTAAATCATCGAATCAAGAAGTGCCAACAACGGTAGGAGAAGTAGATATTATAGATCATAGCGCAGGAAATCCTAAAAGGCGGATGCAGATGCCTTTTCTCGATGGAAACTCGATAGTGGTGGAAAAATGCAAAAAAATGGGTGAGCATAGGGACTGGACCTCCAATGTCACGTTAATGAAGCGGCAGCTCTTCCACTGCGGCATGCAGACAATCCTTCCAACGCTTCGCATCTGCGTGGCTCGATCGAGCCTGGTGGGCCCGGATTCATGAACGCGGCAGGAGGTAAATCCTACCCCGATTTACCCCACGGTCACCTACCCGCCACTTCCGGGAACTTACCTATGTTTCTGATTCATGACAGCCAAAGCAGAGGTTTTGCTCCGCTGCCAAGGAAGGATTGCACTGGGTCAGAAATTAGCAGCGGAGTGGAACCCTTTCAATAGAGGTAAATGTTCCCCTCATCTCCGATGAGGATTCCAAAACGCCTAAGGTCGAGCTTGGGACAGCAGAAGAACGACGGTGGAAGCCCACGATGGTTGACACGTTACTCAGAATAGCACATGAGACTGAAGGAAAGTTAATCGAAAAGACTAAGCGAGACAAGCAAGCTAGACTGCCACAGCTAAACAGTTAATGGAAGACAAATAAGACTTGCTGGCATGCGATTGATAACACTTAAACTACACGGCCTCGCGTTGAAGCCGTTAGGGATGTATTCTGACAACACCTACTACTACTACCTACTACTATTGATGTATATGTATATCAAGACGAAGGAACAGAATCACGGAGGCAGACAAACCTGAGGGGCAGTGATCCTCACTTTCGTGTCTTGAGGAGAAAGCCGCCTCATCTGAAAACCGAATAAAGTAGAGGTCGCTACAGAAATGAAACTGATGAACGTAGCTATCAAAACGAGGTTTTACCTCCGAAAGGAGACGATCACCGAATCCTTGGAATAGTGTCGAACCACCACTCAAGATTATACTACCATAGAGAGTTTTGCGGACATCCATATCACATTTCTACAAAAGAAGGAAGAACTGCCAAACCGCACAAAGACCACTATCGTGAAACTCACCCTTATAGAATCATTTACAAGGTGAGCAATGCCAGGCCATTCCTCTCCTATCAATTCCGGTCGGAACAGAACTTCTGGAGCACGGAATCGGCTCGCACCTATCTCAAGACGGGAACCATCTGGCAGAGGATAGATGAGCTAAATCTTCTTTTGGATCGATAGTTTGCACACAACAAATGGGAGTTAGCCACCACTACCCACTTACCTTATCGTTTTCGTTCGCCTCTTCCTTGACAACATTTGTAGCCAGGTAACAGGCCTTTTCTTTGATTTCGCGAACAATCTCAAATTCGCTTGTTCTATGCAGATCGGTGCCCTCTTTACGTAGAAGAAGCCGAAGCCAACGTGTTACATCTCGCCCAGCGACGTCCATTCTTCCAATGCTTTAAAAATAAAGATTTTCCCGAATAACGATTGTCACCGTTGCTGAAGTTAGCAGCAGTGGAAACGTCCCGTCGCATGTCCACCCCAAACCGCCCTTCTTTCACCTAGTGGCGACATTTTTCAATAGTGTGTCCTCAGATAGTGTGAGTCTCGAAGCCACTACCGATCAGTTTAGGAAATTGGGTTGTTTTTTACTAACGAATCCATTGAATAATTGATTTTGCCTTAGTTTGTGAGAGTTTGGTGGCGTTTTGCTGCACTTGGTGTACTATGGGGCTTAATTCTGAGTAGCATTCCTTGGCCGAAGGATTTATTTCGATCTAATTGCGCGTGCTGCGGCGGTCAATAGTTTGAATCGTACCGGGAGTAGCCTTTTTCTACAAGCAAGCGCAGACTATTTCTATCAGCTGAAGGAAGGAAACATCTCTAACAACTTCTCACCATAAAGTGCAGATGAGCAGCATGAGCATGTAAAGTGACGCATGTGTAAAATGAGGTATCACATTTTTCCTCTTGGTGAAACTAGTGTTGCCAACTAGGCCTTTAAATATACCGTGATCGTGGCATCCATGTCTGTCATAAGAGCGGCCAAACCATCTTCACCGCTGTGAATTTCTTCAGGCGTTGTAATTAATTTGTAGTCATAGTCCTATCACAATGTTTTGATACACAGTAGTGTATCAAAACGTAGTGTGTGTTGCGTTTGTCACGCTTGATGAATCAATATGCCTGCTTCGATTCACGACTGAATTTAGAGGCTATTTAGAGCTTAAATACGGAGGAACCACCATGGATTTTTTCTCATGCTTATGTTTTCATTATATAATATATACGCATACATAGTGCGTAGTCATGCTTTACTTTGAGACAATTTACGTCTGCAAGTTCGGTTTGGCCACCTCAGTTCTTATGGAAGCAGCATCGAATGGAAGCGTAATGAAGGCCTAGGTATGACCGGAATAAGACCAGACTCCTAGGTGTTTCCGTTTGACTAAGCTGCTCGAAAGTGATTCTCGACTCCATCGGAGTCACACCATAGCTATACTGAGCGCCAAGCAGACCTTTACAACAATTTAGTGTAGTGAAATTATCGGCGTTCTAATTATTATTTATTCAAATTGACATTTTATTTTTGATCTCTTTAGATGTTTTGGTTCGTTACTGCAGCCTCCTTGTATTTAAGCTTCTGAATCGCTGCGAAACAGTATACTTTATCAATTGCAGTGCATATTGATTTCTTGTCTTTATTTGTTTCATCAGTGTGCAGTTTATTGTATTGAGTTTGTTTGAGTTTATATGGAATTTGTGTGTTCATGTTCCTGTTGTAGCGCACTTATGGTGCATCTATAAACAAATAAATGAATAAATAAATTAGCATTTTTGTGACCACAACCCGTACCATCCTTCCTAATCGTGATCGAACGTATCAGAACAGTCACAATGGTGTTTGGTCCAGCCGGTAGCCAGTAACCGCATATGACTTTACCAGACGTTCCTGGCGGAGCTAAACGCCTGTTTGGGGGCTTTGCCCAAACCTGAGAATAGAACAACCCCAATTTTCCTCCCTTTTCCATTAGCCCTTCTTACTTTTATTACAGTAAAAAACTGGTTTTACCATCTAGATTAGTGCAGCGGGATGTGGTAGGGCAAAATCTTCACTGCTGCTATGAACTCCATCCGCCTTCTATCGCATGTACGCGATTTATTCTCCGAAGTGCCCGTTCTCTACGTGGCGAGAAACAGATCGTGACAGTCCCAATCCGAAGTGTTTAATCTGCAGAAAAATGATTAAAATTAATCGGTATTGGTCGACAGGTCGACAACGTTTACTGTCCGGTGGCATAATACTCATCCAAATCCCATAGTCCTTCTCCCTACCTCTTCCCCCTCCCTCCACGCTAATACTTCCTTACTTAGTAAACATGGTTCCAGTAGACAGTAGATCCGAATCATGCATTTTCGGATATCCGGCCGGATTTATCCGGTTTCGGATTATCCGAAATCCGGCTCGACCGAAAACGGCGATATCTGAATCATCCGAAGATCCAGGGTTTCTAAAATTGCCCTCATCTGAATCATCCGAAGATCCGGGGTTTTGAAAAATGCAATGACTCGGATAAAATCGGATAATAGGAGGTTAGCGCGCCTTACTGCCGAACTCTTCGTCATTGATAACCTTAATTTTTCGGGCAGATTTTACAATCATTCGGCGGGAATTCTCTCACAAGGGAAGGGTCTGAAGCGTATGTTTGAACGGGGAGAGCGGGTCGTATAGGAATAATCCCCACTCCTCGATTAGTATAAAATGTGTTTCGTTTTTGCCAAGTCGTTAAACCCAAGGAGAAGAGGATCCCTGAAGTTACAGTGGAATCGGTGCCTCACGAGTTCGAGGGTCTTGTACGCCCGCGATACCTCTGAGGGCAAGCAGCTCAGAGCGCAATGGGTAGTGACGATGCTTCATGGGAGGAAGGTCGGGGGTTCGATCCTCATGCGCTGCTGCATTCCTGCATTCCTTTTCAACTGATTGGTTGAGATTTGAGGGATTCTGACGTCTATACCATTTTCCGACGTTCTGCGCATTTTCCAGCTGCATGTTGTGGTACTCAACATGATGATGCATAAATGATCCTCGGGCTCTCCTGCGTGCATACAAGTGCTATGTTAGACCCATTATGGAGTTTTGTACCTCCGTTTTTAATCCTTGTCTGAAGAAACACATCCAATTACTTGAAAGCGTTCAAAATAATTACACACGTAAACTATTTATGAGGTGTTAGATGGATGTCTAGTTGCGATCAAAACTCTTGCGCCAGGCGGGACTCGAACCCGCATCTTCTGCTTCCCGGCCAGCGATGTTCGCCTTACACCACCGGCGCTGTTTGGTCGAACTGAACATCCACAATATCTTCCTAGCAGTACTCACCTATCAGCACTCACCCGTTATCGGGATTAACAGCGCCGGTGGTGTAAGGCGAACATCGCTGCCCGGGAAGCAGAAGATGCGGGTTCGAGTCCCGCATGGCGCAAGAGTTTTGATCGCAACTAGACATCCATCTAACAACTTGTATCTTCTATACCAGCCGCTCTAGGCTCAAGCAAAGTTAAAAAATATTTATGAGGTGTTTCAAGCTAGGATATGCGGACATACCAAACGGAGTTGAAAGAGCCAAGCAACTTGGCTTACCCTCCCTACGCAGCAGAAGGAAAAGGGCTGATCTCATCATGCTTTTTAAAATTCTCACAAATAGAATTTCCATTGAAAGCATAGAGTTTTTTTATGTCCCACTAACGAGGAGTAGAGGCGGAAGACTTAGATTGTATCCCCAAGTGCCAAGGTCACAGGTTAGGTCTAATTTCCTCACTTATCGGAACCTTAATGATCTCAACCTGCTTATAGGCGAATCTGAAAGTTTTCATAACATGTCTGTCTGTCAGTTTAAGCACGTTTTAATCAGAAAGGGTTTTTTGTAGATGGTTTTAGTTACATATTTTTATATTTGTTGTTTGAGCTAGTGTCTTATACGCGTGTGATTGATTGTAATTCACGCCATAAATAAATAAATAAAATAAATATTCAACACCAGTGATACACAGGTACAAAGTGCATGAAGCAGAACTGGGCACAATACGGACAGCGTATAAAAGCTACATGCTCCTCACAGTTTGTTTCCCTACAGCGGCCAATGATGACCTCGGGTAAAACCATCCTGCTCGGATTTTCAAAGGAGACCATGATGTGACGTCACTTGTGGTTAAAATGAGAAAGTCTGTGGATCCCGCAAAATCACTTAAACGGCGTCGATACACTCTCTCCTTCCTCTTTGCCTGTCACCTGGAAATCAGAGGTCTGCTGGTTTGGTTCTCTCAAACCTAACATCAACAATGCCAAGTGGTGATCCAACCGTTCACGCTGAAGTGTGGTCCACCTTTAGACAAGGAGCCTTCGAGGGAAGAAATCAAGCTGGCCGAACGGATGGCCAGCATACTCAAGGATTTCGATGCACGTCAACTTGAAGTTGACGAAAACAAACAGCCGTAAGTGGTGGAAAAACAAGAAGAATGTTGGGATACGCAAGATGAACTGATAGACGTAGAAAGGCTAGCAAGCAGTGGGCATATGACGTTTTCGGGTGGAACTCTTGTTTCGGAGGAAAGGGTACGTCTTCAATTTGCTTTCTTCTATGGAGCCGATCTCATTGGTCCATATATGGAAGCAAACCATGAGGAGGCTGTAGCCTTTATACGCTGTCCGTATTTTGACCAGTGCTTCTGTTTCATGCACTTTGTGTCTGTGTATCACTGATGTCAAACGTTTATATATCATTACGTTGAAGAGCTTTCTCACTGCCTTTTGGTTAAAAAACCAGCCAGTAATAAACATAATAAAGTGGCAACAAAGTTCCTCTCCGCGGCATACATCTGGAAAAGCTGCGCAGCAAACATTTAAAATGGTATAGATGTCAGAACCTCTCAAATCAATCAATCAGTTGGAATGCAAAAATGCAGCAGCGCCGAACACCCGACCACCCTCTCATGGAGCAACGTCGCTATCCAACGCGCTACGAGCCGCTTCGCGCCAGCAGCATCGCGTACGTACAAGGCCCCCAACTCGTGATGCGCCGATTCCACTGTAACTTCAAGGATCCCCTACTCCTTGGGTTTATCGAGTTGGCGAAAAAGAAACACACTTTTACTAATACTAATTAAGGAGTAGGAATTATTCCTATATAAGGAGTGGCTCGCTCTCTCCGTTCATACACGCTTCAGACCCTTCCCTTTTCATAGCACGAGGAATTTCTTGCAGGACGTTTCGTAATAGTTCCATTATTGTCCTTTACAAGATTTCGCTGTGCATTGCCAACTCACTATTGAGTGGGTATTGAATCTTCGGGTCTTAATGCTGTTTTTTGCTTGTTCTGGAAGCGCAAATAGCTCTGGAGAGGGCTCTCCTCGTAAAGCAGCCAAGTACGACATCTTTTTTTGTAGCACTGGTGTATTCTACTCCATTGGTGGAGCTGGGTCAGTTATGATGTAATTGGGCAATCATCTGCCTTGCTACCAGGGCATATAACCACTTTATTTAAGGTGAGGTCAATGAAATGAACGCGGAGTTACTGAGGTGTTCCGTTTTTAACAGGTTGCGTGCCCCTATTATATCAGTTATCCGGTTGTGTCCGAATCGGATATCCAAATCCCGTTCGGCCGAAAATCGCGTTATCTGAATCATCCGAAGATCCGGGTTTTCTAAAATTGCCCTCATCTGAATCATTCGAAGATCCGGGCGTTTGAACAATCACCTATCCGAATCATCCGATTATCCGGAAAATCGATGTCGGATCCAATGTCTATTACCTAGGTGCTGGCAAAGAAACGGAGTGAGAGTCAAGTACGCACATGTACGCACATGTCACACTGAGCCGCGACTCACGTGTCACCACGTTGCCACGACGTCTATGACACTCTTTCTGCACACCCGACACACCTGCCACAACATCTGTGACCCGTCTTCAGAAACCCGAAGCTCACTAGACGATATTGAGGGAAAATACTGATTCCCCTCATTCCTCCCCCCCCCCCCAGTGCCCCCCCTCCCTTTGCTGATCCCCCTTCACTGGTCCTCGTCCTAGTGCTCCTCCTTACTCGAAATCCCTACGCAAGTTGGACGTCTGCGGTACGTTTTCTTAATCCCGACACACGTTGGGCGACGTCCTCGGCACGTCTTCTGCATCCTGACGCACGTTGGACGACGTCCTCAGTACGTCTTCTGCATCCTAACGCACGTTAAACGAGATCTGCAGCATGTCTTCTGATTCCCTGCGCATGTTGGACGACGTCTAGGGCACGTCCTCTGAATCCCTGCGCTCTGCACTTGATCCCCGTTCATGCCCCGACGCGTTGCTCGCTGAATATATCGTAAGCGTGGGTGATCCGCCGCCAAGGTTATAAGTTCGCCAGCAATTGCTCATGGTTAAGCTGAAAGAAAAACCGGCTGGCATACGCCGCACTGTCCTAGGCATACCTTGGCTTCGGTCCCCCTCCCCGTGACTGACAACGGGGCCAACGGATAGAACGAATTATATGTATAGTAAGATTACCAAGATGCCGAAATTGTTCGCTATATCAAAGCATGTAGTACATTTCTGACACACCAAACCTTCTGATGAGTGCACCAAGACAGACACCATATTAAAGTTGTAACACATGTCTGCCATACAAGGTTCAGAAGCAGTTCCCTCCTTAGTTTATTTCATGAGGGTACTTTCCAGTTCCACTTAAATATAAGATATCCCTTTTGGCATTCGGTGACTACGAATATTGCTCTTAAATAGAGATTCGAGCTGCCTTGCAGAATGGGGAGAGGCAAGAGCACGAAAGAAGCTAGTACCTTCGCATCTGTAATACCCCAAATACGTTGGCGCCCTGGATAATTCATAAACGGTATCGTTCCGATGGAGAGTACCACACATTGCCGGTACATCACCCTGCCTGCTCGCATCTCACGCTGATGTACACCCGGCTTTTTGCGCTTTTTATGAAGAACTTGGACTCTGCTTTCGTGCCGGATTTCAATGCACCGTCCGATTTGAATACTAAGCAGTAGTGCTCTAATGAGCGAGTATGCAGATGACGCTTTGCTTACAAACGATATTGGTTATATGGGTTGTAAACCCGTGTTGACAACTTTCAACGGGGTCAAATGTGATGACCGCTATGCATAGTGCTACAAGAATTTATTCATTCCTGCACCCGAAGTGCGCCTTTGAAGAAAAAAAACACAAAAGACGAGACAATTAGGTAAGTGTCCAGCTTTAAAACCAACAACACCAACAAGTTGTGAGCAACTTGGATAGCACTATGAACTGCAACTGGAGTAAAGAGCTATGTTTGCAGATTATTTCAGAAGACCCAGGGCAAAGGCTTAAAAAATATCGACACCAAACCAAACAACAATATAGCGAAACATGGTATAATGTTGGTATATCTAACTAACGTTGACACAAATAAACATGTTTTTTTTGTATCAGCAACAAGTGCAGACGTTGACAGCACTCAGTATACACATGGTGTGAGTCCCAGCGATTTGCGTAAGCAATGGATATCGACGGAAATGTCTGTCTCAGAAGCACGCAAATGCAAACATCTCAACACGGTTGTACAGAGAAGCATCTCAGCCGATTAAAGATTGGATGCAATAGCACCTCGCAGTTAGGGTTCGGTTCCACCTCTAGCGCTGGCAGTTGATGCTAGGGGGTAAGGCTCATGGAAATAGGTCGCCTATTAAATTAAGGAGCCTTGGGTTCAATAGCACTATTATTGCATAACATTGCTTCATCCTATTTTTGCAGAGTATAAAGCGCTATCCGATCAATTCTCCTACGGTTTTCCTTGAAACCTGCGCCGCAGGTGCAGGTCTTTGAGATCTAGCCTGTATTATGCGTTCTCGTGGCGTGTGGAGCGCAATCGAAGGAGGTGTAGGCTTTCGCGTGCACCGGATTCCATACTCCTGATTCGTACTTCCCGCCCAGGCCAATCAATCCTTCCGGGGTCAGTGAATTGGAACCACACTTTTCTGAGAAGGATAAAACACTGATATGTCCATCCGCTGACCAACGCAAGTCATTGTATAGGCCAGATACGCATTCAAATCGCCTCCACGACATCTCGCAGAGGAAGAATGCGTGGTGCACCTCAAAAGGAATTGATTAACGTCGTCGTTTATCATTTTACCAGTCATTCAGCGGCCTAGCGGCCGCCAACCACTGGTTGGGGGCTCGCCCCCAAACCCCACGAAGAGAACGCTCTGACCATCTTCTTTTCCCAACTTTTAGACCTTCATACTTTCATTGCGATAAAGAACTGGTTTTACTATATAGAGTGCAGCCGTCAGAGTGGCCTGTCGGCCGCACTGACGGGTTATCAATGTCTTCGCCTCAGTAATAACTTTTCATCATCAATGTTAGCTGCAACTTATGTCATGGTTTCTTCGGCACTATTGTACTTTACGGACTCCAGAGGACGAGAAGAGGTCGAAAAAAAATTTTCGCCCAAACTTCGCCCAGGGGGTTATTTGGGGTGCTGATCACGAATCTGACATCCGCTTTTGAAATTTCGGTCGATTACGATAGGTTACGGTAAGTACCGGTGACTAAGGCTGTCGAGGTGATAATCACCGATTTCGCCCAAACATCGCCTAGGAGGGGGGGGGGGGGTTATCCGGGTTGCCGATCACGAATCTGACATCCGCTTTTCGTTTTACGTTAGAGTACGGTAGGTTACGTAAGTGCGGGTGACTAAAACTGCCAAGGTCATGATCACCGATTTCGCCCAAACTTCGGCTGTAGGGGTTACATGTGATGCTGCGGGTGAGCACAACATGCAGGCGGTCCCGCATCGATCGCCTGAAAACTCGCAAATCTACGGGAAACTCTTCGATAGGCGAAGGCTTAAACGAAAGATAGCAACCTAAGCATCACGGCCCTCCAGGTACTGTTCCATAACCGCCACCAGGAAGAAATGCGCGACTTCAAGCTGAAGGACGTCTTTGACAAGCTAAACATGGACGCAGCCGATTTCCAGGAATGACTAGAAGGATGGGATTGCTCGCAATCGGTGACCATGACCTTGGCAGCCTTAGTCACCCGCCCCTACCGTAACCTACCGTACTCCAGCGTAAAACGAAAAACGGATGTCATATTCGTGATCAGCAGTCCAAATACCCACATAGGCGAAGTTTGGGCGACATCGGTGACTTGACCTCGACAGCCTTAGTTGCCGATGCCTTAGTTGCCGATACGTACCGTAATCTACCGTACTCTAGCGTAAAACGAAAAACCGATGTCAGATTCGTGATCAGCACTCCAAGTAACCCCCATAGGCGAAGTCAGGGCGAAATCGGTGATTATGACCTTGGCAGCCTTAGTCACCCGCCCCTACCGTAACCTACCGTACTCCAGCGTAAAACGAAAAACGGTTGTCATATTCGTGATCAGCACTCCAAATAACCCCCATAGGCCCTCCTTCATCTGGAGTCCGTAAAGTACAATAGTGCCGTTTCTTATCACAGGTTCTGCGTTATATCATGTTACTATACTTACTTGTTGAGCATAGCGTTCTGATCTAAACCCGAACCAAAACAGTCGCCTTGTCCACTAGATTACGAAAATCCGTCAGTTTTATCATGTCCAGCCGAACTGACAACCGCATCATTTTCCTCCGATGCTTCCGTTCCGGCTTCAACCCAACCGAGGCCCATCAGCAGGTCGTGTCGCTGATGGGGAGCGAGCAGGGATGAGTGGAGTAACCGTTATCCGTTATCCGGTTTCCGGTGGGGTTTGGCCTATCCGTTTTGTTGTTCGTTATCCGGTGATTTTTCGCCGGATAAGGAACAACAAAATGTGGCAAGCTTGTGATTACTTAGTTGAATACAAGGGCATTTTTTAAAAAATCGTCTTGTGTTTTTTCCATTAGCAGTCGAGATATGCTTGCAATGCCAGGTCGGTGCCTTCTCAGAGTTCTCAATGCTATAATTAGACTAAACTATCTAATTGCTCATAGCGCGTTTTGAAATGCTGAACACTGGAACACTGCTTTGCTCATTTCTATTTGTGTGGTTTCCACCCGAATTCCATCTAGCACAATGGACGATCTGGAAAAAACCAGTCGATCAGTGGAGAAAAGGACAAACGTCCATACGAATCACTTCGTTTTAGGGATTTGCCAGATACTCCGCATCTACACGACCTTTTAGCGCTCATTGAAACTATGTTTGGCACTAGCAGCAATTTACAATTTACCCTTTCCAAAACAATAGAGAGAATTTTGTTCGATCTCGGTAAGAATTAGTGTTAAATTTAATTGGAAAGCGAACAAAAATCGACTCTTTTTAACGACTGCCCCACCCAAGCCCAGACATTCCCGTGGGATCTATCCATAGTGACTTCATTGAAGCTGAAAAACATGAATAAAGGATATAAGACGACGGTAGTGCCAGATAAGACACACATTCTACTCTTACGTGATGTGCTGGAGGCTGTTTGAATACGTATTTGGCCAGTACAATGACTTGCGGTGGTCAACCGATGAACAATTCAGTGGATTATAGTGCCCGGACAAGCCTGGTACCAATACATCAAGCCCGAAAGGTAGGAAGACTTGGTTGACCTGGAGAGGAAATCCGAACCATAACATTGAGTCGGAGAGCATGCGATAGCCAGCACTCCCGACTGCACTACCACGTGCCTTGAAGAAAAAACACCAATAAGAATGTTAAAAGTGGCTTATTTTACATGTGACATGGACGACATGGACAGTGTCACAATTACCGACCTACCATTGGAGAAGGAATGGTTTTAAAGTTTTAATTTTTGTTGTTTGTTCCTTATCCGTTTTCCGTTATCCGGCCATTTTAGGCAAAATTATCCGTTATCCGACTTTTAAAATTTTATTATCCGCTCATCCCTGGTCCCGAGTCCCCTCCACTGCTACGGCGTAATGCTGGTTCGATCGATTCGCAAAAGGAGACTTCTCCCTCGACCATGCTACTCGATCCGGACGTCCTCAATCGAGACGTACAACGGTCGTCCTCGCGTCTGTTCAAGTTGATCCGACTAATTCTGTATGAGATATAAATAGGGAGACGGGCACTCCTAAATCCACCGTCCATGATATCCTCACTCGATCCGGTCTTGTGGCGAAGCGTCCTCATAGCGTACCCAACGATCTGACAACCGCCGAACAAAACACTCGTGTGAAGGTCTGCTCTTCTCTACTCTCCCGAAGGACGAGTACGGAGAGGCCGCTAAAATCTCAGGGCCTAACCAGGCTGCGCAAATTGAGGAGGTCTAGGTCGATCGGCACTTACAACGCCCGCACGCTCGCATCGGAAGCATCCGTCGAGGACCTGATGATGCAAGCCAGGAAGATCAAGTACGACGTCATCGGAATGACCGTGATGAGAAGACACCACCCCCTACACGCCGCGTACGACTTCGGAGAAGAACTGTTCCTTGGAACATGCGACAACAGGGGAGTAGGCGGCGTTGGTGTCCTCATCAACACGCACTTGGGCATGAACATCGACTCGTACGAGTCTCCGACAACCCGAATCGGACGTCTGGGACTGAAGCGATGTGGCTCCGTGCCAGCTTTGACTGTGTTCGTCGCGTATTCTCCAACATCCGTCTACGACGACGAAGAGGTCGAAGCCTTCTACGTGGAGCTGGAGAAGTTCTATAAGGAAGACCGCACCTTCTACAAGGTGATCGTCGGTGACTTCAACGCCAAGATCAGGCCTCGACGGTAGCCGGAAGAACTTCACATCGGAACCCAAGGTTTGAAGTGGAACGAGCAAGGTGGAAGGCTGTCTGAGTTTACCATGTCGACCAAGACCATCCATGGAAACTCACAGTTCCAGAAGCCTCCCTCCCTACGATGGACCTGGGGATCCCCCGGTGGCCAGTTCCACAACGAGATCGACCACATCATTTTCAACTGCAAGTATTACTTGACCGACGTTTCCGTTGTCCCCAAGTTCTACACGGGATCGGACCACCGCCTCCTTCGCTCGAGGTTCCGCTTTTCGGGTCAAGGAGAGAAGGCCGCGAAGTTCAAGAAGAGGTGCCTCTCCCAGAACGACTATCAACTGGAACTTCTACACCTCTCTTGCCGGCCTTTGGGTCCGTTTATACTTCGACGCCGAGCGACGCGACACCACGTATTGTGGCCATATTGATTGAGCGACGCGATCGATCAATTTGGCCAATATACATGCCATCGCGTCGCCCAGCGTTGGAGGTATAAACGTGGCCTTTGGGAAGATACCGTCATGGACAACATCGACGAGGAATACGACAGCTTCGTGCACCATCTCCGCGATAGTGCTAAAGGAGCCGAGAGCTTGAAGACCACCAAGAGACGTCAGTCTCCGGAAACTATCGAGCTTATACGCCAGCGTGGAGCAGCACGAGAGTCAGGCAACTACCAGCTGACGTCCGAGCTTGCGAAGCTATGCAGAGCGGTAATAAATGAAGACCTCAAGGAGAGAAGGGCGGAAGTGTTGGCTGAAGCTGCATAGGCAGGGCAGGGCATCCGCAATGCCCTCGTGAACTTCGCCAACTTCAAGACCAAGATGACCGCTCTCCGACGTCCTGACGGAACCGTCACCTCTTCCAGAAGGGCCATGAGAAGGTCATCCACGACTTCTACTCCGATCTCTTCGATAGCCACGTCCACCTGCCCCCACGCCATCTTCCGCAGGATGGATACCGTTCCCTCTGTTCTCCCTTCCGAGATCCGACACGCCATCTCGTCGGTGAAGAAACGTACAGCACCCGGCCCCGACAGGATCAAACCCGAACACCTGAAGAACCTCTCACCAACGCTCATCAACACCTTGGCGCGGCTCCTCACACGCTACCTGTCGGAGTGCAAGGTTCTATGTCAGTGGAAGAACAGCAAGACCGTCTTGCTGTACAAGAAGGGAGACGTGTACGACATTGGCAACTACCGCCCGATCTGCCTGCTGTCCGTAGTCTACAAGCTGTTCACTCGAGTCATCCTGAATAGCAGAACTCTGGACGAAGGACAGCCATGCGAACAAGCAGAATTTCGGAGAGGATTCAGCACGATCGACCACATACACACCATTACAAAGCTCATCGAAGTGTCGCGAGTGTACAAGCTGCCGCTGTGCCTTACGTTCATCGTCCTGAAGAAGGCATTCGACTCCGTCTAAACTGAAGCGCTCATCGAAGCCTTGCTCACTTACGGCTTCCTACTCAGTACATCAGAGTCCTTCGAGAGCTATATAGTGGATTCACGACCAAGATCTCTCCATTCTACAACGACGTCGTCGACGTGAAGAGAGGGGTTCGACAGGGGGATAGCATATCCCCGAAGCTCTTCAGCGCCACCCTCGAAAACGTCATGCGCGAACTAGAATGGGAAGACATGGGAGTGAAGGTCGACGGCCGGCAACTACACCATCTTCGCTTCGCTGACGACATCGTGCTCATAACACCGAGCATCAGCCAGGCGGAGCGAATGCTGGCCGACTTCGTATGTGGGAACGTTGGACTGCAGCTGAATCTTACGAAGACGATGTTCATGAGGAACGGACAAGTTTCTGATGCCCCATTCTCGCTCAACGGACGAACATCTCCGAATGTCCAGCTACGTGTATGTGGGTCGCGAAGTCGATATGGCCAACGACCTAGCGTTGGAGCTGAGAAGGAGGAAACGAGAGGCTTGGATTTGCTTTTAAGAGCGTCGAAGAAGTCGAGGGAAGTCGTGGAGAAGACGAAGAACGTCCGACCCCGTACCCACCTATTCGGCTCCACTGTTCTTCCTGTGCTAACATACGCCTCAAAGACCTGGGCTATAAGAAAGCAGGATGAGAACGCGATCAGCCTCGCGCAGCGTGGAATCGAGGGGACGATGCTCGGAGTGACACGACACACGCATGTGAGAGAAGGCCTCCGGAGCTCCGGAGGCCAAGTTGTTGAAAATTAGGTGGGCCGGCCACGTAATGCGCTTCGCAGACACCCGCTGGACGAGAGCCGTTACCGACTGGATTCCGCGAGATGTCAAGAGAACAGCAGGACGCCCACCAACGCGTTGGTCGTACTTCTTCGTGAAAGCCCTGAACGACCGATATGACGCTCTTCGTGTCCCTCGAGCGAGGAGGATCCATTGGAACACTCTGGCACGCGAGAGGGACGAATGGAGACGCTGCTGGCGCCCGCTCGAGCAAGTCGATGATCAACGGGACGACAGGTGATACAGGTGATACAGCGCAAGCCTTGTTCTCCAAAACTTCCCATATAGAGTAATTCAGCGGATTCAAATCCGGTCTATACAGAGGTCATTCCTCTGCCGAAATGAAGTCCTTCAAGTTGGCGTGGCAGCAGCCCTGAACAATAATCGACTTTGCGCAGCGGTCGAATCCTGCTGGAAGACATATGGCTTACTCTCGAAGTGGGATTCGGGCCAAGGAACCAGTTGCTTCTTTAGGACATCAATACAGATAGTTATACCAATTTATTTTTACTCCTGTCTCCAAGAAAACGAGAGGCGCTTGTGATGAATACACAAACCATGATACTGTCCTGATGCGCCTCCCTTGCAGCAAGCCTTCCGCCAGAATTAGCACTTTGGAGGTCCTTGAAGAGCGTGTAACACTTTTTCAAGTTGAATACCCAAAAGTTTCAAGTCACTGAAGGTCAAAGCATAGAACGAAATCGACGCACCGCCGATGCCTTTCCTCGGCGTCTTCGCCCCTGCATTCGCAGCAAAAAAGCCCATATAAAATACAAGTGATGCTATTCTGTTCGCTAGATCATTGTTGACATTTTGTATATAAAATTATCGAATTTTATGTGTTGTTATTTCCAACGTTTACGTTTGGTGTGTCAATACTTTTTACGCACCCTGTACTGTAGCAAGGGTGTCGTTTACTACGAGGTTCTGTCGGCTGGGCAGTGGATTGAGGCCAATTTCTTCTCCTCAAGACTGGTAGAGGTGGAGTCCAGGTTACCCGCTGATCACAAAGGCAAGATTCATCTTCTGATGGCTAATGCGAGGCCTCACTTCGCAAAGATTACCCAGAGCCAGCTACAGAAGCTGAACATCGTGTGGCTACCGCATCCACCTTACTCCCCGTATCTCCCTATCTGTGATTTCCAAGCTTTCCCCAGTCTCGATCACTTCTGCCGTGGACGGCAGTTTAACAACAATGACAAATCGCGCGTGCAGTCGACGAATCGGCAGCGTCACGCACTGCTTCTTTTTGGAGTCAGCCATTAGTCTTCCTGTTCGAACGATGGGAGAGGTTGTGGCCACCAAGGGATCATACATTGTTGAATGACTAATCTTTTGCTCAGTTACAGTTCGAATAGAAGCAAAGTTTTGAAATTTCTCAAAACTTTCCGGACACCCTGATAGTTCATTACCGTGATCAAGATCTGGTGAGATTCCTCCAAACTGTTCTCTGTGACCGGTAACTTCGTATGACATGATTTTTGTAGACTTGGACGGAAATGATCGTGTTCGTTTAGACGTCTCACCACAGCGTGTAAAGCGTGCTGATACATCGTTATGCGATGTATTTTCATATCATCGAACTTCTAGGGCATATAACTTGCTCAGTGGTCTTTGCCGCACGTGTCCATCTGGAATCAGGACTTTAGCCAACCTCAACAGACCATGGTGACTGATGATTAGATCAGTCGCTTTTCAATACGCTCAGCATCGCTTGAGCAGCAGCTCATGCTCTATGAGAACGATTTGACTCTTCTTTGGGGTTACCTTGCTGAATGCCTCCGATGCTTTAGATAATACTTTTGATTCTGGAACAAGGTGAGGTACTCGCAACTCTGTTTTGCCCAAAATTTTGCTTAAAGCTGCTTAATGCTTATGAGGGTTGTTGCTTTGTTTGTGTGTATTCTTTTTGATGAAATGGGCCATTGGATCACCCGATGCTTCAGAATCTTAAACAGCAAATTTTACGTTTTCTTCGTGGGAAAGAACTAGTCTCAATAGCATCATCATTAAATCAGTAATGGTTACCTTCATAACGAGGGGAGTATTGATAGCTGCTTCAATAGAAACAACATTTCACATATAACCGAAATTCAATTGCTCACGGTAAAATTGCACCATCAGGTTTTTGTCAAGTTTTGACTTTAGCTTGTGTATTCGTAAACACTGAGTGACAACAAATATACATAGGAAGCCTTGGTGAGGACTTTAGCCACCACAGCAGTAGTTCATCGTCTGCCACAGGCTTCTCAGCGCTGGCAACTAATCTCATTGCTATCGGAATAACAAGAAGTTCAGGACGAGGAATTGCTTCTCGTTCTTTTTGGAGTCAACCAACTCTTCCCGCGTACAGATGAACAAGTAAACTCATCTGGCGGTCGTTGGACTCAGCTGCGCCAGCTCCGCCCGTCAACGCCTTGTTTCGATTTCAACACTACGATTGCGGAGGAAGGCGTTGTAGCAGCCTCCAATATTCAGTCACTATCCCGAATACGACGTACCGACTTATCACCTAGGAGATGTTCGATTCTGCGATAGTGAACGCGAAAGACCATGCCAGGTTTATTCCCGAGACACATCTATGAGCGGGATGTGGTGGATCGTAGTGAATCCTCCCCAAAACACTGCTCGTTCCTGGGGAGCGGATCGAACTTACGAATGGAAAACAAACAGCCGCTGCTGCGGTGCCCTGACCACTGTTGCATGTCCGGAAGCCGCTGCCGCGAACGCGTCGACTAGTCCTTTGGGCTTTGCATGAAGCTCTCACTGGTTTTTGTCCAGCTATTCGGCTAACTATGGTTTCGTTTCGTCGGGAAAGACCACCTTCTAAATCGTAAAGAGAGCAGCGAGGCCAATTAATCATAGCCGGTGAGGAATTAGGACAGGACGCTGAAGACCGAATCGAATGATTACCAGCGACCAATGTGTCGGACTTGGAAGTATCTTTAGAAAATAAATCCAAACTAATGAGGGAAACCTAAGGACAAAATTAAGGGTGTTGCCAAACTGTTCTAAGCAAACATAAGCACGGCTGAAAATAAATAAAAAATCCTGAAGAAGGTAAATCAAGGGAGTAGAACGGGTAGAAGTAAATCAGAAGGACTGCAGGGAAGCCTAATGAGAGTACTCTCAGATCTTAAAGATTCGCAGGCTCTTAAAATGAGTTGACGGAATCTATCCTGGTTCTTCTTCACCTCTCGCCTGCCACATACAGATACCGTCGCGGCTGCGGTTGAGGACGTCGCGCTGGCGGCGGGTCAAGGCGGCTAGTCGGAAGACGTAGCCGCGGAGTTGCCGCGTTGCGACATAGGTCGCCGCAATTAGCGATGACATTCGTAAGTTCAGACCCTCACCCCTCGTTCCTGCAACAGTCCCTCGGGTGATGTTTTGTCGGTTCCACCTGGGATGGAATGATAGGCAAGCAGATGTTGACAGCCCTCCAGTCCGAGAAGGAATTACCCACAGCAATCAATTGTAAAGGCGTGTAACGCTACGTAGCGCACTCCTCGCAACATCTCTCTTGAACTGAAAGCACTCACGCATGATCAACTGCGAAACCTTCATATATAGGCACAACGTGCGTAACACCGTCTCCTGAATCCAGTACAACGCCGGTCGTGCGACCTGAACAACCAGCTTCGGTGAGCGTTTTCTCCAATAGTTGCCAATCGAGAAAAAAACCAATAGAAACCTTGCATACCAGATGAATATAGCGATAGCACAGCTTGCATCTGAATATGCAGCGCAGGTACATTGAAGGACTCGAAGAATATCTCCGCTGCCTAGAAGAAACAGAACAATCACTCCATCCTATACTTATCGCTTCTGATCTTTACTAAAGGCCAACCTCACCTTCTCCTTGTGTTTCATAGGATTTAACGGTGCTTCCGTTAGTAGGACAGGATGCTCCTCAGGAAAGATCTGAAGAAGAACAATAGCTTTAGCCTCCAGCTTCCTTCTTCTTGGAACCCCGGAATGTTTAGTTTTTGCTGTTGTTGCTAGTGCGCCAACACGAGGTTTTTTTAAGCAGATCTTTATTGTGACCTAACTTCTGACAGAATTGTCGTTTTCAAGGGCCGAATGTGCTGCAAGGCTTAAGGGCTTAAGGATAGGGCAGCGGCGTTGCCGCAGAAGTGTGTGGAGCCTTTAAGCATTTGGCACCGCCGCTTCCGCTACTGCCGAGTGTACCAGGACCCTAAAGCGGCACAAGCAGCAACGGGTTTTCCGGAGCGGGATTGAAAGAGTTTTCGCACCGTATGCAGGCGCTAGTCGTGGGACCCAACAAATGCTCCAACCAGTCGCCAAAAGATGGACGAAAGCTTAGAAACGCTCATTTTACTGGCATTCACTGTTCGATATCACCGATAAACGAGCATGGAGGTGGAAATTACAGAAAGCCGTTATTTCCCAAAGATATGGCCAAGATGGCTGCAAGTTCCACTGTTCAAATGTTTGATGAGTTGGGCATGAACTAGAGAAGTGTGCATGGCTCACACGATACATATTTATTTATATGTTATACTTGTTTTGAGGAACTATCATACTCCTGTCCAGACTACTCCAGTGATAGTGGAAATCCCATTTAAGCGAAGTTCTGCAGAACATGGTTGAGCGATTTTCTTGGATTGCTTTACGAACCATTCTAAGGCAGAAATCTCGACTGCCTGAGGCTTCCCCCAAAATACAAGAGCAGCTGAAAATTGGATAGCCTACTCCTACAAGCGCTCCGAAATAACGTTTGAAACCACTTGTAGCTAACGCTTGTCTTCTGTGCTGGAACCACCCATAACGTTGTAACTGCAAGGAGCACAGAAACAGACTATCGAATTCGATTCAAAAAGTGCCCTAATCGTTTATTGATGAAGAAGACCCTTTTCCCTTTCCGCAGGTTCAAAAAAAGTTTCAGCAGAAGCGTCTGCCCGTATCTAACAATTTCATTCCGTACTTAAACTCTATTTCCCGTTGATTGAGCGTAAGAATCTTAGATGACTTTGAGGTCCATCGCCAGGTAGAATGCCCTATACGTGTGTAGGCACTGCATTATATTGACCTCCACTGAACATTTCGCCATGTGCACTCCATTCTCGACAATCGACACTATCATACTCTACAACAACGCGCGAAGCGATGACTCATACTATCGGTCGGCGCCGCAGTAATCCCCCATCACCCCACCATATATAGTAGAGGGGGTTTTTTGTCTGTTCGTAATTCTTCGGAACTTCGTAAACTTCGTGGGCTCGATGGTTTAATCACCCAAGTTTGGGGTGTCCCACCATATATAATAGAGGGTTTTTTTTGTCTGTTCGTAATTCTTCGGAACTTCGTAAACTTCGCGGGGTCGATGGTTTAATCAGCCAAGTTTGAGGCACGATCTCGACTTCTCTTTCCGAAGGGGAGCGCAGGGAAGTGAGCAAGCGCCGCTGCAGAGGAGGACGCGTGAGGCGTTGCGAAATAGGCTGGCGCCGCGGCTCTGTCCGCGCACGTGTTGGGTGGCTACTACTCGAACTGGCCCCTTGAAGGCTCCTGTCCTCGCTACCGTTCAATTAGTGGACCTGCAGTATCCCGCGGTGCTACTGCCGTTGTGTTTCTGCGGGGTAGGGCTCTGCCAACTTTGTGCTCCGGCCGAGGTCACAGCTTATTCCTTCCTACCTCCGCTGTGTTCGGGATTTTCCTATACTATCCTAAGTTTGTTGTGTTGAGTTCTCCCGTCCGTTTCTCCCGTCCACTCATGCTTCCTACTTATCGCTCGGATCACCAGTTTGGTGGTTCATGTAAGTGGCATTTACACTCAATCGAATAAAATCTGCGCTGCACTTTTGGAGTGCACGGCGCGATCTCGTCTTTTATTGCGCTGTATGTTTGCTTCTTAGCTGTGGGCTGTAAGTAAGATTCTCCCACTCGAAGTTCGTTGAGTTCAGCGAGCGCATGCATCTATTTCTCCCGCCCACCCATGCCTCCTATTTATCGCTTGGGCACTCTTCCATTACGTTGCCATTTTTATTCGATTGATTGCAGAGGTTGAACAACAAATATAACAGTGAGGAACACACATATCCACTTTGGTGGTGGTTCATGTAAGTGGCATTTACACTACCAATCAAATAAAAGCTGCGGTAAACTTTTGGAATACATGGCGCGATCTCACCTTTTATTGCACTGTATGCTTGGTTCTTACTGTGGGCTGTAAGTAAAATTCTCCCATTCGAAGTTCATTGGGTTGAGCGCATGCATCAGCTTCTCCCGTCCACTCGCTCTTCCTATTTATCGCACTTACATGAACCACCAAAGTGGGGATATGTGCGTTCCTCACTGTTGTGTTTGTTGTTCAACTTCTGCAATCAATCGAGTAAAAGTCGCAACGTCTTAGAAGAGTGTCCCATTCGACGCGAACAGTTCTGTCGTAGCAGTTGAATTGGATGCTTATTACCCCAATAGCAGAACGTAGCATTGTGGACGTGAATCAATATCTAATGCAACTATGCACTGTTCACGATACTATTTTTAGTACTTCTACATGATTATGAACTCCGCCTTTGCCGGTCCCAACCCCGGATGAAAAAGGAGGAGGGTTGGGCGACGGGCCAGCAACCCGTCCCCGTAAAAAAACCATTATGCTATAGAAACGATGGACTATATGGATACTGCTGAAAAGGGAAAATCGAAGCCGAGCTTTATGACGGGAGACCTGATACTGGACTCGGTTTTCTCTCCGAAGAACATCACGCGTATTGGTACCTGGAACATACGCACGCTTTACCAGACTGGGCGTCTCGCCCAACTCCTCCAGGAATTCGATATTTACCGCCTAGACATTCTCGGAATCAGTGAGGTCCGATGGACCGGAAGTGGACGCTTGATTAGTGATGGCAAAACTATCCTGTTCTCTGGTCCAGAAAGGCATGAAAGAGGAGTAGGAATCGTCCTTAGCAAACGAGCTTCAAACTCTCTCGTTAGTTGGGAGCCAGTAAACGACAGAATCATCACTGCGCGCTTTCGAACGAGGCATACCAGAGTCGCAATAATACAGGCGTATGCTCCAACGGAAGACGCAACCGACGACGAGAAGGACGATTTCTATGAACGGCTACAAGATGTCATTGACGAAATGCCACGACGGGACCTCAAGCTTGTTCTAGGCGACTTCAATGCGCAGGTGGGAGGCGATCGAAAAGGCATGGAAAAATCTGTCGGAGCATTCGCATCGTCGGACCGCCTAAGCAACAACGGAGAAAGGCTCGTGTCATTCTGCGATTTCAACGATCTATGCATCGCGAATACATTCTTCTTCCACCGAGGCATCCACAAGAAAACTTGGAGATCGCCAAACGGCACCACGGCAAACGAAATTGACCACATCTGCATCAGCCGCAAATGGAGGACATCAGTCAACGATGCACGTGTGTACAGAGGTGCGGATGTAGGCACAGACCACTATCTTGTTAGGGCTACGTTGAAGCTGAAGCTGAAGCTGCAAAAAAGGCCGGTTGTCAGACGACCATACGACGTCGAAAAGTTCAAGAACCATACAACCGCAAGGAACTACCGCGTTGAACTACGAAACCGTTTCAATATGCTTGACAAATGCGAAAGCATTGACGAACACTGGGAAGCCGTCAAGACCGCGCTATGTGAAAGTACTGAAGCGACCATCGGACGCAAACGAGGCAAGCGAAAGGAACAATGGATTCGAGAAGAAACCTGGAAGCTGATAGATGAGAGGGAGCGAGTCAAGCAAAGAAAAGAATGCGCCAAGACGCTTGACGAATCAAGGGAAGCGGGCGAAATTTATTCGGAACTCGATCGACAGGTAAAAGCGTCGTGTCGCCGCGATAAGAAAGCTTGGATCGCTCAGAAGGAAACGGAGGCACAAACAGCGGCTAGTCGTGGTGATTCCAGAACACTGTATCGAATTGTATCGGAGCTGACGGGAACAAGGCTCAACACATGCGTCCCTATAAAGGACAAAAGTGGCAGACTACTGGTCAGCGATGCTGAACAAAACGAAAGATGGGTTGAACACTTCTGTGAAGTGTACAACCAGCCCCAGCCATCCGAAACACCTTCGTTCGATGATGAAAACGCCCTGGGAGAGCTAAACGTCAATACCGGCTACATAACGGTAGAGGAAACAAAGACAGCAATACGAGGTCTCAAAAACGGAAAAGCCCCTGGCCTCAACGAAATTGCAGCGGAGATGTTAAAAGCTGGAGCCGCACCGGTAGCGGAGCAATTGACGACACTCTTCAATAGCTGCTGGCATCAACACGAAGTGCCAGAGGATTGGAAAAAAAGGCTTAGTAGTCAAACTGCCGAAGAAAGGAAGCTTATCGGATTGCGGGAACTGGAGAGGTATCACCCTGTTGTCAGTGCCAAGCAAAATATTCTGCACCGTATTGTTAAGAAGGCTTCGAGATGCAATTGATGATCGACTGCGGGAGGAGCAAGCTGGATTCAGAAACGGAAGATCGTGTTGCGACCAGATCTTTACGCTACGCAACATCATCGAGCAGTGCCTGGAATATCGCTACCCGCTCTACATAAACTTCGTCGATTTCAAGAAAGCATTTGACAGTGTCCACCGAGAGTCACTATGGAAAATACTCAGTCTCTATGGAGTCCCTTCGGCCTTCGTCAAGGTGTTTAGAAGTCTATACCACAACTCCTCGTTTTCGTGAAGACAACTCTCGGAAATACAAGATTCTTCGAAGTCACCACAGCAGTCAGGCAGGGATGTGTTCTCTCACCGTTGCTCTTCAACATCGCACTCGACTACGTACTGAGAAGAACGACAGCCGATGTACAAGGGGGTATCCCTTGGTCTAGCGGTCGCCTTATGGACCTAGACTTTGTCGACGACATTGCCATATTCGCTGAGGACAAGGATACTCTTCAAAGAAGCACGGAATGCCTTAGCCAGGAAGCAAGGAAGCATGATCACCAGTAACGGAGATGCTGAAGCTGACGCTCGATACAGGTTTGCGAAGGCAACGGCAGTGTTCCGGAGGCTTAAGCCACTGTGGACGTCGTCTTCAATTTCAAATAGCGTCAAGCTGCGTTTGTATTCTTCGATAGTCGTCCCCACTGCAGTGTACGCTAGCGAAACATGGACGATGTCAACTAGCATCATCAGACGGATCAACGCGTTCCACTGCAAATGTCTACGACAAATAATGAGGATACGCTACAACCTCTACGAAACCGTGGTGCAACGCCGACTCCGCCTGGCCGGACACATTCTTCGAATGCCGGCGCATCGCCTACCAAGATCAACCATGCAATGGACACCGCCGGGAAGGCGAACCAGAGGCCGCCAAAAAAAACGTGGCGTCGCACGTTTTTGAATGACTTGGAAGTTATGAAAATTTCTAGGCAGGAGTGTGAAGAAATAGCCCAAGACAGGCAGCGGTGGAAAGAGTTCGTCGCCCTATGCGCTTAACAGCACGGGAGGAACTAAGTACATGACTATGACCACATTTTATAATACTGTTGTGAGACGGAGCAGAGACAATTATTGGAAGACCAGCGTCGGTCGCCGGCTCCGCCGGCGCCGACGCTGGAGTGTGCGGGCCACGCCAGGCTAGCCGGCTTCGCCGGCATCGCATCCACGGGCCACGCCAGGTTAGCCGGCTCCGCCGGCGTCGGGTATGGCGGGCTACGTTAGGGACGTAGCCCAAACCTAGCTACGGATGCTTTCTCACCCAGCGTCGGTCGCCGGCTCCGCCGATGCTGGAGTGTGCGGGCCACGCCAGGCTAGCCGGCTTCGCCGGCAACCAACGCTGGGTAAGGAAGCATCCGTAGCGTCGAGCACGTTGAAAGTTGCGCCTACTCCAGACTGATTTCTAGCTTGGTACCACTCACTCAGCATAGCACGCAGAAGAATGTTCTCAGCACTCCTTCATCTAGCGTTGAATTCACAGCCTATTGCAGCTTGTCAAGCCTAAAGAAATGTCTGACACTTCTGTCCAGTTGTCGTGCTTCGAGCCGCTAGGTGTGGCGAATTCCGGAGGTGACTTCATTAGCCACTAATTTTGAAGGAAGAATTATTCCGAGAGTCTAGTGGAGTCGAAAACTGGGGGTGGGATGGGAACTTGGTCTCCGCTGTTGACAAACCACTATAGGCAGTGACTTATGCCTTCCTCCTTTATATATATGGTGCGTTTTTCTGTCTCTGATTTCCCTACTTCCAATGTGTCAGACAGAAATCGTGGTCGGTTCGGTTTGAGAGAAAACCGATAGCACCACTCAAATGATCGATAATATCGATCGATATCGACTGCCTGATCAAAACGCCCAATCTACTGTGGAACGCTCCCGTCGGCCAACATAATCAGGCAACTCCAATCCCGATCGGTTAGGTCTGAGAGAAAACCGATAGCACCACTGGTTATTTGATTGATAGCGTAAATGCGTCTTAATTGAACCACCAAAGTGGGGGTATGTGTGCTCCTCACTGTTGTATTTGTTGTTCAACTTCTGCTATCAATCGAATAAAAATCGCTCAGCCGAAATAACATCGAATGGGAGAATCTTAAAGCCCGCAGCTAAGAAGCAAACATATAGCGTATTAAAAGATGAGATCGCGCCATGCACTCCAAAAATGCCACCTAATTGATCCACCAAAGTGGGGATATGTGTGTTCCTCACTGTTGTATTTGTTGTTAAACTTACGCTATCAATAAATATCGCAACGTCTGAAGGGGGCCCAAGCGATAAATAGGAATCATGAGTGGGCGGGAGAAACTGTTGCATGCGCTCGACACAACGAACTTCGAATGGGAGAATCTTACTTACAGCCTATGAGCAAGCATATAGCGCAATAAAAGACGAGATCGCACCATGCCCTCGAAGAGTTCACCGCAGTCTTTAATCGACTGATAGTGTAAAAGCCACTTAATCACAAAGGTGGGATATGTATGTTCCTCACCGTTGTGTTTTTGTTCAACTTCTGCTATCACTCGAATAAAAATCCAACAGCTTGGAAGGGTGTAGAAAGTAGGAAGTTTATGTGGGCGGGAGAAACTGATGGGCTGAATCCAACCAACCTAGAATGGGAGAATCTTACTTACAGCCTACAGAATCAGGCACAAAACGGCTCAGGTGGACAGGGCTCATCGTGTTAAGTGGTTGTCAGCCTCTTTAAGAAGCACACGAGTGGATATAAGTGCTACAACTAGCAGTGGGGATCAAATAGGCTGGGGCGGGAGGGCCACGATGTAGGAACGCCCAATCCGTCGTTTTGTGTTGTATGAAATTCAAAATATCTGCAGCACTGGTGGGAGCACTAGAATAGGGCCGCAGATTCTCACCACAACACTGACGTCAACTTAAAAGGCTCTCGAAGAGAAACAAAGTGAAACGGTGGCAAAGGCAGTAACGAAGAGCGGCAGTATGGATTAACACAGCAGGAGCTGTTCTCAGAAAAGTGAAGGCGGAAGCTCGTACACATCAGAATGTTATGCCCGAACACAGAGAAGGTAGCAAGAACAGGAATGAGCAGTGACCTCGGCCATGCACACAGGCGGCAGAGTTGTACCCTGCGGTAACACAACTGTAGCAGCACCTAACTGCAAGCACTAATTGACCGGTAGCAAGGACAGGAGCCTTCAATGGGGTCAGTTCGAAGCAGTAGCCACCCAACACGTGCGCGGGCAGAGCCGCGGCGCCGGCCTATTTCGCAACGCCTCACGTGTCCTCCTCGGCAGCGGCGATTGCTCACCTCCCTGCGCTTCCCTTCGGAGAGAGAAGTCGAGAACCTGCCTCAAACTTGGGTGATTAAACCATCGAGCCCGCGGAGTTTACGAAGTTTCCCACGGTCACGTTGAGACAAAAAAAACCCTCCTCTATTATATGTGGTGGGATTGAGTGTCGCCCTAGGCCGGCAGCACAGTCTTGCCGGTGCCGCGGACCCGCTATGACAACGGCGGGTTGTGCGGCGCCGCGAGGATTACTGCACGCAATACTGCGTACTGCTTCCGGCAGTTGCAGCCTCTAAGAAAGTCAGAGATGTAGTAAGCAAAACGCTTTGTTTTGTGAAGAAGCGTTTTCTAAGCCAAGTTAGGAGTTGTAGAATGTGAGCCCAAAATCTAATAGAACACTCCTTATAACTCAACAGTTCTGCACCATTTTGCGCTTGCTATCACTTTTACAGCTCTACCTAACGAAACGAATAACTGCAGTGCAATTAAGGTTACCTAATATCGTGCTAAGGTTTCCTTGCGCTACGTTTTGAGTGCAGGATCCATCCGCATCCATTTGTCGACACTAACGGTGACTTTATTGTTGGTTGTCAAACTCCTTTATGGACAGAAATTATGCACCAACCTCTTACATTCCTAGCATAATCGACACCCATCTACCACGCCCCCCTCCCCCCCCCCGGCGGGTCTCACCCGCAGCTCCTGGCACTGTGGGTGAGCGCTGTCGCGAACTACGGGAGCCCTCGGAGACCTTTGCGACCAGCGGCTACGCGACAAATCGTCCGTGCCGCGGCTTCCACCACAGTGACAGCGTGGGTCCCCACTGCGGCGGGAGCGATATGAACGAGTTCGCCGGGTGCTGCCGCGAGACTCTGTGGAGGCCCCTAGACGTGAGTCCATCGTGAGCATTCGCCCGCACTCAAACTCCATAGATATACGAAACCATCAAACAATGAAGCAAAATGAACAAGGGATGAAGAAGTGGTGCACGATTTAGAACACATACATTCATTTGCTCCTGGCTGTAGATGTATTGCCATACTTTCTCCATATCATTCCAGTCGGTAACTATGCCGTGTTCCATAGGATATTTCAGAGAAAGAAGACCACGGTACTCTTCAGCCTTCGGACCTTAAGCAAGATCTCAAATATCGAAAAGAAGACGAAGCGTGAGTCCATGGCCATACCTATGAACATGTCGCCTTCCAGGGCGCCTGCCATAACTCGAGTGTGTTTCGGCCTCCCCACGAAGTTGGCGAAGCGTACCTTTGGCGATTGACCCCCGGCAAAGCCAGCTTTGATTGATCCCGATCCATTATCGATGACCACAGGTTGGTTAGCGATGACGTCATAATCCATGCTGAAAAACAACAGTTTGCTGCAGCAAAATCACTTGCACTACATTTACAGAGTAGGTACGACAGAGACAGAGTACATAACGAATGGACGAATTTTCACACCATATGCAAGGCGAGCGTTTCGGAGTCGAGCAAATACTACCTCCTCACCAGGGGTGTGCGTAAATTAAATCCGAAATTTCGTAGACCGTAATTACGAAGAAATCGTCGTAAATCGTGAAGGTTACCTGACATGTAGTGCAGTATAACAGCATTTTTAAAGGATATCCTGCTAATGTTAATACAAGGGAAGCAATATTTGTCTATTTGCCACGTTATTTTTAGCCCAAGCTAGGCAGTTTTCGTGCCATTGTTTTCATTTTCTACTTTTACTATTCCTTCAGGCGAAGGGACGAGTATCTGAAATCAAACTTTACAGTTTTAAGAAAGTCGAAAAAAGTCGTTGACTCGAAAATTTTACCTTAACCTATGCATGGTGTTTCGACAAAAGGCTTTCATTGTTTGAATTCCTATTAAATTTCCACCGCTTAGGAGTTCTTGAAATGCGTATAGATCTAGGATTTTCCAGAAGCGATGGCGCAAATAGGGTCACGGGAGGGGGTGTCACGCCCTATTTAGTGGTTGTCCGCTTTGGTAAGAAGCCATGTGTATGTGAAATTACATCAGAAATGGCGTATCTCAGTCAGGGATAGAACACTACAGTGCTGCAAAAATTCCGGTTTCGTACAGCACAAACCGTTGTGTAGGGCTGCCCTTCATGGTGACCCCCCCCCCCCCTCCCGACCCTACTTGCGCCGAAGCGATAATAAAAATTCACTAGAAAAAATCAAGTCATTTCACCGATCACTAACTCGGGAAAACCAGCAGGTGCACATCGCTTGAACAACGTACTGAGCGCAATGTATGGCACAACTCTATCCTATGATGCATCAAAAGCTCTCAATTTTCTAATAGGTTTTCGGAAACCACCTGCAACGAAACTTTCCATCATTTTCAAGATTTAACAATACCTGTTACGGTCTGGACACTCGAAAACATCTCATACATTCTAGAATATAATAAAGTGGTCTCGACTTGAGTGACCCACGATCTCCGTGACTAGGTACCGGTCGTCGTGACTGAGCATCGCTCACTCTCCTACGCTTTCGTATTCAGAACTTTCCGCGGAAACGTACTCACGGGAGAAGAGTCCGGGTCTTCTACGACAACCATGCCCCGGAAGGCTCAGTGGCTCCCCCCAGTGAAAACCACCTCCGAAGCAATCAAACTCCGACCTTCACCAGAAGAAGGTAGTGCTGCACTGTTGGTGGAACTCTCAAGGAATGCTCTACCACGAGCTCCTTAGAGCCGGCACCACAATGACTGCGCACATCTACGCTGCCCAATTGCACAATTTGAGTGAGGGCAGGCAGCGGAAGCGACCATGACGGAAGAATTTTTACTTTCTTCACGACACTGTTCGCCCACATTTTGCAAGAATGTTTCGTCAATGTCTCGCCAAAAGTTTTAGTAAAGTTAGTTGAACTCGAAACCACTCCCAGCCACATCAACACATTTAAGAAACTGCGTTAAAACAAAGTGAGAATGAGCTGTTAGAGGCAGGAGAGTGGGTACATCTTTCCTACCCGGGTTGCGTCCCATCATTTGGACATCAAGGCCGTATGCTCGTGTTTCCCCATTGGGGGCAAAACGATTTACGACCTCAAAATGTCGTAAATCGCAAAAAAAGCCAAAAACTCCAAGTTCTCTCACCTTGAAGCCTCGGCATTCTCGCAATGTATATTTCAATGTATTACGTTCTTCTGCCACCGAGGTTTTTTTAGGTGGAATCCTTACTATTGGCCTGACGTTTCGATGCTGTCGTCGCCTTCAGAGGCGCAGTGTTCCATCGTTGGTGTGCAGCGATTACGCTACCACCCTAAGTCAGACAGTAACGGTGCGAGATAAGCTAATCACGAACACTCGATTGTAGACGACAGGCCGGCCTACGAAGACCCATGTCACATCACATGGCGAACGTCAGTTCACGTTTATCGAGATAGTGCAACGCCGTCCGCAGGAACCGACGCACGCTCGCAAAGCCCGGCGAGTGTAAAAAGTATGCGAGGGTCGTTGATGCGAGAACGGCATCGGGGGCAACTGAGCTACTCCGTGTGTCCTGTAACGTAAGCAGGACCAGCGTGGCTACGCTGAATGTGGGTACCTTGACGGCCCGCTCGTGCGAGTGGGTTGAAGCATTCGAGAGCAGAAGAGTTGACTTCTGTGCGGTGCAGGAGACGAGGTGGTCCTGCTGCAAGTAAAGGGACATAGGGCGGGGCTTCAAGGCCGTTCTATTTGGAAATCCCAGGACCACCGGTGGAGTTGGAGTAAACGTCTCCGAACGATTTCGTGACTCCATTGTAAGCGTCGAACGCTTTCATGATCGACTGATGAAGATCATTGTCGCCGCTAAGGAGCGACTCTATCAGTTCTTCTCTGCGTGTGCTCCGCAGACTGGCTGCTCCGATCAAGCCAAGGATAAGTTTTGGAGCCTGCTTGATGAGAAGACAGCAGAGGTACCGTCGAAAGATGTCATCATAGTCGCTGGTGACCTTAATGGGCACGTAGGTGCTGCGAAGGACGGGTACAGCTGTCATGGTGGTTTCGGATACGGGTCTCGTTACCCCGATGGTGAGCGTATTCTTGAGTATGCGGAATCGCATAACCTCACCATTGTGAACACCACCTTCCGAAAACGCGACTCCCACCTCATCTCGTTTCATAGCGGGGACACCAGGACTCAAACTTTGTCCTCGTGAGAGATCGTAAACGAAATTTTGTCACAAACGCGAAGGTCCTGCCGTATGAGACGGTCGTCCCACAGCACCGACCGCTGATCTGCACTTTGAAGATCGCCCTCCGAGGCTGTAGCGGGTCGAGCGATGCAGTGCACCAAGAATGAAGTGGTGGCGAATGAAAGAGAAGAAGCAGGTGAGATTTCTCGCGTGCGGTTACCGACAATCACTGTCGATGAAACTTGGAAGAAGGTAACGATACGATAAAGCTGCACAGCCGAAACTCGGTATTACGAAACATGGACGACGCAAGGTCGACAAGCAGGCATGGTTGTGGACAGACGACGTGAAAGCAAAAAAGCGAGAGAAGAACTCGCTCTATCACGTATTTCTCAGCGACAATTTAGTATATGTTCAGGAATGAACAAGACAGCCGATAACTGGCGGAAGTACCAATAAGCGAAGAAAGCTGCAAAGAAGGTCGTGGCTGTTGCAAACGCCACTCATTATGGAGATGTCAACGAGAAGCTCGAGTCACACGATGATGAACGGCATCTGTACCGACTTGCTAAGAATGGTCATCGACAGACTGAGGACATTGAGAAGTTTTTCGGCATCAATGATGAGAATGGCCATCTTCTCATGGACCGCAGGAAGGCATTGAAGCGATGGCGCGATTACTTTTAGGAAATTTCTACAGTAGAATTTCCTCATCCAGCCATCCCTTCTACAGCTCCAACCCACGGCCCCGTTCAGAAGATCACGTAGAGGAGACTGAAGCGGCATTGAAGAAGATTAGGCCAGGAAAAGCGACTGGGCCCGACGACGTGGCAGGTGAACTGTGGAAGTCGAAGTTTTGGTACCCTGCTGAGTGGTTGACGAAATTCTTTAATCAGGTTGTAGCGGAGAAGAGAGCACCTGAAGGTTGGTGCCAAAGTACGATGATTCCGATTTGGAAGTAGAAGGGCAGTCCTGCAGGCTGCTCCAGTTACCGTCCGATTCTTCACTTGCTTTCGCACGGCATGAAGAAGCCAGTGAACATCGCCTTCCTCGACTTGGAGAAGGCCTTTGACCGCGTACCGAGTGAAGTAATATGGTACGCCCTGCGACATCATGGAGTTCCTGAAGAGCTCATAGAGTGGGTGCGAATTCTCTGCTCTTGTCCAAAGAGTCGAGTTCAAGCTGCAGCTGGAACCTCGATGGAGTTTCCCATCTCTGTCGGGGTACACCAGAGTTCTGCGCTTTCCCCACTCCTCTTTGTTGTCGTCGTGGATGCCATCACGCAAGATCTTCACAACGTTGCGTTGCACGTTGCTTTATGCTGGTGATGTAATGCTCGCTAGCGAAGATAAAGGTGAACTGCGTGAGGTGCAAGCTTAGTGTGATCGTTTGGAGCGGTTTGGACTCAAATTGAACGTGAAGAAGACCAAGTATTAACGACTGACATTACCGAGTCCAGCTCCATCAAGGTTTTTCCATCATCGAGCTTCCACACACTTCGGTCCTTAAGCACCTGGGATCAGCAGTAGCGTTTGACGGCAAACTGGTTGTTGAAGCGATTTTACGCGTGAGGAGAGCTTGGTCCATGTGGCGCTCGCTGACTGGCGTAGTCTGCGACAAGTAGATACGAGAGCGCTTTAAGTCGAAGATCTACAGAGCAGTCACCCGGCCCGGCACCCGGCAATGTATGGCGTTGAGTGTTGGTATGCGACCAAAAAAGTTGAAAGGCGCCTCAGCGTTAAGGAGACGAAGATGCTGCGCTGGACGGTTGCAGTCACCCGCATGAACCGCATCCGAAACGATGTCATTCGGCAGAAGTTTGGAGTCGCGCCGATAGCGGACAAGATGCGCGAAGCTCGCTTACGATGGTACGGCCACGTTCTGCGTGAAAAGGAAGATAGCGTCCCCAAGATAGCCTTAACTTCGAGGTAATAGGGAAGCGGTCTAGAGGGCGCCCGAAGCAGCGCTGGTTAGATACGTTACATGCGGACTTGAAGGTTGCTGGTGTCCACCCAGATCTAGCACTAGATCGGGAAAGGCGGCTTCATGACACCAGAATAGCGGACCCCACTACGAAGCGGGACCGACGCAAAAGAAGAGGAAGAAGGCCATTCGTGCTCCATACAAAACAGTGTTAGACATTGGCTGTTTCCACGTTCCGGTCCAAAAAATGGAACATAGGAACGGAAATTCCACACTTCCCTGGTGCTGTGGTACAAACACAGCACTCACGAGGTCTCTCAACGATCACCAGGCATACAGCATGAAGAGCTGCTGCACTTTTGCCCACAGGTCGTTGCCGCTACGGTTGGTTTAGTCGCACGGGTTGGAGACGGACTCAACGGATTTTTGACAATACTACCGGGAGATATGCGAAAAAGACAGTACCGAGGCATCTAGAAATCCCATATTATGACCCCTTCCAACGTCGGCCGGAGCAGACTGCACTCGCATGAAAATTGGCCGCTGCTATGTCTCCTTAAAACCCTCCCCTTTCGAAGGTGGAGAAGAGATAACGGTGGCAGCCAAAGCAAATTTTACAAATCACCAAATGGTGCCAGTCCAAAAAGGGCCGCCCTCATTTTTCCACATAAAATCCAAGGAATTTGACCAAACGCTTCTCTATGAAGAAAGCTAAGCACAGAAGCATGTACATCATAACACAGGAGGGCATCTCTGCCTGATTTGGCCCGGGCGAAACCGCAAACTGTGGAAGAGATACGTGGGGAACCCTCTCTCGACTGCACCGTTGGGGCCGCTGCGCCGAAGCTTGCGAAATGCAGCGCGTCGAACTCAGTGTTTCGGTCGTGCTCTGCAGAACACAGTCTAGTTGTCGTCGCCTTCTCCTGTGATCCGCTTCATCCAGCCTTTTTTTGCATTATTCGGTTGTGTTTGCTCGGTCGCGACTGCTGCCATCGCGGTATCGATCTCTTACGCTTCCTCTCGCTTGTATACTTAATTCGTGAAGAATTGGTTAATTTTCCAGATGAAACCCTCGAATGTGCAACGAAACGCCGAGGACGAGGACTTCACAGATGCTGCGTTGTTGTCTTTCCGAGAAATCCCATCCGGGGACCATTCCCTCACTCCGCAGGAACTGTGCTCCTTTGATGACATGGCGACGACATTGGTAGTAGATTCCGTGCTGAATTTCCAAACTCACAAGATGCACCCGAGGTATGATTAGGCTCTGTTGAGATATCTCGTCTAGGTGCACTAGAATACCGTGTTTTCAGAAAGAATCTCAAGGCGTAGCGGAATGTAGTTGTAAACCGTATGAATTTCACCACATAGGCTCAAAATGCGAGCCCTCATTATTAACTCCAAACGCCTGTTCCAAAGAGCGATGCTGAAGGGTTGCGCGCAATTCTGTGACATTATGCGTTACCAGTGACCAGTTAAATGGTAAAGCTCGAAGGTCGCAATTAGCCAACTGCTTTACGGGGTGCGCCACGCATTCTACTTGTGCAAGGAGGAATTCGGATACATATTTTGCATATATAGCGACATGCGCTAGCCAGCCGATGAGCAAGCCAGTGTTTTATCCTTCCCAGATGGGTGTGGTATCAACTCACCTAGCCTGGGACGAAAGGCTTGATTGGCCTTGCATGGAATCTGGAGTCCGGACCAAGAATCTTGAAAGGGAGTGCACAAGGCGGCGACTGTGCAGTGTTATGCGCCCGGTAACATTTATTAGGAATCATAATGGCTCCCATTTTCAAGCCAGGGAAGGGTCTTAGGAGTGTGTCGAACGCAAAGATGAACACCACAGCGAGAATCTCCACCCACCAAATAGTGGAAGAATACGTTCCTTTTTTGCTAACTCCTTGAACCGAATGAGCTAGGGGACCTCAATGTTTACTATAGGATCGCACGGTCACCGCGTGCTCTATGCCATGTGCTGTCGTGATGATTCAAGAGAGGTTGTGAAAGGCTGTGGTGCAAGCGGGTCGGTGGCACGGGAGTGACTGACGCTGCTTCATATGCTGGACGCCGGGTGTTCGATTCTCGTCCCATGCCGAAGGTTTCGTATTTATCACCTTACCGACTTTTCGTAGACACACATTTCACTGCAGGCTCGCAAATGCGTGCTCAGGGCTTCTCGTTCGTATTTTGCTGCAGATTTTTGCTACGATCCAGGTGGAGTACGAAACTTACCATCTCCCGACATAAAAAAGCAACAGCAATCACGAACAGCATATGATGGCCCAATACACAAGAATGAGTGTTCGTTCATCGTCATTTGAGATATGCCGCGCGCTCAATGAAGGAACGGCGGTTGTGGCAAAGGTCCTCTTACTCTTCTTGGTTAAAAATGACAAAATATTATGTGTGAATTGTGAGAAGTGGTTTATTAAAAATTTCTTCCCAAAATGTGCTAGGAATTTGAACGAAATAATTTCAAAATCTGTATCAGCGCCTTTTGGGACAGCTTGGTAAAGAGAAAATGACGAATTCCTTGCGGTATATCAGTTTGAATGTTGACCTAGATGGCGAAGAAGTGCACAAAACTTGTCCTAGTTGGTGGCGTTGTGTACAAACAGAAGTGATTGTCTATGACGGCTCGCGATTCCCATATTAATGTCGTGGACATTGGATGGATTTAACGGGATAGATTTTTTTCCGGAGAGTTGTCTCAATTACAAAATTACCGGCCATTCGAGAATTTACAGGGTATATGCGGTCTCGCACGTTGATTCCAAATACGTATTCCTTATCTGTAACGGACCTCTGAGAAAGGAGAAACGGACCATGTTCACTTTGCCTTCCTGCCCGCCTGCCTGCTGGGGGAGTCTGTGAATCACCAGGTAGGGAGAGCCGAGCTCAAGTAGGTGGAAACGGCGGTGGCGGTTTGAAAAGTGTGGACGCAGAGGCAGAGGGTTGGTACCTTCTCTGCAGAGATGGAAAAGTTTTTTGCTCAAACACGTGACGAGCATCTTTAAATAGCCCAGCCATACCTAGGTAAGTTACTTAAGACGTTCATTACTTATTTAAGGTTCGTTTTTAGAATGTCGACTGATTACAGTGGGTTAAAGTAGGTAGTAGGTGTGTGAGTAAGGGTGGCGGGAGATTGATTTGACTAGATTTTGATTAATTTTGTTTTTAGAATTTTTCTCCTAATCTAAGGCACCGTTACCCATGTGTAAGGGGTCGTTTAGTGTGCGCGCGACGCGCGACGCGATGCCATGTGTAGTGGCCGAATTGATCAATCGCGTCGCTCGATCAATTTGGCCACTACACATGCATCGCGTCGTGCGTCGCGCGCACACTAAACGACCCCTAAGTACGGGTGCTAGGGTCATGGTAAGCGATTTTACCCAGACTTCGTTTAGAGAAATTATTTGAAGCACTGACTTTTTATATGAGTTTCCTTTTCTTTAATTTTGGTTGACTACGGTGCGTTGCGGTAAGCATGGGTGAGTAATGGTGATCGGGTCATGATCACTGATTTCGCTCGAACTTCGCCTAGAGATGTCCGTTTTTAGTATTGAGATTGACTCCACTACCCCTACTCAGCCGTTCCTACCGTAACTTACCGCGGTCGACCGAAATTTTGAAAACGGACCACATATAAGTAAAATCGCCCTAAATAACCTCTCCTGGCTAAGCTTAGGTGAGAAAAAAAAACATTTCCACCTCTCGGGTCGTGAAAGTGTAGCATTTGATACCAATGAATGAATCCGGTTTCCTTTCTGGCGACGTTCTTCGTTGTGTGTTTACATAACAGGTACGATTACATGCGAGCTTTGATTAAACATTTTTATGAAATGAAAAAGTGATGCATCATTGGAGAGTCAAACCATAAACCTCTTCTCACAACGCCGCACCCCTCTCCTTTGCGCCACCACTTTTTGGCCGCTCCCGCTGTTTCTGTCCTACGTGGGCTGCGCCACTGTGATTGATAGACTGTATAGATTGCGCGCAGGCAGAGCGCCATCAAGGCAAAGTGACAGCTGTTCTTCGACTCTGTTACCAGATGTCCGCTGTAGATATGGAACGCATTTTTGGGACCAGCGTTCGAAGTTGCATTCCGCAATTTCATCTCATCTCAAAGTCTGGCTACCTTTAACACCATCCCAATTATCTGAAGTTTCGCTGTAAACTAGGGGTATGAAATCCCTTCCCCAATGTTTGTATTGTGAGTAGTAGTCGGCATTATGTCTGGTCAACCGTTAAGTGTCGCACTAACGAGAACACAAATCCATGTAAACTGCTGTTCTAGAATGGACACCTGGAATCCAAGGTTATGGCTAGGTGGAGCTCTCAAACTCACTATATAGGCGCTGTTTTGAGGATATTTCGTTACCTTTCCCAGCTATTCAACTGCGTATGTGTTTCCAACTTTATTCAGGCATCACTGTGAATTTGGAAGGCATTTATTAGCGACAATTGTGAATCGCTCTAGAGTTGATATCGGTGTTAAAAGTGCCCCTTAGCCGAAGCGAGGTACAGGTCAGGGTGTAAACTGAACAAGTATGATAACTGGGCAGCCTAATTTCTGGCATTTAATTGATTGAACTCCTCGTGTACTCTTGCAAAGCCGCTATACTCCTATAAATCTTTTCAGGAAGAGGTACCTGAAGCAGGACGAAAGCCTTCTGACGATCAACGTAATGCGGCAGTTTCGGGAGTCTAATAATTTCGCACAGGCATTGCTGCAGTTCTTTTCATTGAGATCTGTGAAGGAATTTCTTTCCCGTCTCAGTCTTCAGAAGCAGATCGAGTTCCGAGATCACGTTAGTTTTCATGTTTAAACTCCTACTTTTTCAGCATGCGTTATCTTTCGCTCACGGAGGGACTTCAGGTCTATTTGTCTGTAATACTGTTGCATCAAATTTTGGTTGGTCGAAAACTTCTGGCTGTCTTTGTGCAACCCTTGTTCGTCCGTTACAGAATCGATACTCAACCTACTTTGCATTTTTATATAACGTCTAATATAGAATCCTTCATTTTATCTGACGGAATAATTTGTGTTTCACTTCCTGGGGACTTATTGAAGTATGTCAAAAGAGCAATTACGATGTGCAGAAGAGGATCGTGGAGTGCTGTTATTCAGGAGACGTGCTCTTGATGTCGCAGTAGTCGTTCAGTGTGCTTCGAGATTCAGAAAACGTGTAATAGACGTCGTCCATGTGTCTGAATTTAAAATTCGGTTACAGTGTAATGCAGCGGGCATCTGCATTCATCAGACGTGAATAGAAAATAGAATTAGCAACAAGAACCTGGATTCAGACTTCATAGACAGCATGCAACGAGCGTCCGGACCAGGAGGAGGTATTATACAGGTCGTTTAACGAGTGTCTTGATCCAAAGAGATGTTGTAGATGTTGCGCGTTTCGAAAGAATTCTCGGCTTCGCTATCGTCCAGGACCTTGCTGCCTTTAGCACGTACTTTACGAAGAGGGAGAGCCAGAAGGAGGAAGGATGGAAGTCGTCTACATCCTGGTGCGAAGACATGCCCTGAGAACCATCGGGGATGTGAAGGTTACCGGGATAAGATATAGGATCACAGCATACGTCCTTTGTAGCCGACCTTAACATACCTCTACCCAACAAACCTAATGTAAGAACAAAACCCAGAATCCGATGGTGGAGGCTGTGGTACCCAGAGCGTGAACTAAGAAGGACAGTGCTAGAAGCAGGTTCCCCTTATCCAACTGGTCTCGTGAACGAGTCCTGAGAGACCCAAACGATGTTACGATGTGCCAAGGAAACCCTCGGTAAGGCAAAAGGAGGAGCCAGAGGGCATAAGACTGTATGGTTCTGGGATGAAGAAGAGCAAGTTGCAACAAAGAAAAGGAAGTACGCCTACTAGGCACCTGAGGATCTCACAGCCAACACGAGGCTGAAGAGGCTGGCAAAAGCTGCCGAACTAGAAACGGATAATGCGGAGATGGATGCTCTACACGAAAAGTTGGACGGGCAAATGGAGAGAATTTCTGGCGAAGGCACGTCATAGAGCTAGCCTCAGCATTCGAGTAGTTGGACTGTGAAGAGTATTGACGGTAAAATATTGCGGAAGCCTTGTGCTGTGCACTCCTTACTTTGCCGCATTCCTTCATTGTCTCCTTTCCGAAGCATGCGAGGTTCTGTGCTTACGTTTGCTACGGGCAACTCGAATCTATCAGCAGACATACGACAAACTCCACGTGAACAAAGCTTCGTTGCTTGATTTGAACAGCACCTACTCTCAAGCTGTGTCTATTGCAGGTGGGACTCTAAAATACTCCAATCCTCTTTGCCCTGGAATGAAGATGATCACCTGCTGAACCATTTTCTATGCTGCAACCACCGCCTAGTCAACTTGTGACTTTTTCACCACTTGTTCACCACATAGACGACTCTGTCCAATGCACACGAGTAGAACTCATGCAAAGCCGTCAAGGAATATTGGACTTGATTGGAGGCTATGCAATAACAGCTAAACTGTTGGAAAGAGTAAAACACTCATGTTTCAATCTGATTATCACTGCACGTCATGACGCGGAGTCTATTCACATTTGAGGTGCAACTTAAGCAAAGCGTCTGACGTTTTCATGTTAAAAATGAAAAAGTTTCACACTTTTGGTATCGTTTTCAGTGGCTTGATTGGGGCTGTTGCGTTCGCCCTATGCGATCCGTTCAGAATGCTGAAGACTGTCAAAAGATATGATAGCGTTTGTTACAAATGTAATGGAGAGTAGGATTGGCGAATGCAAGCTGTAACTAGTAACGCAATGTTTTGGAGTTTCCGAAATATAACAAATGCAAGCAAACCTGCGACCGAAAGTGATTGCCTGGTATGGTCGAACTTTCATTCCAGAAGTTGTGATTGCGTTCGAAAATGATGAAGGACAAAGCACGACGTTAATCAGACCCTGTTTGAAATGCGCCATCCATTCTTTCTACCTCTATGGGATATCGTAGAGGTTATTTGAGTGTGGGTTTGCCCTATAGAATGAATTGCAGAGGCCAGCCGATGTAGAGATCAGTGTTTTATCCTTCCCAGGCAAATCAGGTACCAATTCATAACCGAGCGGGTATGGAATACTTGACTGCCCGTGGTAGGATCCGAATCAAGAACTACTCTGGAGCACGCCATAGCCGTCCTCCTCCGACTTGTCTACCATGGGTTTCCCCTATATGTTTAAAATGCACTTCGTACGAATCAGTTAAACCACTTTCAATTCAAACTGCTCCTTGCTTCTCTACTCTACTTCTAAAGAATGCCGCAAAAATATCTTCTTTTATAATTTTAAGTCGAAAATCCGACTATAACGAGTGTCCAAAATGTAATCATACTCTTTCAATCGTCACACTACTCCTTCCCGTCCGCTACAAAACTGCTGTTGGGTATAGTTCAAAATGTGAGAAGGCTTAGAACTTTAGGTGTGTCATACCATAAAAATGTGCCATGCGCTAACTCAGTAGGGGATGCTTGTTGGATTATTTGTGCAAATACTGTTTTCGTCGAGTTGGCCAGCGATCAAATTTTTTGGTTTTGAATGGAACGGTTTTTGTCGGGTTACTCGGAGTTGTTGCGGTTGTTTCTACAAAGTCGTAGTTTTATATGCAAGCCAATGGCTAGTAGAATGACAAACATTTTTGATTGTCCAAGCAGTGTTAACTTTTTATTTGGGGCACTCTGTATAGGCGCCTTTTAAGATAGCGTTTTTGAACAAGCGGTTTATTTTGGTGTTCCAAAAACTTGTCCAGCTTGATTTGAAAGGTGCTAGTTGACTTTAATGGCTTTCATCTTAATTAAAATTGTCCAGCTCGAGCTGAAAACGTCTCAATAAAACACAGTTCTTCGATTAGCTTTAACATAATAGAAAAAAAGCAAGGAAACTGGATGCGTTATTAATCAGGCACCTCTTATGATTTACGGTTTATGATTTACGATTTACGACGATTTTTTCGTAATTAAGATTTACGATTTATAAATTTCGGATTTCATTTACGCACACTCCTGATCGAGACAGTATCGTTGCATGACTTCACTATCTCGGTTGTTCCAAGTGCATGAAGTCTTCTTAGCATAATTCCAGACGCAGCCTGCATATTTGTCCCTAGGATCACCAGATTGTCTAGGCCATCTCCTATGTGGAATCGCAATGACCGAGTCTCACCACCCATTATGACATCCATTTGGATTGTATCAGCAAATTTCATGACCTCTCTCAACGCAGTGCGCACTATTGCTATTGCAGACTATTGCTTTTATACTGGGGATCGTTCTCACGGGGGCATCCACATAAACTTTTTTCTTCGCGCCATTTTGAAAACGCCTAGAACTATTGAATCCTCTGACCCCGTACCTAAAAGGCCGTTAGATTCAGAGACATAATCTTCTTTACTGGATACAGTGACTTCTCACCAAAAAGTCCTATCGGTCGTTCACATCCCATGCCGTGCGTACTGGTGCACAACATTTGATTTGGTGGAGCAGGGTCGAGATCGACCCGTGAGCCCGAAGTTCAACAGCTGCATCTTTTCTGGGGGTTCTTGCCGCTCCCACTGGTGTACTCCCTGCTGTATACACCACCTTGCTACATGGCCTTTTCTACCTCACCTGTAACATTTTACTTTTCTGCGTTACCTGCTCCGTTTTTATCTAGATCGTCTCTCTGGAGTCTGTTTTTTTTTTTCACGGCTATTATGTGCACTTTCGCAGGTTTGAGTACGTCTGACACTACCAATTTCTTTATGTGATAACATATTTTCTCGATTATCCCTCTCGTTTCTCACAACACTGCGCCCCTGGTTCATTTCACAAGTTCCTTTTCTAGTTCTTTCCAGCCTTATGCCTGTGGTATACCGCGAGAGCATCCGCAGACGGGCAGGAATCGTGCCAGGATTTCTCACCTGGCTAATCGCCGCGCTTGCCACACCCGCCGTCCGCGGTTCGCCGCCGACGGACAGAAGGGGCTGGTATACTTCCCGGCGGCGAGACGTAGCCGTCCGCTGTGCGCAGCACTGCCGAAGGCTATTGGTCAGCGACACCGTTTCAAGTCCGGCGCCAAAAACGAGCTCCAATGCGACGCGGACTGCCCAGGGTCGACGACGACCGTCCGCGAACACTTCCGCGGGAGTATACCACGTGCTTTGAGGCTGCTTCTTTTACCTTTTCGTATGCTTACTACACATCCGCTCTTTCTGTGCTTCTGGAGGGACATTATTACCTTCCTAATTATTGGCTAGCTTTTCTAAGATCAAAAAAACTCGCTCACTGACTGACCGTCTCTTGTAGCTAACTTTCACAGCGTGGCTATTGCCTTTACACTGACGTTGTTGTCAGCCTCTTTAAACACTTTTCCATAGCCTTGACAATGTGTTCGAATATGTCTTAATGGTTGGTTACTGCATGATTAAGGCATTCTTCCTCGGCATGCCTCCCAACAATTATATCAGGCTTTTGTCGTTCAATAACCGGTTAGTATACTTAGCAAAAACCGAGTTAATGATACTGTCAAGCTTTCTTTTTCTCTTGCTGTGAACGGCTGTAGCTTGGGTAAACTACTCGTCTTCATGTATTCTACGAAGACTTTATTGTTTCATAGCTCTCTCGCTATCACTCTTAAGTGAAATAGGGCACTCACCGATGTTCCGATATGAGCGTTGGCTCCCTTCTCGGCTCTCAGTTTTGCGCGTGCGACGGCGAGCATTAGACTTGTCCCATTCGAGAGATCGAGAGATCGACTGCAATAGTGTGGCTGACTGGCTACCGATTGCTGCAGGGTTTCTTTCCAGACTCGTTCCTTTTCTTGTAATACGTCGCTCGTTTGATACTCCGTCTCCATTTCCCGGTTGTCGCTCGCAGGTGATCGCAACCACGCATGTTCCGATAACTCCTGCGGTGGTGGAGGTCATGATCTCTGCAAAGCACAAAATTTTCCTTGTCACCTTCACATCAGCCAATAATATCGACCGTTCGTGCACGGACAAGGCTTTGTGAGGCACACTATGTTTAGCAATAGAGGGGACTCAGTCAGAAATCAACCCTAGGTGCTTTATTTTATATTCACCACGACACCTTAAGTCACCGCGGGAGAGTTATGTCAGCGGGAGTATCATTTATTTATTTATTTATGCGCCATGGAAGACGAGTAGCAATTGAGTTAAGGCGCATGCACACTTCTGCGACACTGCAGCGCGGCAAGAGGAGCGACGGCCACCTCCGCGAAATGCGGCGGTCGCGTTAGAGCACCGTTATAGGCAACGGGACCGACGTCTTAGTGCATGTCGCGCCGCTAGGAATGATTTGAACCATTCCAGCCTGCGGCACTCAGCGCGGCATCGCCGGCGATAGCTACAAAAGTGTGCATGCCCCCCTCTGCGGCACGTGTCGCGCCGCGCCCGTCGCGGCCCTATACTTCATCATGGCCGTGACGCGCTGTCGCCGAAGTGTGCATGGGCCTTTATTCCGTCACAATAACTCCAAAAAAGAGAATCGTAGCTTGCTAGAAAAGGGTTCTGAAGTTCGCCACCAAACGAAAGCAATTAGCCGAGAATATTCGCCACCGCCTAAAGCAACCCAAAGTGCGGATTGGCCCCCATGCAAGATAATCACCTCTCAGGTGCTTATGGTTATATGGTACAAACACGCGAATAGTCGATCTATTAAATAGACCGAAACTAACATGGAGTGCAAGAGGCAAACAAGAACAGAACAAAACACCCCGAAGAGAGCAGCCACTCATTTGTGCAGCTGAACCAAAAAAAAATTCTGGGAAAGTTATATCAATTTTCCTTGAACAAAAATTATTCTAACCATCTCGAAAATTCTGTAGTTTAACATATTCAATAACATATTCCATTCATTTGAGTGGACGGGGTAGTTTTCGGAAGAACTTTGTTTATTGATGTTTTGTTCGATTTTCTTTTCAGAATTGCAAATTATGGTAACAAATCAATGTTGGGTTTCCGTAGGCAGGAAAATGATTGGTATTATCGTAACTAACAAGGCAGGAACTTTCCCCATTACTGAAACACAATAAACGCACATACTTCTGGACGAGAATTACTGCACAAACTTTGGATGAAATATGAACTGAACAGCAACCTAGGCTCTGAGTGATTATGACAATAAACAAATGTTCAACAAGAACACTTCCTGCCGCTGAATCACCTCAAACAAAAATTGTTCGCAATTGGAGCAGCGCGTATGGAATCTCCTGAGTTTTTTCTTGACAGTATCTGTTATCTTATATATTATCTATAATTTTCTCTTCTTAATCTCTATATCTCTATCATATATCATATATATCTATCTTCCTAATATCTTTTTTCTAGGCATGATGTCCACAAAAATGATTGGACATTCACGCGCGCGCCAAAAAAGCAACCGGCCGTCGCGAGCATTGGGCGAGAAAACGCTCTCGTCGCGAATGTGTTGACCTGAAAGAAGCACTTTTCGATTTGGAAGACGTTCACTTTGGTTTCAAAGTTTTAGGTTAGCTTAGAAGGGTGTCAATTTGATTTGAAAAGTGTCCAATTCGACGTGAAAATGGTTCAAAAAGGTGTCTCTAAAGTCTTGTGTCCGACTTGTTCTAGTCTTCGGTTCGATCTCACAACTGAGGGGTCTGAAGCATATGTCTGAACGGGGGTGCGACTCATGTAGGGAGAATCCCACCCTTCAATTAGTATGAAAATGGGTTTATTTTTTGCCAAGTCGTTAAACCCAAGGAATAGGAGGTCCTTGACGTTACTATGGAATGAGCGCCTCTCTACCGCTGGAGGTCTCTTGTACTCCCGCGACCTGGAAACCCGCTCCGGGTGCAGTGGATAGCGGAGTTGCTTCATGCTAGGGAGGTATGGGCTCGGTTCTCCCGCGTTGCGTTACTTCTGCGTTGAGATTTGAGGGTTCCTGACGTCTACACAATTTTCAAGCATTTCCTGCGCATTTTCCACCTATATGGGAGTAGCTTTCTTGCGACTTCTTTAATACTGGCTGGTTTTTAACAAAAAGGCAATGAGAAAGGCATTTAACATAATAATGTATGAACGCTCACTACCAGTGACACACGCACAAAGTGCATGAAACAGAAGCACTGGTCACAATGCGAACAGCGTATAAAACCTACAGGCTCCTCTGCCCACTGCTGCCCACTGCTTGCTTGCCTCTCCACGTCCATCAGTTCATCTTGCGGATCCCAATCTTCTCCTTGTTCTTCCACCACTTCCAGCTGTTCGTCAACTTCGTCTTCGTCAACTTTAAGTTGACGTGCTTCGAAGTCCTAGAGTATGCTGGCTATCCGTTCGGCCAGCTTGATTTCTTCCCTCGAAGGTTCTTTGTCTAAAGGCGGGCCACACTGCAGCGTGAGCAGGTGGATCACCACTCGGGCATCGGCGGATATTGTTGGTGTTAGGTTTTAGAAAACCTTCAGCAGACCTTTGAATTTCAGGTGACAGGCAAAGATGAGGGAAAGAGTGCATCGATTCGTTTAGGTTAGTTTGCGGGATCCACACACCTCGTTTCTCATTTTAACCACCTCCGACGTCGCATCTGGTCTCTTTTGAAAATCCGAGCAGGATGGTTTTCCTGAGGTCATTGGTCTGTGTATGGAAACAAACTGTGAGAGCCTGTTTCTACGCTGCCCGTATATTGCCCAGTGCTGCTTCATGCACTTTGCACCTGTGTATCACTAGTGTTGAACATTTACATCACCACGTTGAATACCACAGCGTACAGCTGGAAAATGCGCGGAAAGCGTCTGAAAATTGTATAGACGTCGGATTCCCCCAAATCTCAACCAGTGAGTTGAAACGGAAAAATGCAGCAGCGCAGAGGAACCAAGCCCCCGACCTTCCTCGCATGAAGCAACCGCACTTCCACTGAGCTCCGAGTCGCTTGCCGGTAGGGGCATCGTGGGCGTACAAGGCCCCAAACTCGTGATGCATCGTATCCCATTGTGACACCCTACTCCTTGTGTTTAACGGCTTGGCAAAAAACCCTTTTCCTACTAATTGAGGGTTTGGATTCTCCCTGAGTCGCTTCCCTCGTTCAGACATAAGCTTCAGACCCTTCACTTGTCAGAGCCATTAAGTGAATGATTGCCATTTTTGCCTTTTTATTGTTGAGATGAGCTGTGGGCAGGTCAGTGTTTAATCCTGCGGAGAGCGAATGATTACATATTTGCTCAACCGACAGGCAAGGTATTATGCCGTGTGTACGAAATCGAACACGGTCGATTCCTGGTCTTCTTGCTTGCTGTCGTACTGCATGTATTCATATAAATTGTAGGCAATACTACTAAACGCTAGGAACATCTTCTGGCAACGAAAACATTTTCAGGTTGTTCGTTTTCTGAATGTGTTTTCTTCGAAGGCAGGATTCACTATGGATATTTGTAGCAGATATGCGGCGGAACAGAACATGGGCGCTAAGCTTATTGCGACGCGTTATTGGTATTCGTTTGATTTATTCCTGTTTTGTGTCCCACATGTATTCAGACAGCGTTTTGAAGGAGCGGTTTCTAGGCAACGGGGCGATAAGATCGAACGACTCTGTGGAGTGATTAGCGAGCTGGATGATCAAGAGGAGGAGCAAATACTGCGACCTGGCCTGAATGATTTTTCAGTCATGTACAGCATGAGGTAAGTCTCATTTACATATTTCGCGTTCGTGTCAGTATTGATATGGTGGAAGTGCTTAGGAAAAAATGCGCTCAACTTTGGCTAGGACCTGGAGCCTACATCAACCACGACTGCAGACCGAGTTGTCGCTTCGTGCCAAATGGACATACCGCCTATATACAAGTAAATGATATAGGCTCATTTCCTCCTCAGTAGACAAAAAGGCTGGCTCTGTGGATAGCAAGTGGAAAATTTCTAATTTCAGGTTTCGCGAGAGCTTAGGCCAGGCGACGAAATTACATGCTTCTATGGTGAAGACTTTTTCGGAGAGGGCAACGAAAAATGCGAATGTGTCACCTGCGAACGGTAATAAATTTGGCATTGTTTTGAAATCGTGGCAGATTTTAGCGGAATACGAAATTCTCCCCTTCGTAGTATATTGAATACGGACGTCCTACCGGGTGGCCGCTAACGCCAGCTGGAGCACTGTGGTTGAGTTAGCATATTAACGTCCTTGAGCGCTGATAATAACTCGTTGAAGGGGAGTATGCTGAAGTGGAAACCTTCAATATACTGCTCTTTGACATCCTTCAGAGAGAGAGATAAGGCACACTGCATGCTGTTAGAAGATGGGGCAATAGACTAACATATCCACGGCCAACTCTGGCTTTTGAAAAGAAGTGCTGACCATGCATATAGTGTGCAAGCCGTAGGTCGCTCAATTCGACTGGTGTAGCGTCCTCTAATTGAGATTTACCAGATATTTTTCTAAATTTCAACGCCGCCAAATTCTTACAGTTTTTTCAGCCGAGGAAAGGGTGTGTTTGCTAGTCGAGAAGAGAACAGCGACAACGCGTCAGGAAGCAGTGTGGAGGTCGAGGAAGTGAGCTCATCACAACAGAAGTACGGGCTCCGTGAGACGGATTCCCGTCTGTGTCGGGCTAGCGTGACAAGGTAGTGTGGATTGGCAGAAAATGACTGGTGTTCTGCCGATAGCTTTCCTCAAAATCGTTTTCGTATATGTGACCGTAACCATGAGTGTGAGTCGCGCTATAGGACAGAACTTATCTGTGAGTTCAGTCGGAGGTCAACTTTGTCCACTGGTGTTCTAAGTGCAATACAATTTGATCGGGACGCCTTCAGTATCATCAGTAACGATGAAATGGACCCCATACATCTTGGAGCTTGTGATAGCGCATTCTTTTCGTTCGTTGCTCCCGTCTGGATTTTCTCCGTTTGACTTTCTGCTGTTCCAACCCTGGGATCGCAACGAGGTAAATCTACTGGTCGTGATGCAACACTTCTGCTTACGTTGCGATTAGGGTAGAAATCCCCATTAGTTCTTGCTTGCTGACGAAACGTGAGTCGAACTTTTGCTGAAGCTCTTAATTGACCCGTCATCTTTTCTTCTATCTATTAATGTTTACGACTATGAGTTTTAACGTACCAACGGTTAAGGATAGTCTAGTGTCGTAGATGCTTAGGTTATTTATTGTCCACGATCTTTCTCGCCCTATCTTGCTGGTGCTGGACGCTGTTGCTTCATCGGTTCTGTAACCCTTCGTGTTTTCGTGGCGTCCAGGTAAATATTGTCTCGTAAACACCAATTTCCTTCATCAGTTCTCGAAACGCTTCGGTTTTCGTGTCCAATATGCGGTGTGCTGTTCCGAAACTGTTATATCAATCAGTGTTTGGTTCTAAATGTAAAGATTTTGTTCTTTGGTCTATAGTATCCCAGTTGTGTGTCAGTTTCGCTCTTCACTGTAACGATCTCTGTGTTTACACTGTCTAGGTGAATGCAATACAACAATTCTAATGCTGCTATTTTACATTCACACGTTCTCGGAAACACATTTTTATTAAGCGTCTTGTACTTAGAGGACTCGGTATCTTATAACGCAGGACTTTCTGGTCTTTGGGAATCAAGAGGTCCCACACAGATCGAATCATGATGGCAAACTTTTAGATGGACTCGCTCATTCCGTCGTTACGAGAGAAAACTTATTGAGTCTCTAGGTGCGTTCCAAGACCGATGTGCCGTTCTACCACATAAGCAATGCGATTGTGATGGGCGAGAAGTCACTGACCTGCTTGAGTTGCAAGATCGACCCATCAATGTCAAGGTGACTAGTTGTCTACCCTTCGAAAAACAAAAGAGTACTGTTCGAATTAGGCAAATTTCGCCTGACGCACATGTGGAGTAATCATGTACTTTCCTTCGGCTTCGAACGACCTGACGGACTTTACTTCTTGTGCATCTTCGAGAATGCAAATGCATTAACAAGATTTGTAATATTTTTGCGTCACTAGGCTTGTCGCACCGCGGGTGGCATCCTGTCGCTGCATCCGTGGAACGGAGGCGTGTTCGCGAGCCATGCTGGGTCCGCGGCTCGCTCTGACTGCTCGCCTGTGGGTGCCTCGCGGTTGTCTAACCTGGGGCCAGATTCATCAACCGCTTACCGACCGGTAACGATATATCGGTTGTCGTGTCTGTATCTCTCTGTATCATATACTACGTAGACCGGCATGGTGAATCCGCGGTGAGATGATACCAGCGGTATCGTTGATGAATCTGGCCCCTGTGTGTCCTATGGTACCGCGAAGAACCGTGTATCCGGCTGCCAGCATCCTACGTCTGCACCTTTCGTCTGTACGCTAGGTTTTGGTCCCCAGTTAGGTATGTCCCAACCGGTTAATGGCCTTTCGACCAATTACGATGGTCTGACCCGGTGATTGTACGATACACACTGTGCATTTTACGACACATATGGAGTGTTGCCAGCCGCCTACCAAACGGCTATGACCGTTTACTTCGTACTATTTATCTAACAATTATGTGCTTAGTGGATAGGCAGCTGGCAACAATCCATAGTCGTAAAATGTGATGGTGACAATCTTCTATTGGAATCTCTCCAGGACGATCCACCACTCCACAGGTATACAACTATCCGTTGGTGAAGAAGTACCGTCGTTTTTGCTGTCAAAAGTGCGATGCACTACCAAGACGACGAAAGGAAAGGTTCCACGAGCCTGTCGTGACGCGGGTGGCCGACCCCCCGTCGAAGTATCGGCGGAGAGGGGGGACGCCGCCCACGCCCGGCTTGGAGCCCTTCCGGATCCGCCGCTCGCTAAGGTTGCCCACCCTAAGACCACGCGGTATTAGTGCCCATAGGCCCTGTGCGGATCCACGATGCCAATTGTTGAGACATGAACCCATTCCGGCACACTTCCATGGAACACCCTGCAGTGAGCACTGAGCTCGACTCTTGCCCCCAGGGGTACCCCCTTTGGTCGTCCGAGGACCGGCTTACCTGCGGGTCCCGGACGGCGGACGAGGCGACGAGGGCTGGAGAAGTCGAGCACGATGACTGGCGGACACTCCAAGACGATGGCAGCTCCTCGTCGTCCTAAGCTGGACGGTTCCGGCGACCTCGGGCTAAAGCGTAGCCCTCCTCGACGACGGTTGACGTTGGCGGACCGCGGAGACCAGGAGACGGCCGCTCAGCGGGAGCGGCGGACGACGACTGACCGGTGGACCGGCTAGAGCGCTCAGACACGCTCCCCTGCGTCTCTAGCCGCTTCCAGAAGCTTCCCTACGCGGGAGACACGTTGGCGCAGGCTTCGACGTGTCGATCGACGGATTTTGACCTGTTGACCCCCACGACGACCGTACAGTCGTGCGGAAGTCAGGATACTGGGGGCCGCGGCGAAGAAGACGACCCACTAGGTAGTTGTGGCCTTGCTGTTTACCTACCAGGGGTGTGCGTAAATGAAATCCGAACTTTCGTAAATCGTAAATCGTAACAAGGCTGGAGATTCAAAGATGAGAAGACTATCTGTGTATTGCGCCCCCATGTCTACAATAGACGTTGTTTTAGTGCTTCATAGCAAACAAAATTTGTACATTTGTCCTTTTTCAGTGTACCAATTGATACCATGGCTTTCAGAGAAGAAAGTGCTTGCTTGCTGGTTAACCTTGCGAATCAAAAAGATCATAGTTGACCACATAGAATACTTAGCGCATCACAAAAAGGTTCTATGGCATGTAATTCCAATTTTTATCCTGAGATTCTACTATCCTCTCTATTCAACACTTTCAGACCCCTAAATTACGCGAGTACCACTCGTTGTGAGCACGATGTCAAAGCTAATTTACTGAGCCAAATTAGAGGGCAAGTGGTGCAAAAAGCATAAAGGTAGACGATACTTGGCACTACATACTACCCACGGTGAGCCAAAATTCGGGAGAGCTCGCAAAAAGAAAATAAACAATCGGCAATATTTAGTGTTCCAGACAGCAAAAAGTTTTGGCACTGAAAAGTGCAGTTAAAAGATGCTCTGCAATCTGTTTATATTAACCTAGAGACACAGATTATCCCATAAACTGTCGTCACTGTCTTGTCTTTTAGCCCACCTTAAAAAGCAGAAAGTCAAAGTTCTACCAATTAGTGGCTTCAAGACGTTGAACCATATAAGGCTATGATGAAATAGTAAAAATTCACTAGATTTGCAACTTTTTGAACGAAGCGTTTTTTCTTTTTCATTTCAAGCTGCTTTAGAACCGCGGTAGAGAATCATAAATTATTAACGATCTAATAACTATCCTTACACCCTGTCTTATCCAGGCTATGCGCGAATTCTTGGCTGAACGTGGAGTAACATTTTCCAATCGCGAAATTGAAGCGTATCAGAACCGGCTTTGCGTATCTCCTTGAAGAATTTCCGAATTTTTAGGGATTCATCACAAGGTAGCTCTCGTCGATTCGAGATGCACCAAGCAATTCCCACTTTTCTACATTTGACTTTGGTGGTATTTGAATGCCGTTTCAGCGTAATGCCTTTTTTTCGTACCACTCGAAGACGTGTTAGTCGTCTACTCGTTGTAGGAAAAGCTGGCGTTAAATGACCTAGAGATGTTTGAACGAGACCTTCGTTGAGCCAGCCGAAAAACTGAATTTCTCCTTGTTCGAGCACATATTTGCAGTACTAAGATCCCAGAACCGAGCAGGACGAGCCGCGGGGCGGCGTGTGTAGGCCGTAGTCACACGTCACACACGATAATTGACGACACCCTCTAAAAATGCGCCGGCGTGCATCACTGTGAACCGGGAGGATAACGACGCTAAAGTTACCTTTTCCCTCTCTCTTTTTCATTGGAACTTAGTGTTAGCACGCAGACGTTCATTAGGCGATGATGAATAATCTACTCATTCAACTCTAAAAGCCAAGCGAGGATATAAGTCAGAGGTGAGCTCATCATTTTTGAAGATCGCCATGTTTTTGCTTTCTCATAGGAATCCTACCGTACATAAAAGAGTTGTGTGTGTGTTTCCGTCCGTCCGTCACAACTGGAGTGGGGGGGGGGGGAGACACCGTAATGGACATGTTCAACGATTGATAGTGGCTCGAAACTTCAGACCTCAGGTAACCGAAGTTGCTGAACATGAATCTGAAGTTCGTTTTTGATGATTCGATCGCCATCAATCGATATTGATCGAATTGTCGATATTCTGTGGATGTTCATTTCTTCAAATTCTTTCTAACTTGCCCCAATCGACGTAGTTAGGGTGTTCTTCCTGTGGAAACCATGACATAGAGTTCAGCTACAATTGATGGTGAGAAGATACCTCTACGGCGATGCCGTTAAGAAGCCCTGGTAAATAATGAAAAACAAGTTCCTTCGCGTCCTGATGGTTGTGTCTTAATCATGCCATAACAGAAATCAGGCAGAATTTATAGGTGTTTTATGACTGGTGCCGAATGTTAACAAATCATCAATCACAGAGCACAAAGAACTAGTCATCACCTATAAGAATCGATAGCGATATACATGTTTGGTTAATCACGGATCCCACTATGATCCTGCTTCGATAAATATCTCTCTATTTCTGCATAGATCTGATGAATTAGAGAATCAAAAAGCTCTGATCTTACGTTTACTAACAATCGCCCTACTTGGCAGTCTACCAAGGCGAAAAACGTTTCCAGAACACTATGAACAGAACACTTCAGAAATCTGTAGCTGTAGTAGTTCCGACTGAGAGCATTTCATCAACCTATATTTAATAATGTTCTTGGGAGTGCAATGAAGGTGGAACACGAGAAACATAACATGAGCAAGCAACATGATCAAGGCGATGTAAATATGTCTATAGAAGACGTTCACAACAAAAAGCATGGACCTAATGGTGAGAACCTCAGCCGTACATCCAAGCTCGACTGATATAGTGAGCAACTTAGGCGGCGAATGCTCCAGCGAGAACTTGTTCATCTAAAACAATTGAATCAAAGAACGTTCAATGCTAAATGAGCATGAATAACTGGACTGTTAAGGAAATCCGGAGCTAGCTGATTATGCTACCATACCTCAAACGCAAGGGAAGTCGGGTAGTGGTGTATGGATTGTCGTGCTCGATGGTAAAGGTCGTCTGCGGTTGACCCAACATGGGAAACTGAACGCTGCTAAAATGAGGCTGCTCAGTTGGGGAAATGAATCTGTCGGAAAATAGTGTGAAATAGGACATCAGAGCAGTGGAGACGCGACCAACTCAAACTGAGAACAACTAACCTCGAACGGAACAAAGCATATGCTGAGGAAATCCCAAAGTCGAAAGTCGAGTCGCCAAGTTGGGCTGGCACACGAGTGTTTAAGGCATAAATCTGATCACATCAAAGTCACAGTCCCAGCTTTTTCGCGGCTTTCCTCTGAAACGGAAGGATTTCAATGGTATGCCTGTTCAACAGTTATTAAAAACTTACAGATAATAATCGTATTGGTGGGTCCTTTTTAATAGGTCCAACGGTATTTAGTTCCAATCGGCGCTTGAACGGCGCACGTTGCGCTGTTCGAGCTGATAAGTCCGCGTAGATCTCTTGCATGTTGACGACGACGTCGTTCAGAATATCGGATCCTTCCGGTTTCCTACCGATTTCCAGGGCGAGCGCTTTTATTCGGGAGCAGAGCTGAAGTTTAAATTGTAGCAATATGGACAGCAAACATTTAATGCACATCGCAAGGATATTGACGAACTTACCGTTTCGATTTTCTGTATGTTCTCTTTGTTGCGATCCATACGGTCCGTGTCATTTTTTTCCACGTTCTCCTTGTTCCCGACGTCTACTTCAGGATAACCCGCAATGAAATGAACCTCGTTGTTATTGGCATCGCCAGCAAAACTAACATTATTGGAGTCTTCTGGAGGAAAGTGGAACTGCCGCCCTGAAATCAAACTCTCACCTTAACGACTGAAAAGCGAAGTAACGTAGCCAGCCAACCTTCAGGGTGGGCAACCATAGCTGCATGAATGTGAAGACAACATACGCCCGCTTTGCCGTCGGCAATACACGTACAACAGAAACCATACGGGCATGCACCGCACCCGTCACGGTTGCAGTGGTTGTTCAGCTGCAAAACAAACACACATCCTCAACATGTACTCATTACTGACAACCGAAAGCTCACCGCAGGATCGCAATCGCACCGCCTTTGTTTAATATAATAAGTTCCTCCCATGTGAACTTCCTCGCCCTCATTTGTAACTGCTACTTGTATCTTTGCATCTTGCAAAGCTTTGATTCCGGCCTTATGTGCAACAAGTTGTTCAGCGAAACGGTGCCGTCCATATGAAAGGCGACGACACATCTGCAATCTCAGTAAATACGGCGAGCTGAAGATGTAGGAGAATTGAAGTCATACCCTGATCTCGAAATCGTGCGCTAAAATCACGGGAGTGTTGATAAGGCAGTGGACGATGGAATCTAGTCTGGCATTACCTACGCGACTTTGATTTTCGTGCTTGAGTCGCTTATGGAAGCGTTCTACCAACATTGAGGTGTTAAACGGTGAATAAATGCGGGCAAAACCCGCCCATTGGGAAATGCGGGAGCTCCTAAAAAGTTTGGGTATCGGATATATTCGAGTACGCTGACTAAATCGGAAAGTTTTACCAGTTGTTATTCAAGTATTTCAGCATCTCCACTTCGCCTTTAGCTTTTAGTGACATTAATAGCTTTTGATAGCGGTCGTTAAATTCACTCTCTACGCGAGTATAGCAAAGAACGGACATTTCCCTTTTGACAAAAGACGCGAGAGACTTCTGAATAACGCTTCGTCAAGCAAATTGAATCCAAAGTGCTAGTTTCTAAAAGCCCACCTCCTTCAGTTTACTATTAGCATTTCTCAGAACAGATTGAGCGACATGAAACGCACACAGCAGTTTCACTGACTTTGTCTCTGGAAACTCATGCACGAATCCATTATAGAAAGTATTCGTATCATCGCTCATAAAGAAAGCAGGATCAAAGTCGGGTACGAGCTTTTTAACTTCTGCGAACAGTATGCTGACTTCGTTCGCAGTCATCCTAAGAGTCAAATTACACTTAAAGTTTTGCGAAACAAACCAAGTTAAGTCGTACCTGAACGATAAAAGGTAACCTCCGGGGATTCCCATATCCCACTCGTTAGCTAGTACTAATATCGCTACTCGAAGATTGTAGCCCGTTAGGTTGAATGTATCATCTATACAGATACCTCTTCGCCCGTACTTCTGCAGCCATCGTTGTTGTGTAGGAGTGACGATCACTGGAATACAGAAAATAAATAAAATCCAATTACTGAGAGATATAAAAACCTACCCATAACAAGACCGTCCCCATTTTCCTCCTTGTGGGCTTGATAGTATCGAACGCCATCTTCTGGCGAATTCCTAGCCACTCTAGATTCTACAGATATAACGTCGTTGCTGTGCAACCTTCCCGGCACAATACCGTTCTTTTCAGAAATCTTTCTGAAAGCGGCGTTTTTCTACTAGAATTCAGAGACCACTATAACAGTTACCTAATATCCCTTGTTGTAGTGTAGAAAAGTCTGCTGCGTGGGCTGCCACTCCCAAACTCCGATCGTATCTTACAAATTATCTGTGACGGCGCAAAACCGTCCTTCAAAAGACACACTATGTAGTCGACCGAATTCTTATCCATGCGAAAGTTTTCGACAGTCGGCAAGTGACCCAGATGATTGCGGCAGTAATCCACTTCGACACCAGAGTTACGTTCAATTACCTAGACGCGAGTGATGATCACATGTTGTATTACATATTGGTAGTAATTCAATAGAATGTTCATTCCTCACCTTCATAAAGGAGGTACAATTCATGGATTTACACCGGTTTACACTGCAGCGCAAGTAGGTGATAGTTTTATCTCCGCGCTGACTGACTGACGAGACTGCCCGAGTTGTGCCATCGGTGTCATCCATCAAATTTTTCCAAGTCTACAATAGAATACGAAGTGGGCTATGTACTATATCTGATTTATAGAATAGTACTTCGTATTCATCCTTGCTTTTGAAAAAAGCTCGCTCCACGACGAATTCATCGTCAGATTTCGAGTGTTGAGCCTGCGCATGAGCAACAAGACTGACGTGGTCCTGAATGGAATTGGTACTCCAATTGGTCTCGGCATCCTGATTAGTTTAGGCATCCACCTCCCAAAGAGATAGACTTATTTTGAAAGTTGCCCCGCAACTGGGGCATATAATCGTACCAGGTCGAAGATAATCATCATGCATACTCCTCTCGTGACCTCTCAACGCTCTGATCGATGGAAACGGTTTCGAGCAAGTTTCGCATGAGTAGAAATAGGACGCTTGTATCCTCTGATTCCTTTTTTCTTCTTTCAATTTTTCAATCATATCGTCAGTGTAATTGTGACGCGTAATAAGATGACGGTAAATATGATCACGATAGATCTTTCTGCATTCAGGACACTCCTCGCCTCTTCCACAATTCCTGAAAAGGAAAAGAAAACTAACGGCCCTTGCGTACTCGGCGGCAACTTCTGCGGCAGAGGCAAATGACCAAGCACAGAAAGTTTGCATCGATTTTGCGGCAATTGATGCCGCCAAATCGATGCCAACTGAGAGTCGAGGCAGCCGTACGAAAAATAGCAGTCTAGAAAGAAACCTAGGTCGGGCGAAATTTTAAGAATAACCTAACAGATTTGTGATGAAATTGTGAAGAGAAGGGAGCCGAAAAGCACAAAAAGCGTTTCGGGGGAATGATGACAGCATACTCAACACGACTGTGTATTGATCGGACTAAAACGGGCGACGTGGTCCCACAATGACGATATGGGTATTGTAGGAGAACTTGTATAGTTCTTGGTGGAAAGGGAACACACATGTGTTAAGTTGCTAAAAGGAGGAATAATTGCAGCTATAACGCTAGCTGGTTAACATTATGTCAGTCATGACAGATTCTTTGAGCATAACATTTTCAACAACTGAAAACATGAGAATTATAAAGCATTGAAAATAATACTGAAAAATAAATACGAAAAAACTCACTCATTGTCCTCAGCCATCACCTATAGACGAAGGCAAATCGAAGTCTTTTCCTTTCTGAAAAAGTATATGTTTCAAAACAGTCTGCTCATATATGAACGCAGATAGATGGCCTACGATCAATGAGGAGCAGCATTACTGGAGAACAAATAACAAAATGGACGGCAATGACGAATCAATTGAACTGCAACGGTGAACTACGAGAACGACCATTGGAATGGGAAACATGTTGGGAGCTAGTTCGTGAACTGTTCAGAAAACATTCTCATCAACCTGGTTGCGCTTTCCAAATTTTTTCGAATATTCGAATCGTTTCGAACGCTCATAAATTTCGAATAAAAAAGAAAAGAAAATCGAATTCGAATATATTCGCGAAACGCAATTTTCAGAGTTCGAATTCGAATACAATCGTGAAACTAAATTTTTTAAACATTCGAATTCGAATATTTAAATTCATAATTTCACATTTCATAAAATCATTCGAATGACTATTCGAACTATTCGACTATTCGAGCACAACCATAATGAAAATTTTGCTAGTTAGCTTTCCTCTTCATATTTCTCCGGCTCAAAATTTGACCGAAGCTGAGCAATAGTTGCTAAAGAGTGGTAGCTTCTACTACAAGAACGGGATCTCCATAGAAATCCATGTGCTGGACCGATTTCGGAACCATTTGTGCGATTGTGATTGGAACGATGTGCAGTGCTTAAAAGTGAATATTTAACGTAAAAGATAGCCAGCTGCATATTGCGTAAAATCGTCAAGACAACAAAAGACTTGTAGAGGTCAACGGGCATATCTATTCTCAAGGGATAACTTGGGTTTCTTAAGTGGATGCAAAGTTAGTTACAAAGAGTTTCGGCTCAAATAGGCTCCGGAGGGGGGGGGGGGAAGGGGTTCACCATGTAGTAAAGCCGAATATAAAGTTTTGTGTTGTACGAAATGAAAAATTTTAAACAATTTTTGTATTCTAGCCCTATAGTGAGCCGAGCTAGGCCATTTCTGATATAGATGGACATACTAAGTCATACTTCTTATTACCAAGGCGAATATCCACTGAATGACCCCCCCCCCCGAGCTTATTTAGGCCAGAATTTCCATCAAAATCAATCTCCAGTTAGAAACCATGCCGACGCGTTTCTAGGGTAAACTAGAAGGAGAAATTAGGTGATCTAGAAAACCTCCTATGAAATCCAGTTTAGGAACTGCTTGCGAGTTTTTGAAAGGACATACACACAGATATGGAAGGGCAGCGTATTTTTGCTGCACGGCGCAAAGACAAACAGCAATGATAAGAAAATCGACGAAACCTATCGGATAGCACTAAGTTCCAATGAAAAAGAGAGAGAGAAAAGGTAACTTTAGCGTCGTTATCCTCCCGGTTCACAGTGGTGCACGCCGGCGCATTTTTAGAGGGTGTCGTCAATTATCGTGTGTGACGTGTGACTACGGCCTACACACGCCGCCCCGCGGCTCGTCCTGCTCGGTTCTGGGATCTTAGTATTTGCAGTTCCACCCACTAATCTCCAAAATGTTGATAAAACATGACCGTCAAATGGTCCACACAGAGATTGAACGCCTGCGGGAGGTGTCTACTGTCAAATAGTAGGCAAAGTATACTCAAACTGGAGCGCGCTCGATGTGAGTGTGTGATCAAAGATCAAATTCACGAAAATTTACGATTTACGACGCAAAATGTCGTAAATCGTAAATCGTAAAAAATTCCTCCAAAATCGCCGTAAATCGTAAAATCGTAAATCGTAAATCGTAATTACGCACACCCCTGTTACCTACTAAGTTACAGACATGTTAAGCAACGAAGACTACGTGGTTGACTTGGGGCGGCGGCGTGGCGGGCGATGCCACGGTGCGTAACCGCAGGGTGTGACAGGTGCGGTTTAAGGTCGGGTTAGCATGACGAAACTTTGAGGGCCAATGGGATTTCCTACGAGTTAAATATACATGACAAATGAGAGAGTAACGAACTAAGTAAAACATGACAAAAATAGAACAAAAGAAATAACCGGTTTAAAGCTTCAGGAGTATGGTGGGGAGGTCTAACTATACCGGTGGGGTGATGTGACGGGTTAAGTGAAGTGATGTTGAGTACTACGATGGGTGAACTACGATGGACGAACTACGGACGACTACGATGGACGTTGAAGTGGAGTTAATGTTGTTGTCGATAACGTTGATGTTGGTGATATATACAGCTATGAGCAGGAGGGCGATGTTGTCGGCAGGCGTTAAGGCGGATCGGCGGCTCGACGCATCAAGAGGAGCGACAGCACGGCAAACGGACGCGAGGACGAACGACACCACTAGACCTGAATACAAGGCTGGGGAGAACTGTGTTGAGAGTATTGTAAATGAAAACAAGATATCGATTGTATATAATAAAGATATTGAAATGAGAAAGGATGTTTATATAAGAATAGTGTATAAAGATTATAAGGAGAATAAACTGTGATGAGAATATAAAAAGGGATGAAAAAGGGAACAAAGAAGAAAAGGAATGGAGAAAGGAAGAAACATACCATATTGATTCTTAGCAAATGCCTCTTTCCTCGAGCTCCAGCCTGTATAGATGGTAGCGCAACCAGGCTTCTTCTTCTGGTAGCGCAACCAGGCTTCTTCTTCCTCCTTAAGGCGGCGAGCGATGAACGCTTTGCGGCGTGCCCTACGCACATGCCTTAGCCAGCGCTCATTGCTAAGGTCCCGTACAGGGTCAAGCGTGGGGTTCGATTTTTGCTGGAAATTTACGACCCCCCCCCCTCTGAAGCGGAATTTGTACGACCCCCTCCCTCTCTCTTCCACTGTTCTATTTCTTGTATTTCTTGATTTTTTCAAGGTTTCTTGTGCAGTTTGAACTCTTTAATAGGTTCTTCTTTTCAGGTGCGGCTTCGGCACTGAAGAGGACAATGAAACGAGTTCCCTGATCAATAAAGTTTTCAAAACACAATAAAATTCTTTAAAATTTTGAACGCTATTTTCGACACTTCAAAATAAAGATCTTCTGGTAGCAGTTTCCAATCATCACTGTTCAATTTATGGAGTTTTTTCAGGACACCATGGACACGGAACATTTTTCTACCTGAAGTAGCGACGTTTGCATCCGAAATTGTGCTCCGAAATTGTGTTATATAAAAATTTGAGTATTACTTTCTGACGACGACTTAAGTGCTTTCCTTATAAATTTTTTGAAGCGTTCCTCGAATCGATTATGGAGCGGAAAAAGGAAGGATGGACGATGGACTTCTCTCGGAAATAATGTTCTCCCATCCTAAGAAAACGTCATGAAAACGAAAATGGAGCTAAAAAACCCCAGCTCTGTACATGATACAGCAAAAAAACAAGATTCTCTGCAGCGATGACGAAACTGCGATGACGATATGATTAGGATGGATCGTAAGCAAAATTCTCGTTTTTCATGAAAAAAATATTTTTTAGCCGAAGCAGACCACCCATACGAATAAAATTTTGCCACAAAAACTTCCAAGTCATGATCAATGCACAGTGAAAAAAGCATGATTTTCTGGATCGAACAGGATGAATCCACCTCAGGTCGACTTTGCACCAACGTCATCGGAGCATGAATCTAAACGTTCACAAAAAGGTTCATAACTCGGTAAGTTTTTCGTATTTTGAAAATTCTTCTAGCCTGTCAAGAAGAAGATAAAACGCTCTTTCTCACAGTGTAAAAATCTTTTCTAAAAAAGGAGTCGTCACGCGTGGCTGCTGGTTCGATTTTTGAGCGAAAAAAAATTGAAGTGGCTTCACAAAAATATTCATAACTTGACCAATTCAGCGAAGTTTCAAAATCCCGCTAGCTTTTCAGAAACTAGAGGAAGAGCCCTTTCTTGATATGTGAGAATTAATGTCCAAAAATTCGGTCTTCATGGGCGGCAGGGGAGGTTCAATTTCGGCTCCATGTCGCGAAAATACGTACCGAAAATCGAACCCCCCCGCCCCGCATGAAGACCCCTTTTTTGCTAAACGAGTTTGTAACCGTAAAGAAGCGCTGTTTATCTGCTTTTCAAATAGCTAGCGGGGTTTTTGAATTTCTAAAAAATAACCGAGTTATGAATATTTTTGTGAAATCACTCCGATGACGCCGGTGAAGGATTCAGTTCACGACTTCCGAAAATTGATCATATCTCGGCTATTTTTCCGAAAATCAGAAATCCCGCTCGCTCTTCAAAAAATAGAGCAAATGTGCTTTCTAACCATGTAAGAACCGATTTCCAAGAAAGGGATCTTCATGCGGGGCGGGGGGTTCGATTTTCGGTACGTATTTTCGCGACATGGAACCGAAATTGAACCTCTCCTGCCGCGCATGAAGACCAAACTTTTGGACATTAATTCTTACATAGCAAGAAAGAGCTCTTCTTCTAGTTTCTGAAAAGCTAGCGGGATTTTGAAACTTCGAAGAATTGGTCAAGTTATGAATATTTTTGTGAAGCCACTTCAATTTTTTTCGCTCAAAAATCGAACCAGCAGCCAAGCGTGACCACTCCTTTTCTGGATAACGATTTCTACACCATGAGAAAGGGAGTTTTATCTGCTTTATGAAAAGCTAAAAGAATTTTCAAAATTCGAAAAACTTACCGAGTTATGAACCTTTTTGTGAACGTTCAATTTTATGCTCCGATGACGTTGGTGCAAAGTCGACCAGAGGTCGATTCAACCTGTTCTATCCAGAAAATCACAATTTTTTTCACAGCGAATTGATCAAAACTTCTAGGTTCTTGTGGCTAGATTTTATTCGTATGGGTGATCTGCTTCGGCTAAAAAATGATATTTTCATGAAAAATGAGAATTTTGTATGCGATTCATCCTCGTCATATCTTCATCGCAGCGGAGAAGCATAGTTTTTATTGTATGTTAAGCATGACTTAAAATTTTATATGATGCAATTCCACTCTCTGTCGTCCTGTCCTTCAGAAGGCAGAAAAAAAATTTCCAGCGAGGAGTCCATCCATATTTCAATTGCGAGTGGTCATGTCAGAGAACGCAGTAGCCGCATTAAACTGCCGTAACACGGAGATTTTTTGGGGCTCCTGGAATATTCATAAAGCTTTAGTAGATGTGTTTTCTATGCTTTAAAAGGCAGGTTCTAAAAGTAACGTGTTCCATGTGATTAGTGTGTCGATATCTTTTCGGTAAATCGAGACGTCTGATCATATAGAATATCGTTTCAGAGAAACATAGTTTTATCACTGTGTGTCCAACGGGCTTAAAATTTTATAGAGTGCGATTTCATCTTCTGATGCTGTTTCCTGCAGGAGAGAAATTACTTTTCAAGCAAGTCCGTCCTTCGGTTGCCATTCCGTCATCGACTCGAAGAGCGCTTCAAAAATCTTGTAGGGAAAGCACTTAGGTCGTCCTCAGTAATTAACACTTGAAATTTTATAAAGTGCAATTTTGGAAGTAGATGTCGCTCATCAGGCAGAAAACTACCGTGTCCATGACGTCCTGGGAAAATCTGAAAAAAAATGAAAATCTCTCATTGACCATAAATCTGCAGACAGGAAATCTTTATTTTTCACTGCACAGTAATCGGCATTAAAAAAATTTTGATATTCAATCCTATTTTTTAACTCCAGGAAACGCAAGTGTTTGTATATCTCCGCATTGTCGTAGTCACACCTGGAAAAAACAACTTATTAATAGATGCAAACATCATCTAAAAACCTGAATTTGGAGAGAGTCCTCTGCCAAAACCGAGAGAGTACAACTCCCCCCCCCCCCCTCCAGACGAGGCCGCAGTACGACCCCCCCCTTCGATTCCCGAACCTCAAGATTGACCCTGGTCCCGTATTGCCTGGCGGTTGTGAGCGCAGAACGCGATGTGGTGATCGTCCAAGCCGCACCCGAGACATCTCTTAGGAGTCTGTTCGCACTCATGGTCTAAGTGGTGTCCTCCACAGCTGAAGCAGCGCGCATTCCTCATATGGACATAGATGCGGTCGCTGATCCGCGGCACGTTCCGGCAGGATGATGAGAAGTGGTTCTCACGACGGAACCAACATTCTAAGACCGGAGGTGGCGTGGACTGGACTAAGGGTGTTGGGTCGTACATAGACCGGCGAACGGGTGGTGAAGGTACGGCTGGACTGCGTGCGCGTGCCTGAGGGACCGGTGTGGCTGGCCTTGGCGTTGGTGGTGATGGCGTGGGCGATGGCGCTGCGTGGTGTGCCGGCCTGCTGGTGTGGTGGTCAGCAGGCTCTAAGGAAGCCTGCTGGTCTGGAGCGTGCGCTATGGGAGCCGATTGGCGTCGCCGGCCCACGCCGGCTGGTGGGGTTCCACCATAATCCTTTCCTGCTAGCCGAATTGTCCGTAGAGGATGGCTGCTCTAAGGGCAGGGATGGGAGCGGCGGTGACGGCGGACACATGTTGATGTGTGGCTGATACGGATCACGCGGGTGTGCAGACCGAGGTGGTGTGGTCTGCGTGCTGATGTGCCGCTGGCGCAGCGGACCCCAGTCGAGCGATGCCGATGGATTCCGGATGTAGCTGGATGACCATGGCAGAACACGTGTTGGTGGGCTCCTTGGACGGTCTAGCCGTATGTCCAGAAATTGGAGCTGTTCCGCCAATGGCATGCCATCAAGCGGTCCAAACGGCGAAGTGCTAAGCGCGTTGAACAACTCAGGCCCGACCTCCATGGGGACCGGTCGCCTGACGAGCGGACTACGTGCACGAAACAGCGCGCGTACAACTTAAGGCGTTAAGCCTGAGGACGACTGCGACTGCCGTGAAGTGGACGCGCTAAGGGGCGGCTGAGCAGGCTGTGGATGGTGAGCGTGCGCGAGCGAAGATGATGTAGCAGTAGACGCGTTTAAGCGGCGTCGCGCCCTAAGGCGGCGGCGTTGTGTTAGCGCAGATGTGGCTGTAGATGGGCGATATGCAAAAAGAGAGGGTTGAGATGGAGGAAGAGGAGGTGTAGGAGTAGGACAACGAGATAGAGAGTGAGTGGGTGTCTACAAGAGGAGGAGGAGAATGGAAAGTGGTAGGTCTACGAGAAGAGCGAGCGGGGCGAGGAGAAAAGTGAGAAGGCTTTTTGGGAAATGTACGAGGGCGACCAAAATACAGAGGAGTATCAATGCGACTAGGATAGAGTGGATGAGATTGTAGAACAGGAGAGGTGTCGAAAGTAGAAGATGAGGGTTGAGAAGAAGGGGTTAAGACAGAAGAGGAAGGAGGTGCTGTAAAGGTGTAAGGCTCCATGTGCCTTACACATGGAGCCTTACACCTTTACAGATCACGTTGACGAGGCTTAGGAAAGGCCTCGTACCGCGACTCTCGTACCCGTGGAGGTGACACCCACGGGCTAAGGCGTCGGCGGCGCGGTGGAGAGACGCTACGCAGCGGCGATGTTGCGCGATGTGCGTGCCAAGGATCCCGAGTGCCAGGCTGTTGGGGTGAGCGCTGATGATGATGAGAAGCGCAATGATGGTGGTGGCAACTAGACTGGCTAAGGGTATGCTGGCAGCGCGCGCAGCGTCCATCGTCTCCGCTAAGGGGAGTCGGAAGGCGATGGCGTTGGTCGACCGTGGCGGAGCAGGTACAGCAGCAGCACAAATGATGGCTGTAGAGGACATTGCAAGAATGTGTCTAAAAGGAGAATAGATGTAAGGTGAGATGAGAAGGAACTACGCGCGAGACGGAGAGAGAACGAATTATCAAAAAGGAATGACGATAGAATGCAATGAAATGGAACAGGAATAAGTATAGAGGATACAGGAATGATGAAAATGGATTGTGGAAGAGAAAAGATACAAAGGAAGGCAGAGATATAAAAGGTAATAGGATGGGGGATGAACAAATGAAAAAAGGAGGAAGGAAGTATAAAAATGTATGTTTTTATTATTTTTAATTTATTTAGATTGTATATTGTTAAAGTAAGTAAAGAAACATGATTGGAGAGGTCGTTGTCTAAGAGAAAACTGAGCTCATAGATGGCTCGTTTCCGCCTTAAAAAGCGAACACTTTAAGAAAAACGAAAGTATAAAGAAACTAAATAGTGTAATGTAATATAGTAAGTGTAAAAAATATGATTGAATAAAAGTGTGGGCTTACAAGAGAAAAAGAGATTTGTTTCGGCCGTGTGGAATGAAATGCACGGCGCGATTTACAAGAAAAAGAGAAAAGATGCCTTAAGGGCAAATTGACTTAAAAGTATAAAGTCTGTAGAAGATATGTACTAAAAATGAGAATATATGTGTGGTAGTGGTGCCGTAAGGCACCGTTGCCGATGTAATTGAATTTAGAAACAAAATGATTTGAAAATGAATGGTTTTGATAAGAAAAGTGGAAATATGGCGTAAAACGAAATTTAGCGACATGTGACTATTTTTGTTGCTAGTCCTTAAGAGAGTGAGGATGAGAGAGAATGGACTCGCTAAGCGGGCGTGAAAAGAGAGCGTGCGAGAATGACAAGATGAGGAATGAGAATAAAGACACAAGAATAGTAAAGAAGCGGGCTATGAAAGCCTGACTGGAAGGAAAAAAAAACAGACGAACTAAGAAAAAAGGTTGAACGGGATACACAAAAAATCTTGACGAAACAGTCGCTTGCGCCTTAAGAGCGCATTTAGGAGACAAAACATGCATAAACCTAGCGCAATCACACGTCTTAAACTTATTAAGAAAAGGGAACTTACCTCTTATGAGTCGACGATGACTCCCGCGGTTGTTCCTGGAGCAGTTAGAGCGATAGATGAATAGAAATACGCCAAGATAAAGTCGAAAAGTCGGACGATGATGAGGAGTAATCGCGTTGCCCAGTCTGGGCTAAGAACAGTCCAGAAATGATTCGCAGGCAGTCCAAAGCGGCGCTGTTCTGTAATTCGCGCTGGGACCAGCCTCTTACGTCGACTTGCGCTAAGCGCGGCGCGTGTTAGCGCCCTTGCGCAACGGCTGAGCCGGCATGGAGCCGGAAATGGACCGAAGGAGTCAGCTGGCAATGGCATGCGCTATCGGACGGCTCGCTGAGAAGGGGGGTCGACCGCGCGATATGCGCGAGACGAGGAGCGAACACGACTAAAGGGTCAACGACACGTGCATTGAGCGATCTTAGCCTGCTGACTGAGCCACTCAAGATAGCATGAGCGGACCGCGGCGATGGGCATGAGGCCGCCGCTGATCCGAGCCAGGCGCGATGTTATTAGCGCGAGCAGTTGAGTGCGCGTAATTGCTGCGAACCGTTTGAAGCGGCGCCTTAAGACGTGATAAGCACGTCTTAGTATAGGCTTACTTAGCTAATAACGCCTAGTGATAGTGTTGAGCCTAGGGGTGGTATTTAGGCACCTGAAAGGTATAGTTGAAGATGATACACTTAGTCAGTGACGCCTTTATGATGGAACAATGGCTAAGGAAAGTCCCTTAGCGACGGTTTAGCGTCTCAAGTCCTGATGAATAGGTGTTTAGTTTTAGCGCTGCGCTTAGGTTGAGTTCGCGCTGGCGATAGCGTTGTCGGTGAGTCCTGTCGAGACGGAGATAAAGGAGAGTCCTGCGGCAGTGTTCTAAGTGAGTCCTGCTGCGGCGCATTGGTAGTAACAGCGCGAATTTCTAGCGGGTACAATGCGAAATGGATCGAGTTAAGCACTTGCCGCTTGCCGTTCGGACTTCTGCTGCCCGAATGGCTCCGTCTTTGCCTGAAATAAGTGAAACGACCAAACCGTAATTCCATTGTCCTGGTGGCGATTTTTCATCCGCAATCAGTACGACATCTCCGAGCTGTGGAGCGAGTGCAGTTGACCTTGTTTGTTTCGTGCGAGCTTGATGTCGCTCTGCAAGATAGTCGGAGTGTCATAGTTCCCAGAAGTGATCTAAAACAGACAAGCTCTCCTTGTACCACTGGGACAGGTTATGTGAGGAATCATAGATGTCGTCTATTTGGGATGGTAAAGGTGGTATTTGTAGGTCTACCTGAGGACTTATGAAGTCAATAGGCCTTATAATGTGGACGAACGTTTCCCGTTCCCTGTAGGGTGTCATGGGACGGCAATTTAAGGTGGCCTCGACTTCTGTGACGACAGTTTGAAGTTGACTTAGCGGTAAAATGGCACGACCAATGGACTTTTTGTAGGCTGACTTAAACAGACCGACTAAACGCTCGTAGAAGCCTCCTTTCCATGGCGACAGCGGGATGATAAACTTCCAGGTGATCTTCTGCGTGGAGCAGAAACTGGAGATGCTGTGCCATGAGGTGGGAGAGTAAATGAGCGATGCGATAGCGGTCTCTGCGCTACGGAACATAGTCGAATTGTCGCTGTAGACGATACTTGGTGTACCTCTTCGCGCTATGAAGCGGCGAAACGCTAAGAGAAATTCCTTCGTAGCGAGGTAGAGTACGACCTCGAGAAGAACTGCGCGCGTTGACATGCATGTTATGAAACAGATCCAGACTTTGCCGAAGATGGTATCAGTGCACGCGTGAGGACCGATATAATCGAGTCCAATGTTTTGAAAGGGTCTTGAGCGTTTAGTTCTCTCCGGAGGGAGAGGATGCACGTTAGGGTACCGGTAAGGTCTGCCATTGTTTTTGCGGCATGTAATGCATGTACGCAGGGTCTTAGCGACACAAACCCGTATGGATGGAATATAGAAACGAGTACGCAAGTTAGCGATGGTGTGATAAACGCCGGAATGGTGATTTTTGAGATGGTAATGCAGCACTAAGAGGTGCGATAGCCGATGTTGTGACAGTATTAGAATTGGAGCTGTTTCGAGAGGCCCGATCCGGTACGGACAGCGGATAAGATGGTCGGGTGCTCGTCTGGCGTTGAAATTCGCGAGCTGTAAGCGGTGTAGTTCTTGTTCACCTTCGCGATAATGCGCTAAGATGAGCTGTTTTTCCGCTGCTTTGACGTCCTACGGCTGTACCGTACCCGAAGGGGACACTGAAACTACTGAGGGCAATTTTGTTTGCATTACTGATTGAAGATATGGAGGAAGCCGATCTAGGATCTGACGGCGGATGAATTTGAGAACGCACGCCGTGATTCTGACCAGCTTAAGGTAGTTGTTGGTCCTAGAGAATGGTAAGGCCGATTGAGAAATGCCGTTGGTAATTAACGCTGGAATATTCTAACTGCGTGTCGACCTTGTCCTGCGGGAGGACTTTGAAGTCGATGTTAGCGTGCGGCCATTGGTCCGGAGGAGCAGTTAAAAAGGACGGACCGCTCCACCACATATGGTTGTGGGCTTCCTTCGTGCCAAGACCGTGAGTGGCGCAGCCTGCGGATTGCCCTCGGAAGCAACGTAATTGATGTTTTGAGCCGCTAGCGCAGTCACAGCGTTACGAATGGCTGTTACGCGATTTTGGACGAACACTTTGAGGGTTTTGGTAGTATGTACCCAGTGCAACGCGATAAGCGAGTCTGAGAAGATGTGAACCGCGGATATTGGAAGACCAAGCTGCCCAACGAGGTATTGTGCTAAATTAACGCTAATGAGCGTAGCCAGCAGTTCCGATCGTGGAACGGTGAGCGGTATTAAGGCGCGATTTGGCCATTAGCAGAGTGGAGGACGCAGGTATTGAGCTGCGACTGAGTAGATATGCGCAGCAGGCGTATAGCCGTTTCGAGGCGTCTCCAAACACGCAAAGCTGGTAGGAGTACTGTAGTGCTGGCGCTGACAAAATGGACCGTGGTAAGGGTGGAATTGAACCACGAAGATTAGCAAGAAGATGGGACCATTGCTGTTGTTGCGCTTGTGTTAAAGGTGTATCCCAACAACAATCCTCAGCCCACAAGTCCTGTATGAAGACTTTAAGTGGTGCTAAGAAAGGGGTTAGGAACCCTAGAGGATCGTATGTTGACGCTAAAGCGCGTAAAGCAGTTCGCTTGCTGTTAACTGTGATTTGTGTGGTTTTGATGGGAATAATCAACGTGTCCCTTATGGAATGCCATTTGAGTCCCAGCAGAGTGGCATTGGCTGGGTCAACAGCGCGGTCTGTGTCAGCGATGGCAGCGTTGGCTGTTTGTGAATTAGACATGAACTCCCTGAGGTTCATGAGCATTTTGCTGAAAATGGTTTTGGTACTTTTGGATGGTTTCTTCGTGCGAGGACGCACCCAAGACGACGTTATCCACATATGTATTATGTAGGATCTCGTCCCCGATGGGCGAAGACTCCCTGCGAAGACAGTACTGGATGGAAGCGGCCAGCAAAAATGGTGATGCGTTAATGCCGAAAGGTATACGGGTAAACCGAAGGATGCGCAAATTTGACGGAGATGGTGGTAAATAAGGGTCTTTGAGCCAGAGGAAACGCGTTGCGTCACGCTGTGATGTTTGAAGCCTGATTTGATGGAAAGCTTTCTCTACATCCGCTATCAGAAGATAGTGATGTAGGCGCGAACACAAAAGGATGCCGATCAGCTCTGGTAACAGAGTAGGACCCTGATGGATACAGTCATTGAGACTGACTGCGCCCTTCGCTTTGGAAGAAGCGTCGAACACGACTCGTAATTTGGTCGTGGCTGATGACTCTTTATGGACGGCCTGATGTGGTATGTAAAAAACGCGTGGACCGTCATACGTGAATTCATCGACGTCTCCAACAAACCCGCTGTAATGTGTTCATCAATGACCTTGATGTACTGTTGCCAGACTTTAGTCTGGCTTAAACGCTGAAATTGGTTTAAAGTCTACAGCGTGCTAAGTTTTTGTTGCTTTTAAGAGGAGGATGGTCCTCCTTCCACGAAAACTGAACATAGAGATGACCTTTTATAAGTTTAGAAGTACTATTGAAATTGACCAGAATACGTTTTTCAAGTTCACGGTCTATGGATGGATCATGGTCGTCAGTGACGCCTAATGCATCGAGCGACCAGAGTCTCTGGACGGCGTCTTCGTCCTGCTCTGCTGTTGTGAGCGCTGATGCGGAGTCGATGAGCTCCGCTGGTTCTTCCAAAAAACCGAATTGCCTGAAACAATGGTGCCGAAGCGAGTATGGCTTAAGACCATGCCCGACGGCAGACAAATTGGTGCCTCTGGGGAGATGACATCCCAGTAATAGTCGATTCCGATAAGGATATCGGGAACGACAGAACCATCTCGACATGACGGTGTAGTAAATCCGTGATCGTGGATGAAGTCGAGGTCTTCCTGTGGAAGACATGGCGGATGTTGTGCCAAAGTGATGACTTCCTTGGTCGTGAGTTCCACTCTGAACTCTTTGTCGAGAGAATCGACAAGAGTAATCTCTGTAACGCCTGAAAGTTCAGAGGTGGTTTCACCACCGAAAATGACATAAGTACGAAGTTTATTGTCAGTGATTTTGAGGCCTAAACGTCGAGCCGAACTTGCTGAAATAAAACTGTTTGACCGCCTGAGTCAAGGAGTAAAATAACATCCTCGGAATGGGCGATGTTATGGTTATAGGTTTTGGCTTTGGTAAGCATTAGAGAAGCTGGATTATGTTTGTTGACTGAGAAAATATTAGTTGATTTGCACAAATGTAGAACCTTTTCCGCCTCAGCTTCAGACTCGGAAGCATGATACTGAGATGGATAAGAAGATGGGCTATGACGTTTTGGCAAATTTGAGCGCTCCCTGACTGGTGAACGAAACGAAACGCGCGATGGAGAGCGCCAACGAATGCTGTTAGTTCTAGCATTATAGTGGGAGCTAGTGGCTCCTTTTCGGCTGGTAGATCTTGTTCTTGACTCACCACCACTTGAGTGATGATGCTGTCGATGCCGATAGTTGCGTGATGAACTTCGCGACGAGTACCTTGCTGGCGATCGGTGTCTGTAGCGGTCGCGAGTGCGTCGTTCTTGACTTCGACTGCGTCGATCTTTGACGGAAGCGCTATTAGATCTGTTTCGACGCTCCGTTCTCCTGCAGAGGAGACGATGGTGGTCCCCTCCGCAAAGAGGGCAAGCGCGATACGCACAAGAACTAGAGGTGTGACCATGACGTAACCACTTCCAGCAAAGATCGCGAATACGCACGATGTTACGTCGAAGTTGATACGGAGCATCTAAAGTACAACGCGTGGAGCGATGATATTCAGAGCTGCAGACGCAGCACATATTTGACTCGGTATCAGTACGCGTCGGAGATCGCGATGGCTTGCGTGTTGCATGTGACATGTTTACCGCAAAGTGACGACGAAGTGTTGTTGAGTTTTCAGATCTCTCTTTAGATATGATGATGTGGTCGAGTTTGCGCATAATTTGGTCTAAATCGAACTGCGAGTTGCTTTGATATTCAAGTTTGTGCAACTTCTCGCGTATTCCGTCCGGAAACTTGCTCTTGAGTAAGTCAAGAAGCGGTAGTACGTACGGAAGTCTTCGTGCCTGCGAAGACCACGGAGTATAGCCGTAAGGCGAGACCAGGTGCGACGAACTTCTGGACCCGTGTTGCCTGCTTGAAGAAGCTGTTGGAGCTGCACATGTAGAGCTGCACGCGTCGTATGAGGACAATCGTACCGCCTTTTAAGTGCTCTCACCAACTCGAAGTAGTTGTTATCAGCAGGGTCCACATCGTCTAGCACCATTAAGGCGTCACCAGTTAGTAAACTTTGCAATTATAAGTACTTTTCCAACGGTGGAATGCTGGGATTGTTTTATGTACGGCCAGCTGAAACGTTATGTACGGCCAGCTGAAACGCGCCCCAGAAGCGTTGGGACTGAGTCATGTCGCCATCGAATGCTTTAGCTTATACTTGCTAAGCTGGATGGTGGTACAGTATGACAGCTGCGGCGGTGGGATTGCTGTGGCCGATGGAATGGTAGAGTTAAGCGAAAGCTGCGCTTGTACAGGTGACTGAGGGGCCGTTAGGATTTGCTGCTGGCTCGTATGCGAGGCAGTGGTTTCGAGCAAAGCTGAAGCCTCTGTGCCAGCGTTGTAACTGTGCGTCATTTCAGAGAGTAGCGCTAAGCGACAACGCTTGATCAGCAGCTGCACTTCATCGAGGCTATGGTTCAGCGTGCTAAGGATTGACTCTGCCTCGACAACTGAGTCGTTTACGGGCGTTTCTTGCATATAGTTTTCATACGCCGCATTTTCTGCTTCTTGGTCAGAAGACGCTTCGACTGTAGAAAGGAACACTTGACGTCGCTCTGCACCGTGCGGATGGCAAATGTTAGGTCCGCATGGCCGCCTGGATGTTAAGGCGGCGCGCGTCGAGAATTTGGGGCTGATTACTGTCGCTTGCATCTACAGCTGTTATAAGAGATGCACGAATTTTACCTTTTGCGACTGCTAGAGCCGTAAACGCCTTGGTTAGGTTGGCCTTGCAGGTGATGATTGATGGCATTGTTAGCGTGGGTGTATTGAGCGTTAATGACGGGAGGTGGTACTGTCGGTACCCGAGTCTAAAACAAGCAAACTAAGAGTGGACTACCCTGAGGGAGGACTCTGGCCAGGAGCATCCCCCGCCGAAAGCACGGTCATACGAAGCAAGCGATACGTAAGCGCACGACTGCAAGTTGTGACACGTGTAGACATGGAAGGTGGATGGTGTTGAAAATGAAATTTGAGGGCTTCAGGTATGGGTGTGCGAGTGTGAAACGAGGTAACTGAACAGGTGGGCTCCACGGCACGGCGCTTCATAGCTAAGGCCAAGGACCAAGAGAAGTTGCGCTCGGAGTACACCGGCAGCAGGTTTGCACCGTATATTGCTGCTAAGGTAACGTACCAGACAACCGTCAGTAGGCTGATTATGCTAGAGCCTGACCAGTTGTTTTACTTTGGGAATCCCGGTGTCATGTCCGTTAGCATGCTTCTTTGACACTGCGACTTGGTCCTTGAGGGGTTTCCTAGCAGCTTTTGGCTGCTTTCTACTCCTTCTTTGTGCGCACTGTAGCACTTGTGCCTCGAGGTATAACGGCTGTCCCTGCGTCGGCTCCTGCCACTCGAGGCTCCGCAGGTAAGAGGACACTGCTACAAGAAGTGAGGAAGGCAGTACCCCAGTTATAGCGTACGCCGCACACATCAGCTTCACCTGAACTCGTTAGTCCAATTTCCCACTCGCACCGTACGCGGCTTAAGATCAGCTCAGTAGCTTGCGAGCGGATGGAAGGTTCGATCACAAAGGCCCCCCCGTGGGTTTCCCCACGAAGAACCTCGGTCCGATGCACCATGTCGTGACGCGGGTGGCCGACCCCCCGTCGAAGCATCGGCGGAGAGGGGGGACGCCACCCACGCAAGGCTTGGAGCCCTTCCGGATCCGCCGCTCGCTAAGGTTGCCCACCCTAAGACCACGCGGTATTAGTGCCCATAGGCCCTGTGCGGATCCACGATGCCAATTGTTGAGACATGAACCCATTCCGGCACACTTCCACGGAACACCCTGCAGTGAGCACTGAACTCGCTTTTGCCCCCAAGGGTACCGTCCTCGGTCTTGGCAGCGACCTCAGGCGGTCCCCCTGGATTTTAGACTGGCTCACACTCTTGCATACTTCGACCAGACATGGAACCGATAGACCAGTTTAGTTAAGCAGTCAAACTGTTAATGTTATATGTTTATGGCAGTTTAAGCTAATATGGCTAAGGATACACAACAATTACAAAAGACCTACGAGTTAGGGGAAGACCGCACCCACGACTACCAGGGACCAAGCAAAGCCGACAACCCGCCGGCCATGGCCGGCCCTTCCGCTGTGGCGTGTGCCAAGTCAGGGGCAACGGGGCCGGTCAGAGGACCGGCGTTACCTGCGGGTCCCGGACGGCGGACGAGGCGACGAGGGCTGGAGAAGTCGAGCACGATGACTGGCGGACACTCCAAGACGATGGCAGCTCCTCGTCGTCCTAAGCTGGACGGTTCCGGCGACCTCGGGCTAAAGCGTAGCCCTCCTCGACGACGGTTGGCGTTGGCGGACCGCGGAGACCAGGAGACGGCCGCTCAGCGGGAGCGGCGGACGACGACTGACCGGTGGACCGGCTAGAGCGCTCAGGCACGCTCCCCTGAGTCTCTAGCCGCTCCCAGAAGCTTCCCTACGCGGGAGACACGTTGGCGCAGGCTTCGACGTGTCGATCGACGGATTTTGACCTGTTGACCCCCACGACGACCGTACGGTCGTGCGGAAGTCACGACATAGCCGATGGAATCACAATCGAACTTCTGCAAGCTTGTGGTCGTGAAAGCTCTAGTCTGCTCTGATACAACGCTTTACTCGTTACGCAACGCAGTGCGAAGTACCACTATCCGCTAGGGAAAGATTCAGAATGGTTCTACTGTTCAGGGAAGGAGACAATGGAGACCAAGCCAATTACCGGATTATAGCATTACTACCTCTGCTGTACATGGTGCCCACCAGATGCCTGTTGTCACGCATCAGGAGGTTACTAGACGACAGCCGTAGAACAGGCTGGCTATTAACGAAGGTTCAACACCTTGGATTACACATTCACCTGCTGTTGACCCATTGAATCACTGAAGCTGCTCGAGAATACCACCATCCTCTAGTGCTAGCCTTCATCGATTACGATCAGATATTCGATTGGCTGGTAGTAGGAACATACGAGTTTTCGCGCGGCGAATCGCTACTGACGCATCACTTCTGGGTGAGCTGTTATGCGGGAAATGGAGCTCTAACAAACTTCCGAGTTATGCGGTATTGTATCTAGATATGTGGCTTTTATAAACGAGGCCTCTTGTCATAAAGGGAGACCGAATGTTTTCATAATGGAAGCAATTCTCTATTTCTTCGATTAAGTGATTCAATTGCCTCTCGAAATATCCATTTTCTGAGATTAAGTGCACCGGAGGTCCCTCGAATAGCTGAGCAGAGATAGCAAAAGAAGTTCATGCATTTACAAGAGCATTAGACTTCATGACTGTAGCAGCACCACTATGAATGTGTCACGCTTGCCGCAGCAGTCGTCGCGGCTGCCGCGCTTTCGTTTGTTAAGCTTGCTTCTCCTTTTGATTCAGCGAAGCCACCAAATGTCTGGAAACGCTAAATGAGCAGGTATTGATACGCGCTATGCGAAGGTCTTGAGCAAACGCTACTCTGGATGCACCATTGTATTCCGGCCGCTTTATCGCGACCGGAGGTGGCTATTGAGAGTGGAGTGTGACAAGGCGGTCTCATCCCTTCAACCTTATTTTCAGCATGTCTGGAAGCAACTATCCGTCGTTGTAATTGGAACACTTGCACCGAAATTGACGGAAGGCCGTTGAGGTCACTTAAGGTTCGCAGAAAAGATCATCGGAAGATGCTTCGCAAATGCCCCGAGTCGTACTTGGCTGTCCGCAACAGCTAACTATCCCCATGTCATTTGCATTCTGTGCCGTTTTTTCGCTTCAACCACCCCTTAGAAAATAAGAAAAATTTCATTTCGCCTCTGTAGCATTAGACGGACGTCAACCTATTTTTCCGACTTTTTTCGGCGTTTTAAAATCAATTTGTGACGTCGTCGTTGCGTCACAAATTCTGCTCAGATACGGTATTTTCACGTAGGTACACCTGATATAGATGGACAACTACGACATATGGGGACCAAACCGGCTACGGTAGCCCTCATGATCTCTGACAGAGATGACGTCCGGTTTTTTTATCCTCCTATGGGAGAGTTTGTCTGAATTGTAATGATATCGTTCCCTGACCTCCTAAATCCTGCCATATGGTGTCTGCAGAGGCAATGACCGAGTTCACGTCGAGCGGTCATTGAGTGCGGTCGGTGCTACTTATTCTCTGATACCGATTCTTCTCCGTGATATAAAGTTCAAGATGGCGTCTCCCTCTCTGGTCGACCCTTCGCTCGAAGCCTCAAGAAGCATGAAGAACGAAGAAGGAACCGACTTCAACGCAACACCTTCGGCAGAAATCGCTTCGGCTCTCGAGCAACTACGAGTCGACAAGAAAACGCCGACGTTCTTAAAGAAGTTGGTCAGCCACATTTTCCACGTGCAAGACCATCTTTCTACTCTAGTGGCCAAAAACCTCGAGCTGCATGAGGAGAATTCTCGTCTTCGTGCTGAAAATGCGGCTCTAAAGCAGGCTCTTGCTAATTCTAAGTCGGTTGCTGCTCAATCTTCTGTTCCGCCTTCATCTGTTGAAGATAGTTTCGAAGAAAAGGAACGCCTTCGCTCAATAGTCATCAGTGGCATATCCGAATCTATCTCTCCTTCATCTGTAACTCGAGCTCTTCATGATGTTGATGCTGTAAAACAAATATTCGATCACCTAGAGATTGAGTGTGTACCACAAGTTGTGTTCAGGCTAGGTAAACCTTCTGAGGGTAGATCGCGTCTATTGAAGGTTGTTTTGCCAAACACATATTATCAGAAGTTATCACTCAGAAGAGCTTCTAGGCTCCGATCCTTTTCCTGCAGAGGGGTGTATATCCGCCCTTCACTTACTAAAAAGGAAAGGGATCGGATCAGAGAGAGCAGACTTGCTACAAATAGGCCCGCAATAGACATTAAGCTCACTTCTCAAGCAACCCAATCTTCTGCGGTAAACTAACGAGTCTTCCTCGGGTACCTGCAACGAGCCTAAAATGTTTTTATTCTAATATCAAGTCTCTTCAGAAAAATATTTCGTATTTGATGTTTGCTGCAAGACGCTCCAACTATGACCTTATAATGCTTACTGAAACTTGGTTAAGTGATATTAATGACCTTGTACCAATTCTTGGGCAGATGAATTCAACCTATTACTTTGTAAGATGTGACAGAGCTCAAAAAAGGGGTGGTGGTGTTGTTGTACTTATTAAGCGTTCCATAGCACTTGAGGTTGTCTGGTGTGAATCTTATCCCAAGGCTTTTGAAATTATCTCCTGTGATTTGAGACTGCTTTAATCCACTGTCAGGACAATTGTGGTCTATAGGACGCCTAGTTGCACCACTAGTGGTACGATACAGCTTATCAAGGCTTTAAGTGATTCAACCGCATTCGAAGGGCAATGCATTATAAACGGCAACTTCAACTTTCCAGATATTGACTGGGTTAAGGTTCCTCTGCATGCCACTTCTTTTACATCACAAATGTTTCTCAATTTCTGCAACTCTAACATGCTTGTTCAAAAAGTTCACAAGCCAACTGGCGGTAGTCGTACACTTGATCTTGTTCTTTGTAGCGACACTAAGCTAATACGTGATGTACTTGTTTCTGCACCAACTGGGTCAAGTGATCACAACAGCCTCTCTTACAATGTAGATACTTTCATAAATCCACTATACTTCCGCCTCCGGAGGTCTTTCCACAAAGCCCCGTATGACTTCATTTGCCGCTACCTGTGCTCCTTAGATTGGAGATTTATTTTGGAGACACTTCCTGATATCAACGATAAATATGAGTTTTTTCTATCAATTTTGCACGCATCAATTCAAGAATTTGTCCCTTTAGAGAGGCAGGCCCTAAATAGAGGCAACATTCCACCGCACCTGTCCAAGCTCTTTGAGATTAAAGAAAAAGCATGGCTGGACTACCAAAAAAATCCATGTCTTCAGGCTAGTGAACGCTTCAGGCTTATTAAAACTAAATTTGATCGCCTTATCAAAACGTACAATAGCTACATCGAACGAAAACTTTTGGACAATCCAAAAAAATGCTCGTTATATAAGTTGTTGAACTCAAGGTTGAAGCAGTCAACTAAGATCCCTACGCTAGTTGATGAAGAGGGTAACTCAGCTGTCAGTGATTTTGAAAAAGCCTCCATGCTAGCCGCACATTTTAAAAAATCATACTCCATTGAGGCTGATAATGAAAGCTGGTCTGAGTTAGCCTTTCCCACTCAAAGTGCCTCACCTGATAGCTTAGTTTGGTTTCACAAAGAGGACATTTTCAAGCATCTGAGTAACTTACCGCTATCTTATACCACTACTCCTGATGAAATACCTGCCTACTTCATCAAAAAAGTAGCTGTAGCCTTAGTAGCTCCTCTTGAGCACATTTTCAATTTTAGTTACATGCATAGCGAAATTCCAAATCGATGGAAGCATGCATTTGTCACTCCTATCCCAAAAAACCACCACACGGCTTAGTATCTAATTATCGTCCTATTAGTATCACATCAGTGTTTTCCAGAATATTTGAGAAAATTCTGAAAGTGGCTCTTGTAAACCATATAGAAACACATGAGGTTATACCTAAGAACCAATATGGTTTTAGAGTCGGAAGATCGACTGAGACCTTGATGCTATCTACCTTAGATGATTGGACCAAGTCACTGGATGATAACACTGATGTTGATGTGGTCTTTTTTTGATTTCAGCAAAGCTTTTGATAAGGTGCCCTTCAAAGAACTTATTTTCAAGCTTCAAATTTTTGGAATTCATCCCAGAATTGTTAAGTGGGTAAAGAACTTCATCACAAATAGATCCTTCCAAGTAAAGGTAAAGGTGAATGACAAATTTTTTCGCACGTACTCAATAACAAGTGGCGTACCCCAGGGGGGTGTATTGTCACCGATTCTTTTCATCATCTACACTTCCGATTTACCTGTCTTAGTTGAAAGGCGTGGCGTTAAGTGCAAAATGTTTGCAAATGATATAAAAGTATACAAGAATATTACCAGTGAAGAGGATCACTTTGCCCTCCAATGTGCTGTTTCAGATGTTGCCGATTGGTCGGACAGGTGGAAATTACCTATCTCAGCTCAAAAAAAAAAACTCGGGTTTTTCATCTAGGCAATTCAAATTCGGTTAAACACATTTACAGCCTTGGTGGTTGCAACCTACTCAGTGAAAACAGTCTGCGTGATCTGGGCTTCATCTTAGTCAAAAAACTTAGTTTTTCAGAGCATTGCGAGACGATTGCAAAGAAAGCTGAAAGAGTTACTTACAACATTTTTAGAGCGTTGTCTACAAATTCAAAAACTCACTTTCTTCTTGCATACAAATCATATGTTCGCCCAATACTGGAGTATGGCACCACTGTGTTCAATCCTCACCTTAAGCGCTGCATACAGAGGCTAGAATCCGTTCAGAATAGCTACACTAGAAAGCTATGGTTACGCTTAAATGGCTATGACTACACCTCCATTCCATCAGCGCCTGATCGTAATAAAATATTCGAGCTGGAATCACTTGCTATTCGTAGGAAGCGAAACGATCTAATTATGATTTTCAAGATGATGACTGGAAAAGTTGCACTTCCACTTACTGGGCTTTACACAGTCCATCATTCTACCACTAGGGGTTGTAGATCTAAAATTCACTATTCTACGGCCAAAAGTTGTGTTCGTGCCTCCTTTTTTACTCAAAGGGCCGGTTCTGAATTCTTGATGTTTGCCAAAAAACATACTTTGCCATCTTCGATTAACCAATATAAAAAGCTCGTTGGCAGTTATCTTAAGACTCGCTAATTCGCCGTTTCTTGTATTTTTGTGTTTATTACCAATGTGTTGTCTTGCTGGTCTTTATTTCGTCGCGTGTTGTCATACACGTATAAATAAATAAATAAATAAATAAATAAATAAATAAATAAATAAATAGTGATCTTGATCTTGTCATCCCCATATAGAGTGCGAATTGAATCCCGGAGTATCGACAACTCTGTACCGAGGTCTCGTATTCACATCTTCTCGACAAACTAGCTCAAAGACGACCCTGATTGTGAGAAAGGCTCAAAATAAGTCCACGCACGAAACCACTAATCTAAAGCCTGCTAAAACTGAGGCTGATTGAGCAGTGATAGCGCTCAGAGGATGGTGAAGGATGAAGAGAGGCGAGGAGTATGGGAGAGTGGAAACCCCGAGGTAGATAAAATGAGTTCTGTAGCGCCAGGACCAGCGTCGCGCGCCAGCGGTGGTGGGAGCGGCCGGAGCGACCGATTGCATCATTTATCGATCGGAGCGACGGAGTGAGAACGGCGGTTCGTTGAGTGTTTTTTTTCTATATTTTCTATTACTATGAGTTTGGGTGATTTGTTCGCTTTATTGTGTCAATCACCCCTTCTCGTTGTTATGTGCTGGTACATGATTTTTCGTGAGGCTTGGAGCTCTATTGGGGAGGCGGGTTTAAATGGGAACGCATTCCGATGGATTGAAATGGTGGACTGAATGAGTAGCCACGGACTTCGAATTTATCTGGTGGGATTCGATGAAAAAATATTTTCTTATGTTGTGTTTGGATGTGGAGGTACAAAACGAGCAGTCGTGAAGTCATTGTGGTGACTATGAAATGAATGCGTCTCACGTTTTTGAATTGAATCCACGAAAGGAGAAGTGATAAAGTTTCGACTTCTGCGAAGGTGTGGACGCATTCAGCGATGCATTCTGATAGACTTTTTGAAGTGAATGGAGTAAGAGTGTTGCCTTACACTTTCATTTTTTCCGATGGGGATTCGATTCCTTGATTCGATTCATTAAGGCATGGATTTTGATGTAGGATTGTGATGTTATGCCAATTCATTGTATTTGGAATTCCAATTGGAATTGTGCAACGCCGCCGATTTCGGCGGAAGTGCTGGAGTCTCGAATCCATTGCTGTGTCATTGGTGAACGGAGTGAGGCATGCTTTAAAAAAAGTGTGTTCATGCGAAGATTCCTTCGCGTTCTCCGGTGGAATTCGATTCATTCAGGATTATTCTCTTATGGTGTGATATCATGCAGGGTTCCACTCCTATGCTGTGATATGAATCCAATAAAGGAATTGTCTTGTCGAACAGACTTCTCAGGAGTGTTTTTGAGGAAGAACGATGAATGTTATCCTATGTTTTGATGGGAAGCTACTAAAAAATTAGAGTAAAACATTCGACTTCGCTGAAGTAATGGATTAATTCACAGTTCATTTTGATAATTGTTTTGAAGCGAATCAACCAATTGGATTGTCTTTAATTTTCGAATTCTCCGGAGGTGTTGAGGCCAGAAATCTCCGGTGTTATCTCTAGTGTTATCTCTGGTGTTTCTGAAATGAGTCAGCTAGAGGTAGACTGATGAACAACTTTCGACTTCTCCGGAAGGGGCCTCGAGTGAGGAATCCGATCCGACTGCTTGTGCTGTGATGACTATCAAAAAACTGAGTTGCCATGAAGCCATTCTAATGATATTGAATCGAATCGACTAAGTGTGTTGGCATGAATGCAGTCTAATGTTTCCAAATTTATTCACTCACAAAAAGAATTGTCTTGCCGGTTCCACTTCTCCGAAGGGGTTGGATGCAGGGAATCAATTGGCATTTCTCGAAATGAATGTAGTCAAGGAATTGTCTTGCACCTTCTACTGCTTCGGAGAGGTTGGATTTATTAAACAGTCCATTCTTATAGAAAACCCTCTATTATCATGCTTTCATGGGAAGCCACTAATAGAATGTTTTCTCATAAACCCATTATGAGGTTTTTGAAATGAATCCACAGAAGGGAAAGTTAGTAGCTTTCGAATTCTCCGAAGGGGTGGAATCGACAAAATCAATCCAGTCTGATTAATTTTGTGGATTCCGTTCAACTAAAGCTTGAACGCTATTGAATTGCGCTGACCTTTGAATTCGCATTGAATTTGAATTAGGAAGGTAACAAGGGGTAGCTAGCCCTCCTATCCTACCCTTTGCTAGTATGGCTGCGAGCTTTTGGGAAAGTGATATGGCCATATAGGAGCTAATGACCTTTTCTGTCCTCCTAATTGCTATCGCTCTTAGGTCATCCCCCCCCCCCCTTATGCAGAGTGGCAGTTCTCGGGGTCTCCTGTCATGCCAATGGTTCGTAGGAGTCGAAATGTGGCTTCGTGTTGAAATTGGAACTGAAACTTGAAGGACTTCAGATGTTTGAAATTCGCTGAAGAGGAGTGAAGCGGTCCCATGGGGAATGTCAGTTATCTCTCGAGCGCGTGACGGAGGTGTTGAGAAATAAGCATTTGCATTTCGCATGAGTCACCTCGTCTCGTCTCGTGAGATCTATTCTGAACAGTCTCGACGTGCCATTAGGCTTCCTTCCAAGGAGCTGTGCGGTTTGATTCGGAATTCAGTAATTCTCCTTCTGAGAAGTACTGTTAAGAGGTTCGACGTGGCGTTCGCCTTCTCCCGAGGATGGTTCGACCTGGGAATTCGGTATTTCTCGTGCCTCGTGTTTCCTTTAATGTGAACCGGCAAATTGATTTGTTAATAAAGGATAGTGGCAGATGTACTGAATGGAATCGAATGATTGAGACGTCTTGAAGATCCCTTCTATAACAAGAGAGGGTTTTGGCGCAGCAGCCCTCTCTTATGATGTTTGATAGGAAGGTGCTGAACGAAACGAATTATCTTGAACTTCCCACATCTCCGGAGGCTGTCGAGTCGCGAATCAATTGCCATATTGTTAAATGAATCCAGTAAAGGAGTACGCTTGTACCTCCAACTTCTCGGAAGGGCTTCGATGCAGGAGCTCTCTTATGTTTTGTTTTGAAGCGAAGCTACTAAATGAAGTCTTACTCTAACACTTATTTGCAAAAAGGAAAGGCCATAAACGTCCGACTTCTCCGGAATGGTGAATTCACTGAACAACGGAGTGGATTGATTTTTGAAGTTGAATCGACTGAAAGAATCACGTTGAACTTTCAACTCTTCCGGTGGGATTGGATTCAGTAAGGCATGTATGGTTTGGTAGTTAGAATTGAAGCGAGAAAATTGTCGCTTCATATTCGAGTTCACCGGAAGTGTTAGAGTCATGTGAATGCATTGTCATGATTTTGAAGTGTGAATGGCGTAAAGGCGCTGTCTCTAACCTCCGAATTCTTTGAAGAGTTTCGATTCATCCATTACTCCTAACTTATAGTGTGACCAGACGTTCAGCGGCCTACTGGCCGCCAAACGTCTGTTGGGGGCTTCGTCCCCAAACCCGGAGAATAGAACACCCCGACCGTCTTCTTGTCCTCTTTAAGCCTTTTCTCAATCATTAGAGTAAAAAAACTGGTTTTGCAATATAGAATAGTATAGCGGGATACGGTAAGACAGATTCATCAAAACTGCTTCTATGGGACCTACTCACCCTCTATCCCACGTACGCGATTCACTCTCTAAAGTACTCGTGGCGTACATGGCGAGAAACAGACAGAGAGCCTTAATCCGAAGTGCTTATTCTGCGAAAACACAAATGAAATCAATTGGTATTGGTAGACCGCTCGATGCAGTTCACAGTCCGACAGAAATAACACTACTCGGACTCCTTAACTCATTCTGCCTACCCCCCCCCCCCCCCCACCCACCCACTCTACCAACCAATACCCCCTTATCCATGTGCCGGCAGAAAACGGAAGTGAGAATCAAGTACGCGCACACTCGTTGTTGCAGGAAGCCTCTAAAAAGTCATCTGAAAATCTCACGGATGCTGTGCAAAGTGTTATCTGTAGCATGTCTTCTGCATCCGGATGCACATTGGATAACGTCTGTGACACATTTGCTGAGTCCGGACGCATATGTCACGACGTCTACGACACGTTTTCCTTTACTAGTCCCCCTTAATGGTTCTATTACTGCACCCTTTACTAAATCCCCTTAAATGGTCTTCCCTTTATTGGTTCCCTTTCTGTCCCCTCTTCACTGGTAATTCATTGGTACCCCATTTGTTGGTCCCCCTACACTGGATCTCCCCCTTCACTGGACCCCCTCCCCCCCCCCCCCCCCTTCACTGGTCCCATCCTCACTAGTCTCTCTTCACTGGTTAACCTTTATTGTCAGCACTTTTCCGGTTCACCCTTCACTGGACCCCCCCCCCCCACCCTCTTCATCGGTCCCCGTTACTGGTCCCCTCTTCACTGGTCAACCATCTACCGGACCCCCCTTCACTGGACCCCTCTTCCCCCCCCCCCCAGGGGTATGCGTAAATGAAATCCGCAATTTCGTAAATCGTAAATCGTAATTACGAAAAAATCGTCGTAAATCGTAAATCGTAAGAGGTGCCTGACTTATAATGCATTTAATTTCCTTGCTTTTTCTATTATGTTAAAGCTAATCGAAGCTAACTTGTTTTACTGAGATATTTTCAGCTCGAGCTGGACACTTTCCTAACTAAGATGGAAGCCATTAAAATCAACTAGCACCTTTCAATTCGAGCTGAACAAGTTTTTGGAGAACAAAAATAAACCGCTTGTTCAAAAACACTATCCTAAAAGGTGCCTATACAGGGTGCCCGAATAAAAAGCTTACACTGCTTGGACGATCAAAAACGTTTATCATTCTACTAGCCATGGCTTGCATACAAAACCATGACTTTGTAGAAACAACCGCAACCACTCCGAATAAACCAATAAAAACCATTCCATCCAAAGCCAAAAAAATAATTTGATCGCTGGCCAACTCGACGAAAACAGTATTTGCACAAATAATCCAACAAGCATCCCCTGCTGAGTTAGCGCATGGCACATTTTTATGGTATGACGCACCTAAAGTTCTAAGCCTTCTCACATTTTGAACTATACCCAACAGCAGTTTTGTAGCGAACGGGGAGTAGTGTGACGATTGAAAGAGTATGACCACATTTTTGGACACTAATCATAGTCGGATTTTTGACTTAAAATTATAAAAGAAGATATTTTTTGCGGCATTTTTTAGAAGTAGAGCAGAGAAGCAAGGTGCAGCTTGAATTGAAAGTGGTTTAACTGACTCATACAAGGTGCATTTTAAACATATAGGGGAACCCATGGTAGAGAAGTTGGAGGAGGATAGCTATCGCGTACCCCAGAATAGTTCTTGATTAGGATCCGAGCACGCGCAGTCACGTCTTCCATACCTGCTGGGTTGTGAATTGGTACCTGATTTGCCTGGGAAGAATAAAACACTGACCTCTACATCGGCGGCAATCTCAGTTCATTCTGTGGGGCAAACCCACACCCAAATGACCTCGGCGATATTCCACAGAGGTAGAAAGAATGGATGACGCATCTCAAACAGGGACTGATTAACGTCATGCCTTGTCCTTCATCATTTTTGAAGGCAACCACAACTTCTGGAATGAAAGATCGTCGTTCGACGATACCAGCCAATTACTTTCGGCATTTACTTCGCTCGCAGGATTGCTTGCACCTGTTAAATTTCGCATACTCCAATAGAATTAGTTTAACTCTATGCATAAAATTCTTTAAATATTTACTATGTTATCATTTATTGAAATTAAATTGTCTTTCTCAAGTTTTTTAAAATATATATATACACATATACACATACATATATATACATGAATATCTTCAACAACATGAAATACAATAATATAACAATCTTATTAAAAGGACAATAACATTCAATACAACGAAACAAACTAATAAACTCCAAACTAACAACAATTCAAACATGTTTTGTTTCGCCTCTACCTTCATACAAAACATGTTTATAATTAGTCACCCCGAGGCTCATCAGTGAAGAAGGTGACTAATTAATTTAGTTGTTAGTACTATATTAGGAGATTGTGTTTATAAATTGTACTAACAACTAAATTGTACAAACGAAATCATAGCAAACACTTATGTTCTAACACAAGTGTACCATAATTCAAAACTATTAACACATTGTTACTAACCACTAAAAAAATTTTATATACTTATGTATATACATATACATACATACATACATATGTATATATGCACATATGTATACATATATATGCATATACATGCACACATATTCTTTTACATACGTTCGTACACACATACACACATACAAACACACACAAATACACACCTACACAGACATATACAAACAAACACATATACACACTAATGTATATGCATTATTTAAATTTATAATTTATACTTATAATTTACATTGCTTTAATCTTTGATCTACATCCTTTGAAATCAAATTTTTATGATTTCATTTTTTTTGTGAAGTTGTTATTTTATTAAAATTACGTAAAATATTATTTAATTTATTTAGTAATGTTTTATTATTTTTATTATTCAATTTATTTTATTTTATTTTATTTTTTATTAAATATTTTTAAAATTATTTTTTAAATTATATTATTATTTTATTTTATTTTATTTTATTCTCAAGTTCTTTATTTTTATTTTTTTAAACTAATTTTTTATATTTTTTAAAACTAATTTTTATAAAAATATATGTTGTTACTTAAAAAACTTACCAATCGCTGTAAGAGATAACAATAAAATGAAACTGACTATGTTTATGTTAAAGTATATCAACCTATCCTTATCACTATCCGTCGAAATACACTTTATGTTTCCATTCAAATGTTATATTTAACTACAAAACCTTATATTATTTTATAGAAGAAGTGTTACTATATCAGTATTTTAAACTATTTGTATTATAATTAAGTAAATTGGGTATAAGATGCAATATATTATGTTGATTATATTTATATAATAAATGCTTGTTTCTATTTAAACATTTAAATATATTTCTAATGACTATATCTATTGGATAGTTATTTTTAATAAGTCGAATTATCAATTTAATAAGGTTTTCAATAAAATCGTTAAAAACCGTGCAACACCTAACTAATCTCAACGTTTCTGTGAATATGATTGATTTTCTAACTTTTATAGAAATGTTTGAGTTGAAATGGGGAAATCTAATAACATAAAATTTAAAATTATCTGTTTTATTATATAATTTTGTGACTATCCTATTGTCAATAATTTTGATATTCAGATCAAGATAATTGCATTCGTAATCTGACTCATGTGTTGTCTCAAATTTTAAAGAATTTTCATATGTTTCACCAAGTATTTCTTGTATATGTTGATTGTTTTTATTGTGAATTATAAGAATATCATCCATGTATCTAAATGGATGTATGTTTATATGACGATTTTGTGTTACTACCTTTTTACAAAAGTTATATTCAAATATTGATAACGTAAGATCAGCAATTAATGGACTACAATTACTTCCTTGAGGTACTCCTTCAATTTGTTTATAAATTGTGCCTGCAAAAATTGTGAAACTATTTTTAAGTAAATATTTAGTAAAAAAACATTAAATCCTCTGCTGTGTAATATTTATATTTACCTTGTGTATTATTATTAGTGTAATAAATGTTATTATGTCCATTGTATGCAATATATTTCTTACTTGCATTATGAAAGCATATTTTTATTAATTCTTTAATATTTTTCAATATAATATTATGAGGAAGACTAGTAAACATATTAGTAAAGTCTGCTGAAAACAGTTTACAATTTTCGATATTGATTTTACTTATTTTATCAGATATATTTATGTTATTAATAGACCAATAACCAATGAAATTCTTATTTCTCGATGTTATTACATTAATATATTTAATAAAATGTTGTTTCAAAAACGTAAAAACTACAGTCATTTCTTTTGAAAGAGGTTTTAAGGAGCTATTATATGCTCCAGTAATAAATCTAAATTTCACTGGATTTTTGTGCAGTTTTGGTAAACAATATGTCAATGGAACTCTTTCTGTTCCATCAATTTTAATTTTATTATTCAAGCATAATATTTTATGTCTGTTGATAATTTCCAATTCGTTTTCTTTGTTATATATTTCATATGTTTGATTAAAGTCAGAAATTTTTAATTCACTATTTTCGGAAACAATTCCCATTTCTTTTGCTAAAGTGATTAAATAGAATTTTTTACAAATGAAACTGTAATTATTACTTGCTTTGTCAAGAGGGCATATAACAAAATTTTCTTTTAAAAACTTCAAGTATTCTATATTATGTGCATTTAATTTTTCAGAAGAACTGTTATTTTCTACAGTAATATGATATAGTAAAGATTTCCATATCCTTTTCTTCAGAATACAGAGCTTTTGTTTTATCAAATTAAGGTGAAAATCTTTTAACTTATATTTATTTCTAATTTTATCCAGGAATAAAGAGAAAACTTCTTCAAACCAGAGTTGAATGCTCTCTTTTGAAACATTATGTTTAGGGATAAATTTTGTTCCTTTTGAAATTAAATTTTTGATGACTTTATCTGAAATTATTCCTAAATTACCTGTGATAATATGTTCATGTGTTTTGTCTACAAATATTTTATATTTTTCTTCAACACATAAGCATTTATTATTAAAAATTGAATTTAATTCTGACAAGTTAGTATTTCTAATTAATGTATTGTAATTAAACATTTTCTTGGAGAAAGAAGGTTGTGATTTAAAAACGCATCTGAAAGGCAAAATTTTTTTATTAGAATTGTTTTCTATAATTTCACGTATATAGTTGTTGTTAAATATCTTATTCAAGTTTACATTATCTATAACATTACCGATATATGTGACTCCAAGGTTAATATAGTTATTGTGTTTTTGTTGTGGTTTTAAATAATTACTGTTATAATTGTCAAAACAGAATTTACATAATATGCTAACAAGAATTCTAAAATTATTTGGATCTATATTTACCAGACTTTCTTTATTATATGTTATATTTATAACTTTTTTAAGATGTTTTTTCTTAAAAGTATTAATGTATCTATACATTTCTGCTATAGAATTTAATTGATTAAATCTATTAAAAAATTCACCCATATCGAATGTATTGTTTATGTTTTTATTTCCTCGTTTATTATTCTTTTTGCCATTTCTTTTTCTAACTTTTGTAATTTTTAATTTATAAAACGGATGATTTTCTTTATATGTTAAAGGGTTATCAATATCGGATATATTTCCGTAACCTTTAATATGGTCATTAAAACCAAAAGGGTAAGCTGTATTAATTAATTTTATCCAAAAAAGTTCTTTTTGTAAAAGAATATCCTTGTCTACATTATCTTCTAAAGAGTCTAAAATTGTTATCTTAATAGACAAACTGTTACAATTATTTTCAAAATGTGTATATAAATATTTATTAATTTTAGGGTTTTTAATTTGGTACAGATGTTCTCTAATTCTGTATTTTAGTTTTCTAGTTGTGATTCCGATATATTGTTTTTGACAATCGTTGCATGTTATACAGTATACAACATTACTTACATTGCAATTATCATTGTTTTTGTTATAAGTGTTAATCCTTAAATTTGTGACTGAGGAATGAATATATTCAGTTTTATTAATTATTGTGCAAATATTACAATTTTCAGAACAATTAATGCATTTGTTGTCATTTCCAAAATTATTTAAAATATTAATGCCGTTAACCTTACTTTTAGTAAAATTATTATTTATATAGTAATGATTTGGGTTGGAAGGGTTACTAGTATGTGTTCTTTGAGCAGGCCTAAATAATAAAGTGTAGAACAGGCCCAAGCTCTACACTGTTTTGAGTTAGGGGAGGTATTTAGTGGGACTGCCACTGGGTTACCGCAGGTATGTGGTCCATACCACCCTATTAGTGTTCCTTCAAATAGAAATAATTGTTTTTGATTAATTTTTAAAAAGCATATGTATTTTAAAGGAACGGTTCTTTTGGAAGCAAAATATCGCATTACTAATTAATCACTGCTTGCATTCGCCAATCCTGCTCTCCACTGCCTTTGTAACAAACGCTATCTTATCTCTTGCCCAGTCTTTAGCATTCTGAACAGATCGCATACCGCGAACGCAACAACCCCAATAAAACCACTGAAAAAAAGTGCCAAACTTTTTCACTTTTATCATGAAAATATCAGACGTTTTACTTAAGGCGCACCTCATACGTAAATAGACTCTGCGCCACGACGTGCATGATAATCAGATAGAAACACGATTGTTTCACTCTTTCCAACAGTTTAGCAATTGTTCCACAACCTCCAATCAAGTCCAATATTCCTTGGTGGCTCTGCATGAGTTGTACTCGTACTCTACATTGGAAAGAGTCGTCTACATGGTGAACAAAAGGTGAAAAAGTTGCAAGTTGATAGGCGGTGGTTGCAGCATAGAATATGGATCAGCAGGTTCCTCTTCATTCCAGTGCTAGGAGAATTTTCACGTTTTTCTGTAGATTGGAACGAAATGCTCGATGGCCCGTAAAAACACCCCCTGTGCATTCTATTCGGTCAGCCTTTAGCGATGGGGCGCCCACGTGCACAGTGCACTGGAGCCGAAGACGCGTCCGCTGGCTTAGCAGGTTCGAGGGGGTTGAGAGGGATTACAATATTTCTTTGTGCAGTACTTATGAGCACACTACTCAGTAGTACTGGAGACGAAGTAACTCGAGCGATTGCGGGCAACATTTCAGGCATCCTATAACATGTAGCGGTGTTGTTTGTAAGCAGTTTGCAGAGAATCAGATATTTATGTGGAGAAAGTACGTCGTGCATTGGAAATGATTTATGAGTTGTCAATAATGTGAAGCAGAGGGCCCGTACTCATACAAAATACCGTATGATGTGATCCACCTACCACACCTGTGTTTATTTGGCCAGTTCTTCCCCTTGGCCAGTCTGTGCCCTTCTTGTTGTCCGCGGAGGAGAACACGGAACTCAACCAAGACCCTTCTTTTTTCGCGCACGGGCCCTCTTCCTCATAAGTACCGTGGAGGTTACCTCACACAGAAAAGGTTGCAGCCTACGCACCTTATTTTTAGATATCTTTCAATAGACGATAAACAAGTTTTAGTGCGTGCATATAAAACATGTAAGACCAATGGTGCAAAGCGGAACCCCAGTGCCTTGGCCTTATAGAAAGAAATATATCCTCATGTTGGAAAAGGTGCAAGAAAATTAAGAAACTGACTGTGTGAAAAAATTAAGAATTGACTGTGTGACACACAAATTCAGTAAGCAACAGAATTTCACACCCACGAATCATAAGAGCGGTTCCAAAGTGCATTTCCTTAGCATTTACCGTGCTCCAGTTTCGTAGCAGCTGTTACAGTGCTCTTTCTTAGCGTTTACCGTGAAAAACAGCGTGTCGTGAATGTAAAACAGCCGCACGCTTAATTTCTGATTACGCTAAGTCGGAACTGTTTTTCGTAATCTGTACTGCTGTTCCCCTCTAAGCTGCTAAGCCAGCGGACACGTCGTCGGCTCCAGTGCACGGTGCGCGTGCGCGCCCCATCGCGAAAGCCTGACCCAATCGATTGAACGGAGGGGGGGGGGTGCTTTTACGTGCCATCCGAAATGCTCTCAGGCCATTCCAATGTGAGATGTTGTGATAGAGTATGACCAGAAGAAAGGCTAGCCCAGTTCCGTTGCCAGGAATTAATCCGAGCGGTCTATCCACGAAGCTGCGTTGTTCTGTCACAGCGCCACAGCAGAAGATGAAAAAGTAAATAGGAAATAGCAATAAGCTATGAGGGAAGTTTTTAAAAGCGGGTACATCGTCATAACCCGAATTGTATCACGTTATGTGGATGTTTGTCATCCGTGGACCGAAGATCACATTTACGAAAATTTACGATTTACGACCCAAAATGTCGTAAATCGTAGATCGTAAAAAATTTGCCAAAAATCACCGTAAATCGTAAAATCGTAAATTGTAAATCGTAATTACGCACACCCCTGTTCCTCCCCCCCCCCCCCATCCCTTCACCGGCCACCCTTCACCTGGTCCCCTCTTCACTGGCCAACCTTCTACCGGTCCCTTTCACTGGATCCTTCTTCACTGGCCAACCTTCTACATGTTCCCCCCCCCCCCTTCACTGGACCCCTCCCCCTTCACCGGTACATATTACTGGTCCCTTTCTCACCGGTCCTCCCTTCACCTGATCCCCTCTTCACTGGTCAACTTTCTACCGGTCCCTTCACCTGATCCCCTTCACTGGTCAACCTTCTACCGGTCCTTCCTTCACTGGACCCTTCCCCCACCCCTTCTCCGGTCCCTTTTACTGGTCCCTTTCTCACCCGTCCTCCCTTCACCTGGTCCCCTCTTCACTGATCAACCTTCTAACGGTCCCCCTTCATCTGGTTCCCCCTTCACTGGACCCCTCCTCCCCTTCACCGATCCCTATTACTGGTCCCTTCCTCACCGTCCCCCTTCACCTGGTCCCCTCTTCACTGCTCAATCTTCTACCGGTCCCCCTTCACTGGACCCCTCCCCCTCCTCCACTGGTCCCCCTTCACTGAACCCCCCCCCCTTTCCCTTCACCGGTCCCCATTATTGGTCCCTTCCTCACCGGTCCTCCATTACCTGGTCCCCTCTTCACTTTTCAACCTTCTACCGGTCTCCTTTCACTGGATCTATCCCCTCCTTCACCCCCTCCACGGTCCCCCCTTCACCTGCTCCCCTCTTCAGTGGTCAACCTTCTAACGGTCCCCTTTCACTGGGCCCCTCCCCCTTCCTTCACTCCTACCCCCATTCACCGATCCCTATTACTGGTCCCTTCCTCACCGGTCCCCCCTTCACCTGGTTCCCTCTTCACTGCTCAATCTTCTACCGGTCTCCTTCACTGGACCCCTCCCCTTCCTTCGCCGGTCCCACTTCACCAGGTTCCCACTTCACTGCTCAACCTTCTACCGGTCCCTCCTTCACTGGACCCTTCCCCCACCCCTTCACCGGTCCCTATTACTGGTTCCCTCCTCACTGCTCATTCTTCTACCGGTTCCCCTTCCGTGGACCCCTCCCCTTTCCTTCACCGGTTCTCCGTTCACTGGACCCCTCCCTGCTTCACCGGTCCCACTTCACCAGGTTCCCACTTCACTGGTCAACCTTCTACCTGCCCCCTTCACCTGATCCCATTCACTGGTCAACCTTCTACCGGTCCTTCCTTCACTGCACCCTTCCCCCACCCCTTCTCCGGTCCCTGTTACTGGTCCCTTTCTCACCCGTCCTCCCTTCACCTGGTCCCCTCTTCACTGGTCAACCTTCTAACGGTCCCCCTTCACTGGACCCCTCCCCCTCCTCCACTGGTCCCCCTTCACTGAACCCCCCCCCCCCCCTTTCCCTTCACCGGTCCCCATTATTGGTCCCTTCCTCACCGGTCCTCCATTACCTGGTCCCCTCTTCACTTTTCAACCTTCTACCGGTCTCCTTTCACTGGATCTATCCCCTCCTTCACCCCCTCCACGGTCCCCCCTTCACCTGCTCCCCTCTTCAGTGGTCAACCTTCTAGCGGTCCCCTTTCACTGGGCCCCTCCCCCTTCCTTCACTCCTACCCCCATTCACCGATCCCTATTACTGGTCCCTTCCTCACCGGTCCCCCCTTCACCTGGTTCCCTCTTCACTGCTCAATCTTCTACCGGTCCCCCTTCACTGGACCCCTCCCCCTTCATCGGACCCCTTCCCCCTTCACCGGTCCCCCTTCATCTGGTCCCCTCTTCACTGGTCAACCTTCTACCGGTCCCTCCTTCACTGGACCCTTCCCCCACCCCTTCACCGGTCCCTATTACTGGTTCCCTCCTCACTGCTCATTCTTCTACCGGTTCCCCTTCCGTGGACCCCTCCCCTTTCCTTCACCGGTTCTCCCTTCACTGGACCCCTCCCTGCTTCACCGGTCCCACTTCACCAGGTTCCCACTTCACTGGTCAACCTTCTACCTGCCCCCTTCACCTGATCCCCTTCACTGGTCAACCTTCTACCGGTCCTTCCTTCACTGCACCCTTCCCCCACCCCTTCTCCGGTCCCTATTACTGGTCCCTTTCTCACCCGTCCTCCCTTCACCTGGTCCCCTCTTCACTGGTCAACCTTCTAACGGTCCCCCTTCACTGGACCCCTCCCCCTCCTCCACTGGTCCCCTTCACTGAACCCCCCCCCTTTCCCTTCACCGGTCCCCATTATTGGTCCCTTCCTCACCGGTCCTCCATCACCTGGTCCCCTCTTCACTTTTCAACCTTCTACCGGTCTCCTTTCACTGGATCTATCCCCTCCTTCACCCCCTCCACGGTCCCCCTTCACCTGCTCTCCTCTTCAATGGTCAACCTTCTAGCGGTCCCCTTTCACTGGGCCCCTCCCCCTTCCTTCACCCCTACCCCCATTCACCGATCCCTATTACTGGTCCGTTCCTCACCGGTCCCCCCTTCACCTGGTCCCCTCTTCACTGCTCAATCTTCTACCGGTCTCCCTTCACTGGACCCCTCCCCCTTCATCGGACCCCTTCCCCCTTCACCGGTCCCCCTTCATCTGGTCCCCTCTTCACTGGTCAACCTTCTACCGGTCCCTCCTTCACTGGACCCTTCCCCCACCCCTTCACCTGTCCCTATTACTGGTCCCCTCTTCACTGCTCATTCTTCTACCGGTTCCCCTTCCGTGGACCCCTCCCCTTTCCTTCACCGGTTCTCCCTTCACTGGACCCCTCCCTCCTCCACCGGTCCTACTTCACCAGGTTCCCTCTTCATTTTTCAACCTTCTACCGGTCTCCTTTCACTGGATCTCTCCCCTTCCTTAACCCCCTCCACGGTCCCCCTTCATCTGGTCCCCTCTTCAGTGGTCAACCTTCTAGCGGTCCCCTTTCACTGAGCCCCTCCCCCTTCCTTCACCCCCTTCACCGGTCCCCCTTCACTGGACCCTTCCCCCCACCCCTTCTCCGGTCCATCGGGCGACGAGACTTCTCCATTGATATCTGTCTTGTGCCAACTCTTCACTTTCGTCTCTGAAAATATTTAGTAGTTGAAGGTCCTTTTCGAATGTTCGCCTTCACGTGTTTCTCGGATGATCGCGCGCTCTGCTACCACCTTCAGGAATCCAACACATGGCTACTTGAGGAAATCGGTACTCAGGCATTCGCATTACGTGTCCTGCGAGGCGTAGACGTCTTTGTGCGATTAATGCAGAAAGACTACTTGAACCGCTCCGGTTTAGGACTTCACAGTTAGTCACACGGTCTGTATATCGCACTCTCAATGTCCGTCGAAGACATCTCTGGTGGAAGGCGTTTAGCTTTTTGGCGCACTTCATAGACATGGCCCATGCTTCACTCGCGTAGGCAACAATCGGGACTACAATTGAGTGGTAAAGCCGCAGCTTTATCTTCGACGCGATTGACGGTAAGCTCCAGATTGGACCAAGCTTCCGAAACACAGATGAAGCCCCTTCACAATCTTCGTTAGTATTTCTGATTCCACATTCCCGTCACGTGACACGGTACTTCCAAGATGTGCGAACTTCTGGACAGTTTCGAGCTGTGATGCCTCATCGTTGATATCTACGTTCATATATATTCTCCCTATGCTCATCACTTTCGATTTGTCCGGGTTTAATCGTAGTCCAAGTTTCTTGGCTTCGTTCGCGAGGTTTGTGGTCGCCTGTTGCAGTAAACCGTTGCTCTCGGCTATGATGGCTACATCGTCTGCGAAATCGAGGTCTGTTAAGCGGTGTGTCCTGCTCCATTTGATACCCGTTTCATCACCTTTCATGGATTTCCTCATAATGAAGTCCAGAGCAACATTGAACAGAAGAGGGGAGAGTACACATCCTTGTCTCACTCCGGTAACAACTTCGAAGAATGTCGTGTGCATTGCATTCGTTCTGACGCAACAGGAGGAATTCTTGTACAGCTTCTTGAAGATTTCCACAAAAGGCTGGGGTATACCGTAAATCCTAAGAATTGACCATAGCGATTCGCGGTGTATATTATCGAAGGGCTTAGGGAAATCCACGAAATTGATGAGAAGTTGCGTCCGAAATTCCATGCATTGCTCGATGACATTCCGTAGGGTAAATATCTGTTCGCTGCATGACCTAGCACCTCGGAATCCACATTGTTCTTTACGAAGTCTTTCATCTACCGCGGTTCATAGTCGATCTAGTAGAATTAAGCAGAACAGCTTGCCGGGTATACAAAGCAATGTAACTCCTCGCCAGTTTCCACATTCTGATAAGTCACCTTTTTTGGGTATTTTGACAATGACTCCTCTCTTCCAGTCTTCCGGAACTTCTAAGCGCTGCTAGCATATGTTAAATAGCCTCGTCAATGTAGTGGTCATTGCTCTGCCTCCTGCCTTGAGAAGTTCAGCGGAGATTTCATCGAGGCCCGGCGCTTTACCACCTTTCAGACTTTTGATTGCTCTATCTGTCTCCTCCAATGTTATGTCGCCCATGTAAACTTCCAGAACGCTCTCATCTTCCTCATCTCGAAAGTCATATGTATCACTAGGTTCCGGCTGGTTCAGGACTTCTTTGAAGTGCGCAACTCATCTCTCGATCTGTTCTTCATCCGTGACGAGCAACTTGCCGCCTCGATCCTTTATTGGTGTGTTTGAGCTGCTGTGTGTTCCTGTTAACTCTCTCACGATTCTGCAGAGCGTTTTCGAGTCACCACGTTCGGCAGCGTTTTGTGCTTCTACACCTTTTGCGTCAGCCAGTTCTTTTTGTCGGCTCGACATGATCGTTTGACTAACCGATCGAGTTCAGCATACTTCCGGCAATACTCAGATTTAACCGCATCGCTCAAGTTAGATCGGTGCTTTTGTTGCTTCGTACGTTTCCGCTTGTCTATTTGATCCCACGTTTCGTGCCTTTTCCACTGTTCTTTACGAGTGCCTCTCCTTCTCCCGATGTTTTCTTCAGCACAAGCATGAGTAGCTTCCTCTATGATATTCCACTGCTCTTCAGCCTCTGTGCAGTTGTCGAACTCTTCTAGCAAGCGGAATCGGTTTTTCAGCTTAATGGAGAAGTTTGTCGAGACGACGGGATCTTTTAGTCGAGCTGCGTCAAAGGGACGTGCAATGCAATGTCGTTTCTGTTGCTTAAGTTTCAGTCTCATGCTTGCTCTAACCAAGTAGTGATCGGATCCTACATCTGCGCCGCGATATGCTCGTGTATCTAGTAAGGATTTCTCCACCTGTTGCTGATACAAACGAAGCCAATCTCGTTTACCGTTCCTCCATCCGGCGACGACCACGTAGCTTTGTGTATCCGACGGTGTTGGAAATATGTGTTGCCAATGCAGAGATTGTTGTAGCTGCAAAAGGTGATAAGTCGACTTCCATTTTCATTTGTATCGCTAGCTAACGTAAACGGTCAACTTTTTCCAGCCCTGCCTGATCACCACCTAGTTTGGCATTGAAGTCACCCATTACAATCTTCAAGTCGCGTCGAGGCGTCTCATCTATCGTTTGCTGTAGCATTCGTAGAATTCGTCCTTTTTCGCATCCTCAGAATCTTCAGTCGGTGCATACACCTGTATCACCGTGACTCTGGTTGTCCGGAAGCGTGCACTTATGATCCGGTCATTGACTGGTTTCCAACAGACGAGAGCATTATTGGCACGTTGACTCAGCACGAATCCCACTCCATTTGTGTGCAACGAGCCGCCTGAGAATATTATGGACTTTCCAGAGCTGATGATTCGATCATTCCCAGTCCATCGCATCTCGCTAATTCCGAGTATATCAAAGCGGTAGCCGTCGGATTCAAATAGTAGCTAAGTGAGTCTTCCTGTTTGAAACAGAGTGCGAACATTCCAAGTACCAAAACGAGTTGGTGTTTTAGGTGAAAAAACCGTCGCTAGAATCGGGAAAACCGTCACAAAGCTAGTATCCGGCATTTCAGCTTCATTTTCAACAGAAGTTTTCATCGTTTCTGTAGCTAAAAAGATTTTACGGAGACGGGTTGCTAGCCCGTCGTACAACCCTCCTCCTTTCTCATCCGGGCTTGGGACCGGCAACGGCGGAGTTCCCGTCCCTATTACTGGTCCCTTTCTCACCGGTCCTCCTTTACCTGGTCCCCTCTTCACTTTTCACCCTTCTACCGGTCCCTCCTTCACTGGATCCCTCCCCTTCCTTCATCTCCTTCACCGATACCCCTTCACCTGGTCCCCTCTTCAGTGGTCAACTTTCTACCGGTCCCCCTTCACTGGGCCCCTCCCCCTTCCTTCACCCCTACCCCCGTTCACCGGTCCCTATTACTAGTCCCTTCCTCACCGTCCCCTTCACCTGGTCCCCTCTTCACTGCTCAATCTTCTACCGGTCTCCTTTACTGGACCCCTCCCCTTCCTTCGCCGGTCCCACTTCACCAGGTTCCCACTTCACTGCTCAACCTTCTACCGGTCCCCTTCACTGGACCCCCTCCCTTCATGCGTCCTCCTTCACCTGGCCCCTTCATCACTGGTCCCCCCTTCGCTGGACCCCCCCCCCCTTCTCTTCACCGGTCCCCATTATTGGTCCCTTCCTCACCGGTCACCCATCACCTGGTCCCCTCTTCACTTTTCAACCTTCTACCGGTCTCCTTTCACTGGATCTATCCCCTCCTTCACCCCCTCCGCGGTCCCCCCTTCACCTGCTCCCCTCTTCAGTGGCTGGACCCTTCCCCCACCCCTTCTCCGGTCCCTATTACTGGTCCCTTTCTCACGGGTCTTCCTTTACCTGGTCCCCTCTTCACTTTCCACCCTTCTACCGTTCTCCTTTCACTGGATCTCTCCCCCTTCCTTCATCTCCTTCACCGATACCCCTTCACCTGGTCCCCTCTTCAGTGGTCAACTTTCTACCGGTCCCCCTTCACTGGGCCCCTCCCCCTTCCTTCACCCCTACCCCCGTTCACCGGTCCCTATTACTAGTCCCTTCCTCACCGTCCCCTTCACCTGGTCCCCTCTTCACTGCTCAATCTTCTACCGGTCTCCTTCACTGGATCTATCCCCTCCTTCACCCCCTCCGCGGTCCCCCCTTCACCTGCTCCCCTCTTCAGTGGCTGGACCCTTCCCCCACCCCTTCTCCGGTCCCTATTACTGGTCCCTTTCTCACGGGTCTTCCTTTACCTGGTCCCCTCTTCACTTTCCACCCTTCTACCGTTCTCCTTTCACTGGATCTCTCCCCCTTCCTTCATCTCCTTCACCGATACCCCTTCACCTGGTCCCCTCTTCAGTGGTCAACTTTCTACCGGTCCCCCTTCACTGGGCCCCTCCCCCTTCCTTCACCCCTACCCCCGTTCACCGGTCCCTATTACTAGTCCCTTCCTCACCGTCCCCTTCACCTGGTCCCCTCTTCACTGCTCAATCTTCTACCGGTCTCCTTCACTGGACCCCTCCCCTTCCTTCGCCGGTCCCACTTCACCAGGTTCCCACTTCACTGCTCAACCTTCTACCGGTCCCCTTCACTGGACCCCCTCCCTTCACGGGTCCTCCTTCACCTGGCCCCTTCATCACTGGTCCCCCCTTCGCTGGACCCCCCCCCCTTCTCTTCACCGGTCCCCATTATTGGTCCCTTCCTCACCGGTCACCCATCACCTGGTCCCCTCTTCACTTTTCAACCTTCTACCGGTCTCCTTTCACTGGATCTATCCCCTCCTTCACCCCCTCCGCGGTCCCCCCTTCACCTGCTCCCCTCTTCAGTGGCTGGACCCTTCCCCCACCCCTTCTCCGGTCCCTATTACTGGTCCCTTTCTCACGGGTCTTCCTTTACCTGGTCCCCTCTTCACTTTCCACCCTTCTACCGTTCTCCTTTCACTGGATCTCTCCCCCTTCCTTCATCTCCTTCACCGATACCCCTTCACCTGGTCCCCTCTTCAGTGGTCAACTTTCTACCGGTCCCCCTTCACTGGGCCCCTCCCCCTTCCTTCACCCCTACCCCCGTTCACCGGTCCCTATTACTAGTCCCTTCCTCACCGTCCCCTTCACCTGGTCCCCTCTTCACTGCTCAATCTTCTACCGGTCTCCTTCACTGGATCTATCCCCTCCTTCACCCCCTCCGCGGTCCCCCCTTCACCTGCTCCCCTCTTCAGTGGTTGGACCCTTCCCCCACCCCTTCTCCGGTCCCTATTACTGGTCCCTTTCTCACGGGTCTTCCTTTACCTGGTCCCCTCTTCACTTTCCACCCTTCTACCGTTCTCCTTTCACTGGATCTCTCCCCCTTCCTTCATCTCCTTCACCGACACCCCTTCACCTGGTCCCCTCTTCAGTGGTCAACTTTCTACCGGTCCCCCTTCACTGGGCCCCTCCCCCTTCCTTCACCCCTACCCCCGTTCACCGGTCCCTATTACTAGTCCCTTCCTCACCGTCCCCTTCACCTGGTCCCCTCTTCACTGCTCAATCTTCTACCGGTCTCCTTCACTGGACCCCTCCCCTTCCTTCGCCGGTCCCACTTCACCAGGTTCCCACTTCACTGCTCAACCTTCTACCGGTCCCCTTCACTGGACCCCCTCCCTTCACGGGTCCTCCTTCACCTGGCCCCTTCATCACTGGTCCCCCTTCGCTGGACCCCCCCCCCTTCCCTTCACCGGTCCCCATTATTGGTCCCTTCCTCACCGGTCACCCATCACCTGGTCCCCTCTTCACTTTTCAACCTTCTACCGGTCTCCTTTCACTGGATCTATCCCCTCCTTCACCCCCTCCGCGGTCCCCCCTTCACCTGCTCCCCTCTTCAGTGGTCAACCTTCTAGCGGTCCCCTTTCACTGGACCCTTCCCCCACCCCTTCTCCGGTCCCTATTACTGGTCCCTTTCTCACGGGTCTTCCTTTACCTGGTCCCCTCTTCACTTTCCACCCTTCTACCGTTCTCCTTTCACTGGATCTCTCCCCCTTCCTTCATCTCCTTCACCGATACCCCTTCACCTGGTCCCCTCTTCAGTGGTCAACTTTCTACCGGTCCCCCTTCACTGGGCCCCTCCCCCTTCCTTCACCCCTACCCCCGTTCACCGGTCCCTATTACTAGTCCCTTCCTCACCGTCCCCTTCACCTGGTCCCCTCTTCACTGCTCAATCTTCTACCGGTCTCCTTCACTGGACCCCTCCCCTTCCTTCGCCGGTCCCACTTCACCAGGTTCCCACTTCACTGCTCAACCTTCTACCGGTCCCCTTCACTGGACCCCCTCCCTTCACGGGTCCTCCTTCACCTGGCCCCTTCATCACTGGTCCCCCCTTCGCTGGACCCCCCCCCCTTCTCTTCACCGGTCCCCATTATTGGTCCCTTCCTCACCGGTCACCCATCACCTGGTCCCCTCTTCACTTTTCAACCTTCTACCGGTCTCCTTTCACTGGATCTATCCCCTCCTTCACCCCCTCCGCGGTCCCCCCTTCACCTGCTCCCCTCTTCAGTGGCTGGACCCTTCCCCCACCCCTTCTCCGGTCCCTATTACTGGTCCCTTTCTCACGGGTCTTCCTTTACCTGGTCCCCTCTTCACTTTCCACCCTTCTACCGTTCTCCTTTCACTGGATCTCTCCCCCTTCCTTCATCTCCTTCACCGATACCCCTTCACCTGGTCCCCTCTTCAGTGGTCAACTTTCTACCGGTCCCCCTTCACTGGGCCCCTCCCCCTTCCTTCACCCCTACCCCCGTTCACCGGTCCCTATTACTAGTCCCTTCCTCACCGTCCCCTTCACCTGGTCCCCTCTTCACTGCTCAATCTTCTACCGGTCTCCTTCACTGGATCTATCCCCTCCTTCACCCCCTCCGCGGTCCCCCCTTCACCTGCTCCCCTCTTCAGTGGCTGGACCCTTCCCCCACCCCTTCTCCGGTCCCTATTACTGGTCCCTTTCTCACGGGTCTTCCTTTACCTGGACCCCTCTTCACTTTCCACCCTTCTACCGTTCTCCTTTCACTGGATCTCTCCCCCTTCCTTCATCTCCTTCACCGATACCCCTTCACCTGGTCCCCTCTTCAGTGGTCAACTTTCTACCGGTCCCCCTTCACTGGGCCCCTCCCCCTTCCTTCACCCCTACCCCCGTTCACCGGTCCCTATTACTAGTCCCTTCCTCACCGTCCCCTTCACCTGGTCCCCTCTTCACTGCTCAATCTTCTACCGGTCTCCTTCACTGGACCCCTCCCCTTCCTTCGCCGGTCCCACTTCACCAGGTTCCCACTTCACTGCTCAACCTTCTACCGGTCCCCTTCACTGGACCCCCTCCCTTCACGGGTCCTCCTTCACCTGGCCCCTTCATCACTGGTCCCCCCTTCGCTGGACCCCCCCCCCCCTTCTCTTCACCGGTCCCCATTATTGGTCCCTTCCTCACCGGTCACCCATCACCTGGTCCCCTCTTCACTTTTCAACCTTCTACCGGTCTCCTTTCACTGGATCTATCCCCTCCTTCACCCCCTCCGCGGTCCCCCCTTCACCTGCTCCCCTCTTCAGTGGCTGGACCCTTCCCCCACCCCTTCTCCGGTCCCTATTACTGGTCCCTTTCTCACGGGTCTTCCTTTACCTGGTCCCCTCTTCACTTTCCACCCTTCTACCGTTCTCCTTTCACTGGATCTCTCCCCCTTCCTTCATCTCCTTCACCGATACCCCTTCACCTGGTCCCCTCTTCAGTGGTCAACTTTCTACCGGTCCCCCTTCACTGGGCCCCTCCCCCTTCCTTCACCCCTACCCCCGTTCACCGGTCCCTATTACTAGTCCCTTCCTCACCGTCCCCTTCACCTGGTCCCCTCTTCACTGCTCAATCTTCTACCGGTCTCCTTCACTGGATCTATCCCCTCCTTCACCCCCTCCGCGGTCCCCCCTTCACCTGCTCCCCTCTTCAGTGGTTGGACCCTTCCCCCACCCCTTCTCCGGTCCCTATTACTGGTCCCTTTCTCACGGGTCTTCCTTTACCTGGTCCCCTCTTCACTTTCCACCCTTCTACCGTTCTCCTTTCACTGGATCTCTCCCCCTTCCTTCATCTCCTTCACCGACACCCCTTCACCTGGTCCCCTCTTCAGTGGTCAACTTTCTACCGGTCCCCCTTCACTGGGCCCCTCCCCCTTCCTTCACCCCTACCCCCGTTCACCGGTCCCTATTACTAGTCCCTTCCTCACCGTCCCCTTCACCTGGTCCCCTCTTCACTGCTCAATCTTCTACCGGTCTCCTTCACTGGACCCCTCCCCTTCCTTCGCCGGTCCCACTTCACCAGGTTCCCACTTCACTGCTCAACCTTCTACCGGTCCCCTTCACTGGACCCCCTCCCTTCACGGGTCCTCCTTCACCTGGCCCCTTCATCACTGGTCCCCCTTCGCTGGACCCCCCCCCCCTTCCCTTCACCGGTCCCCATTATTGGTCCCTTCCTCACCGGTCACCCATCACCTGGTCCCCTCTTCACTTTTCAACCTTCTACCGGTCTCCTTTCACTGGATCTATCCCCTCCTTCACCCCCTCCGCGGTCCCCCTTCACCTGCTCCCCTCTTCAGTGGTCAACCTTCTAGCGGTCCCCTTTCACTGGACCCTTCCCCCACCCCTTCTCCGGTCCCTATTACTGGTCCCTTTCTCACGGGTCTTCCTTTACCTAGTCCCCTCTTCACTTTCCACCCTTCTACCGTTCTCCTTTCACTGGATCTCTCCCCCTTCCTTCATCTCCTTCACCGATACCCCTTCACCTGGTCCCCTCTTCAGTGGTCAACTTTCTACCGGTCCCCCTTCACTGGGCCCCTCCCTCTTCCTTCACCCCTACCCCCGTTCACCGGTCCCTATTACTAGTCCCTTCCTCACCGTCCCCTTCACCTGGTCCCCTCTTCACTGCTCAATCTTCTACCGGTCTCCTTCACTGGACCCCTCCCCTTCCTTCGCCGGTCCCACTTCACCAGGTTCCCACTTCACTGCTCAACCTTCTACCGGTCCCCTTCACTGGACCCCCTCCCTTCACGGGTCCTCCTTCACCTGGCCCCTTCATCACTGGTCCCCCCTTCGCTGGACCGCCCCCCCCCCTTCCCTTCACCGGTCCCCATTATTGGTCCCTTCCTCACCGGTCACCCATCACCTGGTCCCCTCTTCACTTTTCAACCTTCTACCGGTCTCCTTTCACTGGATCTATCCCCTCCTTCACCCCCTCCGCGGTCCCCCCTTCACCTGCTCCCCTCTTCAGTGGTCAACCTTCTAGCGGTCCCCTTTCACTGGACCCTTCCCCCACCCCTTCTCCGGTCCCTATTACTGGTCCCTTTCTCACGGGTCTTCCTTTACCTGGTCCCCTCTTCACTTTCCACCCTTCTACCGTTCTCCTTTCACTGGATCTCTCCCCCTTCCTTCATCTCCTTCACCGATACCCCTTCACCTGGTCCCCTCTTCAGTGGTCAACTTTCTACCGGTCCCCCTTCACTGGGCCCCTCCCCTTCCTTCACCCCTACCCCCGTTCACCGGTCCCTATTACTAGTCCCTTCCTCACCGTCCCCTTCACCTGGTCCCCTCTTCACTGCTCAATCTTCTACCGGTCTCCTTCACTGGACCCCTCCCCTTCCTTCGCCGGTCCCACTTCACCAGGTTCCCACTTCACTGCTCAACCTTCTACCGGTCCCCTTCACTGGACCCCCTCCCTTCACGGGTCCTCCTTCACCTGGCCCCTTCATCACTGGTCCCCCTTCGCTGGACCCCCCCCCCCCTTCCCTTCACCGGTCCCCATTATTGGTCCCTTCCTCACCGGTCACCCATCACCTGGTCCCCTCTTCACTTTTCAACCTTCTACCGGTCTCCTTTCACTGGATCTATCCCCTCCTTCACCCCCTCCGCGGTCCCCCCTTCACCTGCTCCCCTCTTCAGTGGTCAACCTTCTAGCGGTCCCCTTTCACTGGACCCTTCCCCCACCCCTTCTCCGGTCCCTATTACTGGTCCCTTTCTCACGGGTCTTGCTTTACCTGGTCCCCTCTTCACTTTCCACCCTTCTACCGTTCTCCTTTCACTGGATCTCTCCCCCTTCCTTCATCTCCTTCACCGATACCCCTTCACCTGGTCCCCTCTTCAGTGGTCAACTTTCTACCGGTCCCCCTTCACTGGGCCCCTCCCCTTCCTTCACCCCTACCCCCGTTCACCGGTCCCTATTACTAGTCCCTTCCTCACCGTCCCCTTCACCTGGTCCCCTCTTCACTGCTCAATCTTCTACCGGTCTCCTTCACTGGACCCCTCCCCTTCCTTCGCCGGTCCCACTTCACCAGGTTCCCACTTCACTGCTCAACCTTCTACCGGTCCCCTTCACTGGACCCCCTCCCTTCACGGGTCCTCCTTCACCTGGCCCCTTCATCACTGGTCCCCCTTCGCTGGACCTCCCCCCCTTCCCTTCACCGGTCCCCATTATTGGTCCCTTCCTCACCGGTCACCCATCACCTGGTCCCCTCTTCACTTTTCAACCTTCTACCGGTCTCCTTTCACTGGATCTATCCCCTCCTTCATCCCCTCCGCGGTCCCCCCTTCACCTGCTCCCCTCTTCAGTGGTCAACCTTCTAGCGGTCCCCTTTCACTGGACCCTTCCCCCACCCCTTCTCCGGTCCCTATTACTGGTCCCTTTCTCACGGGTCTTGCTTTACCTGGTCCCCTCTTCACTTTCCACCCTTCTACCGTTCTCCTTTCACTGGATCTCTCCCCCTTCCTTCATCTCCTTCACCGATACCCCTTCACCTGGTCCCCTCTTCAGTGGTCAACTTTCTACCGGCCCCCTTCACTGGGCCCCTCCCCCTTCCTTCACCCCTACCCCCGTTCACCGGTCCCTATTACTAGTCCCTTCCTCACCGTCCCCTTCACCTGGTCCCCTCTTCACTGCTCAATCTTCTACCGGTCTCCTTCACTGGACCCCTCCCCTTCCTTCGCCGGTCCCACTTCACCAGGTTCCCACTTCACTGCTCAACCTTCTACCGGTCCCCTTCACTGGACCCCCTCCCTTCACGGGTCCTCCTTCACCTGGCCCCTTCATCACTGGTCCCCCCTTCGCTGGACCCCCCTCCCCTTCCCTTCACCGGTCCCCATTATTGGTCCCTTCCTCACCGGTCACCCATAACCTGGTCCCTTTACTGTTCAACCTTTTACCGGTCCACCCTTCACTGGGCCACCACCCCCTCACCGGTTCCCATTGCTGGTCCCACCTTCACTGGTCTTTCCTTTATTGGTCAACCCTTTACAGCTCCCCCTTAGAGGACCGCCATCCTTCACCGGTCCCCCATTACTGGGCGAGCTTCACTGGTAACACGTCGTTTGAATCCGGACAGGCCTTTTGCGACATCGGTGACACCTCTTCTGAATCCGGATGCCTGTTGAACAACCGGACATGCTTTGCGCGACATCGTTGACACGTCGTGTGAATTCGGAACCCCTGGCGCGACATCGGTGACACGTCGTCTGAATCCGGACAGGCCTTTCGCAGCATTGATGACACCTCTCCTGAACCCTGGTATCTGATAAACGACGTCGGTGACATGTCTTCTCAAGCCGGACGTGCTTTGCGCGACATCGTTGACACGTCGTGTGAATCCGGAACACCTGGCGCGACATCGGTGACACATCGTCTGAATCCGGACAGGGCTTTTGCAGCATTGGTGACATGTGTTCTGAACCCAGACGCCTGTTGAACGACGTCGGTGACACCTCTTCTGAACTCGAACGCTCGCCTTCACGACGTCGATGACACGTCTTCGGAACTCGAACGCCCTTTTGCGTGACATCGGCGACACGTCTTCTGACCCCTCTCAACACGACGTAGGTGGCACCTCGCCTGTACCCGGATGGCTACTACTCAACATTTACGAAAGGCCAGATGGACAGACGGAAGGACAGACACAACCGCTTACTCTTTTATATATTTTATATAGTGGGATTATATGGTAATATCATCCAGGATTCCGCTCTTATGTTATGCTGTGACGTCATCCAGGATCGGCCTCTTGTGCTGGACTGAACCTAATCCACTCACTGAATTGTATTCAAATTTCGACTCCTCCGAAGGGTTTAGAATGGATGGAGGTTTACTTACTTTGAGTCCTTGATGGTCTTTTTGTCGGCTGGAGGTTTTCTCAGCAGGGACTGCAACTCCTCCAGCCGCTCGATCCCTTGCAGCTTGCATCCACTGAGGCAGACTCCGCTCTCCGAAAGATTTTGAATCTTGAGAATGAGTCTGCCCATCGCTTTGGCGGTCCTCCTAGTGGTCTCTTATTGTATCTTGGGAGCCATTCTGTGACACAGAGACTCCATCTATCGTCCTTTCGTCGAAGCAGGTGTCCGGCCCAGCAATATTTGGACTTCTTCATATACTCCTGCGGATCTGCTAATTGCGACTTCTCCCTTAGCTCCAAGCTTCGTAGATCTTTTTGCCATTGCTGACGAAGGCTTGCTCTCAGAACACATCTTTCCAGTGCATGATGCGGAGTTTGCATTGCTCCGGCGATTATCTTGTTGTCGGGCCAGGTTTCCGTCGCGTAACGCATCGCAAGCAGTACAGAGGCGTTGAATATCGGGGCTCTGAGGCCGACATTTCCGACCTGATCGGTGACTTCGCGAATCGAACTGAAGGCTGTCCATGCTGGCTGATACTCATCCATGCAACCTCCGTGCGGATAAGCATTGTCTTGGTGAAGGTCTTGTGCACAACCGAGAGAAGACCGAAGGGTCGATAGTTGTTAATATCCTCCTGCTGACCTTTTTTTTGAAGCTTCGAACTGTTTTCGATTCCTCCCATGAGTCTGGAATCCTACCAAGACGAAGGCAGTGGTTGAAGTTCATGGCAAGAAGTGAACAGAGGGTGCTGCCACCCGCACGAAGGAGATCAGCAGAAATGCCGTCTGGCTTGGGAGCAGTGCCTGGCTTCATCCTTCTGATGGCATGAGCAACTTCTGGTTCCAGAATGGGAGCTGCTTCCTCAGCTGATGACAACAGCGCTTTAGGCTTGAACCTTTCCCAGCGGCTTCTAACAGCTTCAATCTTCTGTAGGCTTGTATTTACTCCTTCACTGTAATTCGACAGACCTTCGAGATGGCAAATTTTTCCACATAGGAGGCATCAGGATTCAGTTTGACAGCTCTTCTTTGCTCCAAGAGTTTAAAGAAGAGCCGTCAAACTTGAGGGAGACGGTGATGTGACTTCACAAGAGCTGCTAGCACATTTCAACAGTCCTTTGGAGGAAAGGTCGTAGTCTTCCGATGGATCTTCAAGAAGATTCCAATCATACGACTTTGTTGCATATTCCAGCTCCTCCGACTTGAATGTGAGGATCCTCACCGGTGCCGTTTTATGAGTGTCACGTTCGAGCATCTTCTTTTTGAGAATCAGCTTCGCACGGACAAGACGGCGATCCGAGCCGGTGTCAAATGAAGGCAGCACGGAAACCTCGAACAGACTCCAGCGTCTGTTTGTAAGAACATGGTAAATCTCCGAAAGTATTTTTTCATTTGGGCTTTCCCTGGTCCATCGCCGGTCTGAAGGCTTCTCGAATATAGAACTTCCATGGAAGAGACGGCATGCGGATAGAAAGTCTATCAGTCGCTCTATCGGTTTCGTTCCTTAGGGAAGTTTCATGTGATCCTAGTCTCCATTCATCGTGGTCATTCGTACCGACGGTAGCGATAAAGTTCCCAACAACAACTTTGTAGTAGTTCTTCTCGTCGTTGACAGTCTTTTCGAATAGCTTGTAGAATTTCTCCTTCTCTTAGTCTGTGGCCGCAGATGATGGAGCATATCCATTTATGATGGAGATGGTTCCTTGATCTTTGATTTCCAGGCGAAGAACAGCTACTCGCGGACTGATGATCTTGTAAGAGTCTACTAGGTAGTACACTGTCGAGTTGACTAGAAATCCAACTCTGCCAATATTCTTTCCGTCCACCTTTGCTTCGATAATGAGAAGCTAGTTGTGGTCGGTCCTTCTTATGGTTCCCGTTCTGCCTTTCGTTTCCTGCAGGGCGATAATGTCGTATTTAATGTTGCCGCTTCTGTAAAGCAGTGTCCGAAGATTCTCCTCGGATGCGATCGTACGACAGTTATAAGTGCAGATGAATAGGCAGTTTTCGTGTCGTAATGGGAGGAGGCTTCCGGTAGTCCGATTCCAATGACGTCCTGATAGTTTAACTCCGAGATTAGATGGCCGCTCGCCGGAGGTGGATCAACCGACGTTGTAGAAGACCACCTCCGGCGCACGGAGGACTGGGGCGCGGGTCCAATTGTTTGAGCCATGGCGGTGGTGTGGTTGCTCTCATGTTCCTGGCCAGGGATACATGAGAGCCGCCCATACACGACAAAGCATTGCGTACAACTGCGTGGTCATTTGTGCCGTTGGCAATCACTAAAACGATGTTCACCCCTTCACCGCGATGAGGTGGCACATGAAGAGGATCACTGAGAATTCAATTACATAAATTCCTGAACTGACCAACTGGGACGTTCAAGACACATCGCTTAGTAGCCTCCCTCGAAGCATAGTAATAAGACAGGATCCTCAAGTAAGAAAACGGAGAGCTACCGATAGACTTCCTATCCGCATGCCGTCACTTCCACGGAAGTTCTATGTTCAAGAATCCTTCAAACCGGCGATGGACGTGGGAAAGCTCAAATGGAGAAATACGTTCGGAGATTGACCATGTTCTTACAAACAGGCGCTGGAGTCTGTTCGAGGTTTCCGTGCTGCCTTTGTTTGACACCGGCTCGGATCACCGTCTTGTCCGTGCGAAGCTGTTTCTTAAAGAGAAGATGCTCGAACGTGACACTCATAAACCGGCACCGGTGAGGATCCCCATATTCAAGTCGGAGGAGTTGGAGTATGCAACTAAGTATGATTGGAAGGTACTTGTGAAGCAAACACACAGCACTACGGGCCCTCTGCTTCATAAGTGCCGATTGGAATCTTCTTGAAGGTCCATCGGAAGACTACGACCTTTTCTGCAAAGGACTGTTGAAATGTGCTAGCAGCTCTTGTGAAGTCACATCACCGTCTGCCTCGAGACTTAACGTATTAAACTATTGGAGCAAAGAAGAGCTGTCAAACTGGATCCTAATTCCTCCCGTCTAGAAAAGTCACCATCTCGAAGGCCTGTCGAATTGCAGTGAAGGAGTAAATACAAGCCTACAGAAGATTGTAGCTGTTAGAAGGGAAAGGTTCAAGCCCAAAGTGCTGATGTCATCGGCTGAGGAAGCACCTCCCATTCTGGAACCAGAAGTTGCTCATGCGTTCAGAAGGAGGAAGCCAGGCACTGCTCCCGGGCCATACGGTATTTCTGCTGATCTACCTCGTGCGGGTGCCAGCGCCCTCTGCTTACTTCTTACCAAGCACTTCAAACACTACCTTCGTCTTGGTAGGATTTCGGACTCGGAAGGAATCGAAAACAGTTCTAATCTTTGAAAAAAGTCAACAGGAGGAAATTAGCAACTATCGACCCATCGATCTTCTCTCGGTTGTGTACATAATCTTCACAAAGACAATGCTTAACCGCGCGGATTATGCTTGGATGAGTATCAGCCAGTGGAGCAAGCAGGGTTTCGCAAGGATTTCTCCTGCATGGGCAATATTCAGACTGTCTCACCACTCATCGAAAGGAGCCGCGAATACCACATCCCACTCGTCCTTGCCTTCGTGGATTATCGGAAAGCGTTCGATTCTGTGCAAATCATCGCCATTCTGAGCGCGCCTGTGCATGCTGGTATATCATCGTCCTACATCCACCTTCTCGACGAATGCGTCTCGAACACATCGACTGTCATCCAGTTGTTCGATCGAAAGCTTAAAATTGCTATCGAGAAAGGAGTACGGCAGGGAGACACGATTTCTCCTAAGCTATTCACAGCGGCACCCAGGATGAAGGACTTGAACTGGAACGATAAATGCTACCTTTTTTACGGTAAACGGATCAGCAACCTTCGCTTCGCCGACGATATTGTTCTCATCTCTACCAGCACGGCAGAAATCGAGGAGATGCTGAACGAGCTCAATGGTGCAGGTATGAAGATTGGATTGGACATGAATATGTCCAAAACGCAGTTTATGATCAACCAGTGGTGTGACACGGGACTCGTACGGTTAAATGGAGTCGCTCCATAACAGGTCGACTCCTACGTCTATTTGGGAAGAGAGCTGAACATGAGTAACGACCTTGTTCCTGAAGTCGCCCGCAGGAGACGCGCAGCGTGGGCAGCCTTCAGTTCGATTCGCGAAGTCACCGTCCAGGTCAAAAATGAAAGATGCCGGCCTCGGGGCCTCGATATTCAACGCCTCTGTACTGCTTGCGATGTGTTACGCGACGGAAACATGGCCAGACAACAAGACAATCGCCAGAGCAATGCAAACTACGCATCGTGCACTGGAGAGGTGTCTTTGAGGACAAGTCTTCGGCAGCACTGGTAAGAAGGCCTAGAATCTCGGAGCTAAGAGAGAAGTCGCAATTAGCAGATCCGCAGCAGTATATGAAGAAATCCGAATATCGCTGGTCCGGACATCTCTTTCGACGAAGAGACAATATGCGGAGTCTCAGTGTCACAGAATGGTTTCCAGGAGACCATAAGAGACCACTGGGACGACCGCCAACGCGATGAGCATACTAATTCTCAAGATCTTTCAGAGAGCGGAGTCTGCCTCGCTGGATGCAAGCTGTCGGTCTGGAAGGTTGTGGTCCCCACTGAGAATACCTCCAGCCGACAAAAGGACCATCAAAGTATCAATCAAGTATCCTTGAGTCCGCTAAAGGAATACTCTTGAGCCTCCGATTTTTCCGAAGCGGCTCGATAAGTGAGTGCTTTCTTATAATTTATTGTGATGGGAAGCTACTTGTTGAGCTCATTGAATTTGTCGTAAATCATTACGATGAACATAAAATAAATCCATGTTTATGTTTGCGAAATGAATCAACGGAAGGAAAAGTAATTAAATTGCGAATTCTCCAAAGGGGTGGATTCACTCAGCAATCTATGCTGATAAATTTTATTAACTGAATGGGCAAAAATAGTCGTGTAGAACTTTCAACTCCACCGGTTCTGAGTGGATTCATTGAGACATGGATGGTGATGTTTGGAAGTGAAGCGGCTATTTTTATTGTCTCCAACCTTCAATTTCTCCGCAGGTGATAGTCGTGAATTCATTTCCATGTCACGTAGTTGAATTAAATGGAGTAAAGTGTTGTCTTCACCCTTCGAACTCTTCGGAGGGAGTCGATTCCTCTGTTATACTGTGATATCATCCAGGACTTCTCTCTCATGTTGTGATGTCATCCAGGATTTCTCTCTTATGCCGTGAAATTCCCAAAAGGGATTATTATGTATGTTGAAGTTCCGATTCTCCAGAGGGTTCGAAGGCGGAATGCTCTCTTATGGGTAGGACGCTGTCTTATGTTTTGATGCGAAGCCACTATGTGAATTGCCTTCGATCCTATACGACCGTGCCGATGGGTGGAACATAAACTTATTCGAAGGAAAAGAAAACGGCGCGCTCGGTTTTGGTTCATCGTTCTCACGGTAGCTTGCTCTAGTAGCCTCATTGCAGCTTATGGCACGAATCGCGTACCGCACTCTGACTGGCTTGGACATCAGACCATTATCGCCGCTTCCCTGGAAGCCTGATGTGGTGACAAGGTCGCAACCATGCTACATCGATTTCCATACGCGCGGAAGAACGCTCGTCGTCACGGACCTCGGTGACTGCTATGTTGTTTTCTTTCTCATTCACTTCGAAAACTGCACTGCGACGCTGTTTCGTGGTTATTTTAATTATATTACTTACAGGGACAAATCACTTTTTCACCTTTAACGACGTCATCCACGAATGCGGAATGACTTCGCTGAAGACGATGGGAGGACGGTAAGTTTTACTGCACTAAATTAATAATAGCTTTGATTCCTTCTTTATGCGCAAATCCGAGTGGGTTATCTGTTGGCCATTTAGGCGTCGGCGTCGAGGAGCCGGCTTCTTCGTCGTCCACGACGATATTTCTGTGGTGGCCGAGACATAGGATCCACGTAAGTAATAAAACCTTACTTCCTCTTTAAATGCTAGCCTACAATGACAGCTCTCAGATATTCGACCAGTTCGGCTATCACGTGAATGAAGTCGAACTGGTTGAAGACGACGATAAGCCGTTGCTGCCGCCTTGTATTAGTAAGTAGCATGCTATAATAAACGCTGACACCCTTTGTTTTATTAAAAATTCGATGTGTTTCAGGTGGATTGTTCATCATCTGCGCCGGCTACACGGCAATTTGCGACCGTGAGGCCTTTAACGGCCAACTTCACATCTACCGTCTCCTCCAACAGCCGGCAGAACGTCTGGGACTGATTGGCGGAAGCAACGAAGCGGATATCAGGCGGGCTTTCTTTTGCGAGCATTGTTGTTTATGATGTTGCTGTTAATGTGATGTTGTTTACTCGCCTTACTGTTCCTGTTGCTTACCGTTTGTTTGATTGACTTCGACATTTATGCTGCCCTTTTTCTGGTGTCCCGTTATTTTCCGGCATTGAGTGCTTTGGAATTGAATGAGCTAGCTAACTTGTAGAAAAACTTTACAGTAAACTGTTTATTTATTTATTTGAGGACGTGGGCGAGCCACGTGTAGACAATAAAACTGATGAACATTCAGAGCAATTACAAAATACGATAGCGATTATACATCAAGAAGTGGTAGCAACTGTAAACTTTAAAGAACTCCTGCTCATGCGCCTGTGCTCTGTTGGCAGGGGAATTGTGTGTAGGACTGGTCTTCCTTGCTGTCCTTGTGGAATTCACATCATGATCAAGTCATCTGCTCCGTTTCACTGCTTAAAATCATCAAACCTAACGCTTACTGCTGTTCATTTGTGCTCTCTGGGACAGGTACTCCGGCTCGTGTTCTGCTGTGTGCTGTAGGATTGGTCCTCTGTTGTTTCGGTACTGCTCTACTGCCTCTGATGTTTTTTCGAGGCTGCCCGTGTCAGATGTTGTTCGTTGTCAAGTTGTCTGTGCTCAGTCTCAGTTGGTTTTCCAGCCTAACCTCTTTAAAAACTTACGTCTATTCTTCTATTTTGCTCTGCGGAACTCCAACTCGTGTGTGTACTTCCGCTGCTGCACATGCGGTGCAATGCTTCTGAAGTCGACCTCGTTAGACGTTACATAAGTCTGGGTAGACAGAGTTCGCCTCCGAGTCGTCTGCGTTCCATCAGCCCCTTTCACTTAATTTTTGAATACTAACACGTTCTGCCCTTCAATTTCGCTCTACGGGACTCTACGTCATGCTCGTGGTTGGTACTGCTCTGTGGTCAGGTGGAGAGAGAAGTGTGTAGGAGTGGTGCTGCTGCTTCGGTGCTGTCTATGTGGAATTCGGTTCTTAGTCAAGTCGCCTGTGCTCTGTCCGCTTTGTCTTTCTGGCTAAATCCATCAAAACTATTACCTCCTGCTGTTCAACCTCGCTCTACGGGAGTCTTGCTCTTGCTCGGTACTGCTTCGGGCTCTTCTTAGAGGGAAAGTGTGTAGGACTGGTGCTGCTGTAGGATTTGCTGTCGGACTGATCTTCTGCAGTTTCGCTGCTAGTCTGCTCATAGCACTGCTCTGTGCTCATAGCACTGCTATGTGTGTAGAATTGGTGCCGTGGAGTTCTGCCGCTGATCTGCTGCCACTCCTACTTCTCGGTGCTGTCTGTGTGCGGTGAGATTTGTAGTCAAGTCGTCTGTGCTCGTTTCTCAGCCGTCCCGTCATTTTTCTCTTAATCAATCTCAATTTGTACCCCAAAAATTTTGCTCCACGGCACTCAGCTACTGCTGAACTTCGTATCGAGAGAAACTCCCTATCGTAGGACTAAGTAAAATTAATAGTTTATCAATTTAGTAGTTATTCCAGTAGAAGGTATCTTTTCCGGAAAATTTTCGCGAACTATTTCGACCTGCAGCACAATTGTCGCATTTTGTATGTATTCTTTCGAATTCCTCATTTTGCATTTCCAGTATGTAACATTATTTTTTGTGTATGTATTATTTCTGGGTTTTTATGTGTATTACATGCATTTCTTTTTGTTTTTGTATCGCTAATTAACATTGTTATCCGTAGTTTTATGTGTATTCGGCTGTTTGTGGACAACCAAGTTTATTTCGATGTCATTTCCATGTTCGGTCGATTTTCCACTTTAAACATTTTTAGAAAATAAAAAGAAAACATATTTGGCCTCTGTAGCATCAGCCGGACCTTTTCCCATTTTTTGGCTTTTTTTCGCTTTTTTGAAAGTACCTGTGACGTCACAATGACGTCACAGATTCCGTGCAGTACCACCTTTTCCGCTTGACAGCGGCTCCGACCTCTCTAAAGGGATGCGCAAAGGTATTATTTGACAGAGGGGTCTGCCCCATTTTGTCTGCTTTATGATCGAAGTGGAGCACCTGTGTTATTCTATCCGTGCGTGTTGCGAACTGGGCTTCGGCCTGTTGTTTGCTTTTGCATTCTACCGGAACCTTGAAATGGTTTAGTAGGGCAAAGGCTATATCATTTGCAATTGCGAATCTCTTATTTATTATTGAACTCGCTGGGTTTTTGCGGTGTGTCATTGCGATATTAAACTCACATATTTTTATATATATATATGTATACATATATATATACAAGTGCTTCGACACGCCTGTCGGCGTGTCTCGCAGTTGCGCGCTTCGCGCGACCTTAGCTGCTCTGCTTGTGCAGCTTTCTCTTCACCTTAGCAGTAAAAAGAGGTAGGCGCTATGGTAGTTGGGGGGGGGGGTCACCTTGCAAAAAGTGTCACAGACACGAAAAAAAGAAACGGTAACACACTGATAGTAAAGAGAACAACCAAACAATGCTATAGCTCTGTTCTGTGCTCTCCTCCGCCAGCTGTCGCCCGACCCTATGCGTGGTGCATAGGGTCGGGGCGACAGCTGGCCGCCGTGCAAAGCGCAGCGACGACCGGTCGCTGGCGGTATGCCCGCTCTCCAACGACACGCAGTGCCGACGTGGCAGCGACAACCGTCAAGCACGCGCTCTCTCCCCATTGTTTCTGACAGGTCCCAACACGAATAGTCGATTACTTGTCCGTTGGCAGTGCCGTCGCCGGACTCGTCGCTGGTGGTATGCCATAAGCCTAAAACACAGATCTGTAATCGAAAAGCGGAGATAAGACTGCATTCACATTCGCTGTATGTAGCTACTCGCCGCGGCTGCCCGCCGCGGCAGGCCATGGTGACCCCCCCCAACTACCATAGCGCCAAGAGGTATTTGAAAACCGTAATAATTTCGAACCTTGGTCTACCTTCTTTAAGATCAGGTGAGTAGTTCTTCGATATAATCCGTCCAGCTCTCCCTCCCTCCATCCTCAACATCTCTTCAACGTCAGCACTATCTTCAGACAGTTCAGAAAAATAATTTATTTGTGTTAATCAGTGCTTTCGTCCTCAGACTGTTGTGGAGCACTCCTTCGGCCATAGTACCCGCGTGTCTCCACCCCGATCGGTTAAATCTGGGAGAAAACCACCGGTCAGGAGATCGGTAATATCGATCGATTCCACATTGAAACTTTCCACCTGATGTGGAGCACTCCTTCGGCCATAATACCCGCGTGTCTCCCACCCTCTCCCCACCCCGATCGGTTAAATCTGGAAGAAAACCACCGGCGTGTCCCAACCCCCCCCCCCCGTCTCCACCCCGATCGGTTAAATCTGGGAGAAAACCACCGGCGCGTCCTCCCACCCCCTCCCCACCCCGATCAGTTAAATCTGGGACAAAACCACCGGCGTGTCTCCCACCCCCTCCCCACCCTGATCGGTTAAATCTGGGAGAAAACCACCGGTCAGGACCTCGATTAGCCCCGGACTTGAAGGACACCCACAGAAAACCGATAACGTTGATCGATAGCGATTGGTCGACTTCCGATTCGTGTTGTTCAGCGACCTCGATTAGCCCACCGTGAAGTTTCGTGCCGCTTGACCCACATCCGCAAAAAATCGACGATATCGATCGATATCGATTGTCTCCCCTGCTGTGAAGGCCTTCCGTCGATGATCATCTAAATGCTCAGACACGGTTGCCGACGTCTTCGGCACGTCTGCGGCTCACCATGCACGGCCGCCGACGTGTTCGGCACGTCTACCGAGTCGCCAGGCACGGTCGCCGACATGTTTTGCTCGTCTACTGATGGTGAGTCGCCAGGCGCGTAGAAGCCGTCTGAGTATTTCCGCTAATTTCTTGCCTTAATTTGTGCCCCGTAATTTCCCCTATTTTATGACTCATCGCCGATCGATAGTGTGACTAATCGCTTAGTGGATTATTATATAGTATGATAGTATGATGAGGCAAAATAACGCAAATGCGCCACACAGCAGAACTGGGAAGGAACAATGAGGTATGACCCACAGACGCGTCTTGCAAAACCTCGTCATATGGGTGCCACCACCCGTCTGGCAGTGAGACGTCGATGGTAACCAACAGTATTGGACAATTGCCAAATATCCCTCAAACTTACAGAAAGAAGTACACAAAGTCCAAGGGGCTAACTTCAGACCAAAAACCTTTTTTATACATTTGGTGTCACTCATTACTCCCATTTAGTAGAACTCGTGCCCATTACTAATGGTCCCCCTCAATGATCTTCCTTAGCGGACGACATGTTCGGCACGTCTTCTGAACCCCCAGGGACGTCGAACAACTCGGCACGCCTTCTGAATCCCCAGGCACGTGGGCGACATGTTCGTCAAGTCTTCTGTAATTTGTTCAATATTGGTTGATGGCAATCGACACTTCAAAACCGAACTTCATAATCGTGTTCAGCGAGCTCGATTGCCCCTAGGCTGAAGTTTCGGCTTGGACTACATCCATAAAAAATCGATAAATTGATCGCTATCGATCGATGGCAATCGACACTTCAAAACGAACGTCATAATCGTGTTCAGCGAGCTCGATTGCCCCTAGGCTGAAGTTTCGAACCGCTCGGGCGACATCTATAAATATTCGATAATTTGTTAGATGGATGTCTAGTTGCGATCAAAACTCTTGCGCCAGGCGGGACTCGAACCCGCATCTTCTGCTTTCCGGGCAGCGATGTTCGCCTTACACCACGGCGCTGTTTGGTCGAACTGAACATCCAAGATATCTTCCTAGCAAGTACTCACCTATCAGAACTCACCCGTAATATCGGGATGAGCCGGCCGCTGATAGAACTTCACATCGGAACCCACGGTTTGGAGTGGAACGAGCAAGGTGAAAGGCTGTCTGAGTTTATCATGTCGACCAAGACCACTTGTATCTTCTATACCAGCCGCTCTAGGCTCAAGCAAAGTTAGAAACCAGTCGATAATTTGATCGATATCGATCGATGTTGATCTACACTTCAAATCGAACTTCATAATCGTGTTCAGCGACCTCGATTACCCCCAGGGCTGAAGTTTCGGACCGCTCGGGCGACATCTATAAATAGCCGATAATTTGATCGATATCGATCGATGTTGATCTACACTTTAAAAACGAACTTCATAATCGTGTTCAGCGACCTCGATTACCCCCAGGGCTGAAATTGGCGGTACGTGTTCGGCACGTCTACGGCTGGCCATGCACGGTCGGCGACGTGTTCGGCACGTCTACCGAGTCGCCAAGCACGTTTGGCGACGTGTTCAGCTCGTCTACTGAGTCGCCAGTCACGTAGAAGGCGTCTTGTTATTTTTCGCTATTTTCTTGCCTTAATTTGTTCCCCGTAACTTCCCCGTAATTTCCCCTATTTTATGATTCATCGCGTCGATCGATAGTGTGACTCTTCGCTTAGCGGATTATTATAGAGTATGATATATATATATATACATATATATATATATATATATATATCATACTCTATAATAATCCGCTAAGCGAAGAGTCACACCCCACGGAATACCCTCGATACCCGATAATAAATACCCCACCCCACGGATCTCCCTCGATAGAGAGCCTTCGGGCTCTCTTGTTAAGAGGGATCTCGGGCCGCTTGTCGCAGGGCCACGTGGCGCGTCTCCGGGTGGTGGATAGGGGAATTGATCGCGAACCAAATGCGACCGTATACTGCCCAGAGACGCAGGTGGGATGCAGGGGATGGACTCCTTGCTCCTGCTGTGTCGGGTCGACACGTTCCTTGTGCGTGGGAGCGGCATGTTCGTGCGCGGATGTGTCCGTGACTGATTGTAACTGTGTCGGCTCGGCCAAAAGCTTGCACTCGGTAGACTGGGAGTACATCGTAAGGCGATTCGAGGACCGCCTCAAAAGTCTCGCCCTGTCCCTTCGGGCAGTCTGGCTGGCTGCCCGGAGTTCTTCGCTCGCACAACAGAGCCTAACTAGCTACCCGTGTTGTATGGAAGTCAAACACAGCAGCGCTAAAGGGCCTCATTCCCCTGACCCCGAAAGAGCCCCCATTTCTGCAGCGATGGGAAGGACGAGTACGGAGAGGCTGCTAAAATCTCAGGCCTAACCAGGCTGCACAAATTGAGGACTAGGATGACGATTTGTACTTACAACGCCCGCACGCTTGCATCGGAATCATCCGTCGAGGACCTGATGATGCAAGCCAGGGAAGATGAGTACGACGTCATCGGACTGACCGAGACGAGAAGACACGACCCCCCTACACGCCGCCTACGACTCCGGAGAAGAACTGTTCCTCGGAACATGCGACTACAGGGGAGTAGGCGGCGTTGGTGTCCTCGTCAACACGCACTTGGCCATGAACATCGATTCGTACGAGTCTCTGACAACCCGAGATCGGACGTCTGCGACTGAAGCGATGTGGCTCCGTGCCAGCTTTGACCGTATTCGTCGCGTATGCCCCAACATCCGACTACGACGACGAAGAGGTCGAAGCCCTCTACGTGGAGCTGGAGAAGTTCTATAAGGAAGATCACACCTTCTACAAGGTGATTGTCGGCGATTTCAACGTCAAGATCGGACCGCGAAGGTCGCCGGAAGAACTTCACATCGGAACCCACGGTTTGGAGTGGAACGAGCAAGGTGAAAGGCTGTCTGAGTTTATCATGTCGACCAAGACCATCCATGGAAACTCGCAGTTCCAGAAGCCTCCCTCCCTACGATGGACCTGGGAATCTCCCGGTGGCCAGTTCCACAACGAGATCGACCACATCATCTTCAATCGCAAGTATTGCCTGACCGACTCTCCGTTGTCCCCAAGTTCTACACGGGATCGGACCACCGCCTCCTTCGCGCGAGGTTTCGCTTTTCGCGTCAAAGAGAGAAGGCCGCGAAGTTCAAGAAAAAGGAATCCCAGAACGACCATCAACTGGGGACCTTTACACCTCTCTTGCCGGCCTTTGGGAAGATGCCGTCATGGACAACGTCGACGAGGAATACGACCGCTTCGTGCACCATCTCCACGATAGTGCTAAGGGAGCCGAGAGCTTGAAGACCACCAAGAGACGCCTGTCTCCGGAAACTCTCGAGCTTATACGCCAGCGTGGAGCAGCACGAGAGTCAGGCAACTACCACCTGACGTCCGAGCTTGCGAAGCTATGCAGAGCGGCGATAAAGGAAGATCTCAAGGAGAGAAGGGCGGAAGTGTTGACTGAAGCAGCAGAGGCAGGGTTGAGCATCCGCAATGCCCGCCGAAACTTCGCCACTTCAAGACCAAGATGACCGCTCTCCGACGTCCTGACGGAACCGTCACCTCTTCCAAAAGGACCATGGAGAAGGTCATCCACGACTTCTACTCCGATCTCTTCGATAGCCACGTCCGCCTGCCCCCATGCCATCTTCCACAGGATGGATACGTCGTTCCCTCTGTTCTCCCTTCCGAGATCCGACACGCCATCTCGTCGGTGAAGAAACGTACAGCACCCCGGCCCTGACAGGATCAGACCCGAACACCTGAAGAACCTCCCGCCAGCGCCCATCAACACCCTGGCGCGGCTCTTCACACGATACCTGTCGGAGTGCAAGGTTCCATCTCAGTGGAAGACCAGCAAGACCGTCTTGCTGTACAAGAAGGGAGACGTGCACGACATTGGCAACTATCGCCCGATCTGCCTGCTGTCCGTAGTCTACAAGCTGTTCACTCGAGTCATCCTGAATAGGATCAGCAGAACGCTGGACGAAGGGCAGCCACGCGAACAAGCAGGATTTCGGAGAGGATTCAGCACGATCGACCACATACACACCATTACGAAGCTCATCGAAGTGTCGCTAGAGTATAAGCTGCCGCTGTGCCTTACGTTCATCGACCTGAAGAAGGCATTCGACTCCGTCGAGACTGAAGCGGTCCTCGACGCCCTGCTCACTCAGGGCGTTCCTACTCAGTACATCAGAGTCCTTCGAGAGCTGTACAGTGGATTCATGACCAAGATCTCTCCATTCTACAACGACGTCGTCATCGACGTAAGGAGAGGGTTCGGCAAGGGGATACCATATCCCCGAAGCTCTTCAGCGCCACCCTCGAAAACGTCATGCGCGAACTAGAATGGGAAGACATGGGAGTGAAGGTCGACGGCCAGCAGCTACAGCATCTTCGTTTCGCTGACGACATCGTGCTCATAACACCGAGCATCAGCCAGGCGGAGCGAATGCTGGCCGACTTCGATCGTGTATATGGGAATGTTGGACTGCAGCTGAATCTTACGAAGACGATGTTCATGAGGAACGGACAAGTTTCTGATGCCCCATTCTCGCTCAACGGAACGAACATCTCCGAATGCTCCAGCTACGTGTATCTGGGTCGCGAAGTCAATATGGCCAACGACCTAGCGCCGGAACTGAGCAGGAGGAAACGAGCGGCTTGGGGAGCTTTCAAGAGCGTCGAAGAAGTCGCGAAGAAGACGAAGAACGTCCGACTCCGTGCCCACCTATTCGACTCTACCGTTCTTCCTGCCCTAACATACGCCTCAGAGACCTGGGCTATACGAAAACAGGATGAACACGCGATCAGCGTCGCGCAGCGTGGAATCGAGAGGACGATGCTCGGAGTGACACGACTCACGCAAGTGAGAGAAGGCCTCCGGAGTTCCGAGCTTCGCCGACGTTCGAAGATCAGAGACGCTGTCGCGTGGGCCAAGTTGTCGAAAATTAGGTGGACCGGCCGCGTAATGCGCTTCGCAGACACCCGCTGGACGAGAGCCGTTACCGACTGGATTCCGCGGGATGTCAAGAGAACACCGGGACGCCCACCAACGCGTTGGTCGGACTTCTTCGTGAAAGCCCTGAACGACCGATATGACGCTCTTCGTGCCCCTCGAGCAAGGAGGATCCATTGGACCACTCTGGCACGCGACAGGGACGAATGGAGACGCTGCTGGCGCCCGCTCGAGCAAGTCGATGATCAACGGGACGACAGGTGATACAGGTGATACCCCACCAGTTTGCTGTGATGCCGCCTTTGATTCCATATCAAAAGCGATTGTTGGTATTCTGTGCGGACCATGAACAATTTTGAAAGATTTGAATTCGGCCTGTGGGCTACTCTATAAAAGGAGCGGTAGTGTGACTCATCGCTTAGCGGATTATTATAGAGTATGATAATGATGAAAAGAATCGGCGACAATACACCTTCCCCCCCTGGGGTACGCGACTTGTTATTGAGAAAATTTTCACTGATCTTGACTTGGAAGGAACTATTTGTGATGAATTTCTTTACCCACTTAAGTTCTGGGATGAATTCCAGAAATTGTTGATTGAAAATAAGTTCTTTGAAGGGCACCTTATCAAACGCCTTGCTAAAATCAAAAAGACTACATCAACGTCAGTGTTATCATCCAGTGCCTTGGTCCAATCAGCGAAGGTAGATAGCATCAAGGTCTCACCATCAGTCCATCTTCCAACTCTGGAGCCATATTGGTTCTTTGGCATAACCTCATGTATTGGTATGATATAATGATATCATGATATGTAGAAGTATTTGCAAAAGGACCTCCCTCTCTCTCCGTCTTCTAGCCACTTAATGGCGTCTAAGGTTTTCTTGTGCCTTCAGGTTCGGCTACTCGCTATTCATCCTAATTTTGAAGAGCTTGTTAGTTTTCGTCTTCGATTTCTTGAAGATTCCAATGACTGATGTACTCTTATAATCCTCTCCATACCGAAGAAATTCCGAACCACCCCATTATCCGAAAAACCGGCATCGCGTCCAACGTCTGCGGCCCCCGAATAGAGCAGCTACCGCCCGTTGCCGGAGAACTGGTCCATGGGCAAGGTGCCAACGCTGCGCGCGGGTTTTCTGCAGCCATGTCTCGCACCCTCTCGCGCCTCACATGCATCCCGCTCGTGTCTTTAGCGTCTGCCGCTTCTCACACCCAACATGTACCTCGACTCTTGGCTAATCGACGGGCCTCTCACTCATGAGCGCACTGTCTACAACTCTCCCGTTGAGGCCACGTGCGTGCAAGTTGGGTGCGAGACTACCAGTAGTAGAGAAGATTCGAAGACGGAATGAGCATAGTCAAATAGCGACAACGGGCGAGAGACCAGGGCGACGAATACTAGATCTTACAAGTAGTGAACCGATTGATCAAATCAGCATAAACTCTTGTAACAAAATATTTGATCCTTCTGTGCCACGCAGGTTTGTTATGGTGGTATAACTTTTATTTTGGCCGACGTTTCGACACAACTCGTCTTTTTCAAAGGCCTGAAAGTACTTCGAAACCTTAGATCCAGAAACTCATTCCGTCAAAGGCATACTTCTTCACAACTCTAGTTACAATGGGTGCCCACGAATGTCAAAGAGTGCCCGTCTAAAGCATACCAAACTCACCGTAGTTCCACCAGCGCTGAGAGGGGGGCTCAGCTATAAGACCATCAGTGAGCAACTGGGACCTACCATGCAGATCTATACTAATAAGTATAGACTGCGCAGTCTCAGAGCTCACACAACGGGATGAAGGGCAAGAAGTCGCTGGATATTGAAATGCACTCATTTCGGTTGTTCATTGCTGGATTACGCTCCCGAATCCAGAAAGCCTCAAGAGTCTTTCTGGTACCGATTTCATCTTCATTTAGCAACACAGTGCATTTAATGTCAAAGTCGTTTCCGCCGTGGGCTTCTTCTTCTTATGTGATGAGGAATTGCGTTATCTGCCCATTTGGGAGAGATGGAGATTGCGCACAAAAAGGTGTTGTCTACCAAATCCAGTGCTTAACCTGTGGCGAGCTATACATAGGTGAAACAGGAAGGGTACTTAGTGTTCGCATCAATGAACACCTAGCTGGGAAATTGAAGCGAAGCATGTTAACCCCACTGGGTAAACATCGACAAGAAGCCCACGGCGGAAACGACTTTGACATTAAATGCACTGTGTTGCTACTTCTTCTTCTTCTTCTTCTCCTGAACGTTTAGTCCCGAGCAGTCGCAGGGTCCGCTGCTTTTGTGATCTGTCGCCACCTCATTCTATCAAGGGCGTCATCTGGCGCAGCGCCGATTTCGGCGAGATATCTCTTGATGACGTCCCTCCACCTTTTCCTTGGGGCTCCTATCGGACGCTTTCCGGGTGCCTCGAAATTCAGGGCCAACTTCGTGGGATGGTCCTCTTGCTGAAGATATGTCCGTACCACCTAAGGCGCTGCTCCCTCATCTTCAGCTGGATTGGAGCTGTCTTCATCGCTGTCCTAACATTCTCATTTCGCACTCTGTCTTGACGGGTCCATCCACATGCCCATCTGAGCATCCTCATTTCCGCGGCGTGCAGTTGCCGCTCCTGTGCTCTACCCAGGGCCCAGCACTCACAGCCATAGAGGAGGGCAGGCCTCACTACTGTTCTATATAGCTTGCCCTTGAGTATCCTGGAGCACCTACGGTCGTAGAGGATTCCTGTGGACTCCCTCCATTTGAGCCATGCTGCATTAATCCGTCCCCTGATCGCCTGATCGTCGGATAGGTCGCTCCCGAGGTAGCGGAATTCTTCCACCTTTTCGATTATCTCCCCATGGCAGTCTAGGATCGGTTCGGTGCACTGCTCGGAGCTGAACTTCGTCTTCCTCACGTTCAGCCGCAGGCCGTTGTCTGCGAGGGCTCCTTGCCACAACTGCACCTTCTCTTCCAACTCCTCACGGCTGTCGGCTAGTAGGACGATATCGTCAGCGTAGAGGATGTTCCTGAGGGGACCTTCCTCAAGATGATTTACTATGCAATCAAGCGTCAGCACGAAGAGAAACGGACTGAGAGCTGACCCTTGATGCACCCCACTGCGATATCCATCTTCTTTGTCATTCCGTGTAGAGTTCGTACCCTGCTTTCGAGCCCTCGTACACGTCCTTTATGACCGAGATGAGACGTTCCGGAACACCCCTGCCTCGAAGGGATTTCCAGAGCACGGCTCGAGGTAGCCTGTCGCTTTCTCCAAGTCCAGGAATGCCAGGTAGCAGGGCTTTCGTTTCTCCCGATACTTCTCCATCACCTGGCGAGCGATAAAGATCGCGTCTGTGGTGGACCTCTCAGGCATGAAACCCCACTGCTCCTGGGATATGGTGACCATCTCCCTCAGCCTCGAGTCGACCAGTCGTTCGTAGACCTTCATCGTATGTGAGATCAGTTTGATCCCGCGGTAATTGGAGCAGTCGGACGCGTCCCCCTTCTGTTTAAAGATGGGGACTATGATGCTGTTCTTCCAGACATGAAGATGAAATCGGTACCAGAAAGACTCTTGAGGCTTTCTGGATTCGGGAGCGTAATCCAGCAATGAACAACCGAAACGATTGCATTTCAATATCCAGCGACTTCTTGCCCTTCATCCCGTTGTTTGAGCTCTGAGACTGCGCAGTCTATACTTATTAGTATAGATCTGCATGGTAGGTCCCAGTTACTCACTGATGGTCTTATAGCTGAGCCCCTCTCTCAGCGCTGGTGGAGCTACGGTGAGTTTGGTATGATTTAGACGGGCACTCCTTGACATTCGTGGGAACCCATTGTAACTAGAGTTGTGAAGAAGTATGCCTTTGACGGAATGAGTTTCTGGATCTAAGGGTTCGAAGTACTTTCAGGCCTTTGAAAAAGACGAGTTGTGTCGAAACGTCGGCCGAAATAAAAGTTATGCCACCATAACAAACCTGCGTGGCACAGAAGGATCAAATACCTGTAACAAACATTGAGGGCATCTAATGTAGCTGTAGATCTTCAGAACCCCATTGCACCTCTGTCGTGGGGCTACAGTGAGATTAATTGAATGGAAATTGGTGCATAGCTTTAACACAGTGCCACTGCGCTCTCAAATGAGGTATGACATGCACTTCAGACCTTGCATTTACATGCTACAAAACGACCAAGCAGGATGAAATTGCTAATCCAAGCAGCGTTTTGGAATCAACCCTGCTATCTCACCACATCCCTACGAGGCGAATGCTGTGTGTGAGGTCAGTCAAGCCCAGCTGATTGCTAAATCATAGCGCACACCATCTTATAGTATTAGGATTAGGCATAAAACTTCGTCAAGGTGAAGTTGCACCACGACACAAAGGACTGATGAGCAACAACGACAAGTGGAAGTGCTCATCGAGCTCTGGAGGTTCCACCAATTTCTGAGAACCGCAGGGCGGCCGCCTACTACAAGAGAATGCATGGTCTACTGTCATGCTTCTGCCTGAGATGGGAGTGAGGTTTCACAAACCTTTATTATCAGTCTGTTTTCTATACGACAACCATACACCAAGAATGCAGTTAGGGAGACTGCCAACCTCTCTACCCATGTAGGGGCGTGGGTTACAGAGGCGGTGGCCACTATACCGTGACACTACCCCGATGTACTTGCCGCTAGATTAGCACGGGTAATATTTGTTTTGTTTTTATTTTCCTGCTCATGGCATTATTTGTATTACCATTGTGACGTTGAAACTAAACTTTGTGTTAGCGGGTCACTGCATACCTGAAATAAGGAAAAACCAAGCGCATACCGCACGCATGCCTCAGACTAAGTCACTTCAATTCCCTTTTTTCTTTTGCAAATCAATAAAACAGTTGTAACACAACCAATACTCGTTGAATTGTCGATTCGTTGCAACACCACCAGCTCTCGCTACGGTTCCGACCGTGTTCACGTTCTATACACGTGACCTCGCAGGGAGACGAGACGCAGAGGCCCACTCCTCCTATCTGACTCACGCCGCACGCGCGTGGCGGAGTGAGTCGTGGACCAGGGGTGTGTAGCTATACAAACGATTCGTATGCGGCGGCGCGGCGACAGAGGCCGCTCAGCGCGACGTCCACGCCGGCCGATGCGTTGACCTCGTCGCGCGGGCGGGGACCGCCGCCGTGACGCGACGAATGCCAATTATCGCTCAGGAGGCCTATTCTGCTGCCGCTTTATCCAACTGCAGGGTGTCTCAAAAAATGTATACACTGTTTGAAAGGTGATAACTTTGCTCACAGTAGAGATACTGAAGAAGTTAAGAGCTCATATGAAAGCTTAAGAAAATGGAAATTTTCTGAGGCATGAGCGGTATGGAATGCGCCATGCACTCGTCTGAAATTTTGCGTTTTACACTCGATTGATTGTGCTTCGCTTGAATACTTGCTATAATTTCTGCGCAAAGTGATCGTACCGATTGATTTGTGCTTCTTAAGGTTTAAAGCTCAAAAACACTCTTCTGATTGCGGAAAATGCAGTATCTTAAAAAATGCAGGTACTGTTTGAAAGGTTCTAAAATTGCTGCTGGTGAAGCTTTTGGAAGATGTTTGAGAATCATATGAAAACAAAGATTAACGAGATTTCTGTGGCGCGTAAATAGTCAAGATCGCGCCATGCCCCCGTCTTAAATCTTGCATTTCAGACTCGATCGATTGTGCATGGGTGAATGCTTGTTACGTTTAGAACTTGACAATTATGTGAAAGACAAGTGACATGCGAGGTTGCTAATTGCACAAAATGTGAGCAGGAGCCCCATTTTCCAAGACGGATTTTGTGGACTGATGAAGCAACATTCAAGCTGAATGGAGAGGTTAATCGCCATAACTGCAGCTCCTGAGCAACGGAAAACGTTAAAAGACGCACAACACAGGTTAATCTGGCCAAGTAGTAACAGGAGAAAAACAAAGTAACAAGCAACAACCGCATGGAGCAATTCATACCACTTATATGTTAAAAAATTTCCATTTTCTTGCTTTCATATGAGCCCTTAACTTTTTCAGTACATTTACTGCGAGCAAAATTATCACCTTTCAAATAGTGTATACATTTTTTGAGACACCCTGTATTCTAGAATTCGAGGAAAGCTGAAGAAATTTATTAAACTGCCATAACCAGTAAAGCTGCCATGACAGAAACGTAGAAGTCGCTATGACCGTGGTTTGTTTAGAGAATTTGCGAAGCAATGGAGATTGCCTTGTGCTTGAGGTCGCACGGACACTTCATGGTTAGCAAGTTAAAGCAGCAATCAGCATAAAACTTCCCAGTTGGAATCCTTTGTTCAAATCTCGGAATATCAACTTCCCCTCATTAAACTTGCAAGGACATCTACGGATCACCGATCCAATACCTGCAAGGAACAACGACAAAGAGACGAAATCTATGGCGGCAGCTTTAAGCACATCAGAAGGCAGTATCTGAGACGTCAATGAACTAGAAATTAGGAGCGTAACGAGAGATGTTACCTACTACGATCGGACAGACACATACATGCAAGAAGTGTGGACTGACCAGGCTCACTTGTTGCCCTAACACAATTTGATGTGCGAACATACATCAAAGCGCCACCCGGATGCCGACTGCCTGAGGTAAGTACTAGCCAGCTCATAGTTTCACTATAAATACTCGAGATAACGGCGGCAGTTTTATATGCCTTGTTGTCCTACTATATATAAAAGAGTAGTGTGTGTGTTTCTGTCCTTACGTCCGTCCGTCCGTCCGTCACAACTGGAGTGGGGGCATGGCGTATTGGCGATTCTCAAAGATTGATGGCAATCGAAACCGGCCAGAAACTCCATCCCTCGGGTAATCAAGGTCGCTAAGCACGAATCTGGAGTTCGTTTTTGAAGTATCGATTGCCATCAACCGATACTGATCAAATTGTAGAATTTTATGGATGTTGTTCAAGCGGTCCGAAACTTTAGCCTTGATTTTATGACCACTTCCAACATCCTTTCACATGTTATATTGATTCCCCCTGTTAAAACTTCGTTTGCGACCTTGTCATTAACAAGAGACCGTCGGCTATTTAGCGCGCAATGGAGGGTCCGAAAGGTCAATTAGTGCCTAGCATCGGCACACATTAGTCGATTTCCTCCGGCAATGCAAAAAAAAAAGAGTGGCGCAAATAGGGTCCGGGTGGGGGGGTCACCCCTTACTCAGTGGTGTATGCCTTGGTAAGAAGGCATATATAGTACAGTTACTTCATAAATGGCCTACCTCAATTCGCTGTAGGGGTAGAAACACACTACTGCTGCAAAAAGTTCCGGTTTCAAAAAGCAAATAGGGCTGTAATACATGGTAACACCCCAGACCCTATTTGCGCCAAAAGAGTAAGTGGACTTATCAAAATGGTAAGAATTATATCCTTCCCAGCCGTGAGAGCGAAAAAAATCCAACATTTTTGAATGCTATGAAATATTCAGAGAATCATCATTTCATTATAACGGGGCAAGGGTATTAAAAATCTTGTAGAGTCTATAAATACAAACGTTCATCGACTACCCTCCAGCGACCTCGACTAGCCCCAGGGCTGAAGTTTCTAGCCGCTGTCGATCACCATCAAACGTTAAGTACCGCCAATTCACCGTGCCCCCACTGCAGTTGTGACGGATGGAAACACACACTACACTTTTATATATAGTAGGCTCAACAAATTGATCAATACCGGTTGACGGCAATCGATACTCCAAAAAAGAACTGAAGATTCGTGTTCAGCGACATCGACTACCCCAGGGCTGAAGTTTCGGACCGCTTTAACAATATCCGCGGAAAATTGATGATTTGATCAATACCGGCTGATGGCGATTGATACTTCAAAAACGAACTTCAGATTCGAGTTCAGCGACCTCGACTACCCCCAGGGCTGAAGTTCCTAGCCGCTGTCGATCACCATCAATCGCTAAGTACCGCCAATACACCGTGCTCCCACTGCAGTTGTGGCGGACGGATGGAAACACACCCTACACTTCTTATATGTAGTACTAAACCTACCTTCAACGTCATACGGCACCCCTACACCAACATTCGACCTCGTCGCGTCCGCCGCGCTCGACACGGCCTCTGCGGCAGTGGCGGCCGACCCTCTGACAGCTGCCGCGCTGGCTGACCTCATGCCGCAGACGCGACAATAAATCGTTTGTATAGCTACCCCCCCGTGGACCAGAGTTCTCATGTAACCAGGCAGAGAGTTATTACGCTCCAGCGCGAATCCCGAGCAAAGTGCGGGAACCGAGAATTTTCGAAATGAGCACCACTCGCCCGGTCGTTGGACTCTGCGCTGCGCACGTTGCGAGGGGAGGCGTCCGGTCTTGGCCTCCCTGGTCACTAGACATTGGATCCGACGTTGATTCGGACAAGTCGGATGCGTCCCTTTTTTCAGACCCTGGTTAATTGGATTGTGCTAACAATGGGATTCTTGAAAAGCACAGATCTTGGCGTGACTCAGATAGGGGTGACTCTCACAGGATCGGATTTTCAGGTAATTCAGATAACTGATTTTGATTAGAAATCTGATGTCCTATCCGATTCGGATATCCGATGTGATATCCAAAGACAAAACTAGTCAGTTGACCATAAGAAAATTCTTCTTGTTAAAGCTGCTCTTATCTGAATCACCCCGAGATTCGGGGCTTTTCAAACATGCCATTATTGGCATCATCCTTTCAACAGGGTTTGAAGAAATTGACGGATTCGAAATATCCTACCTGGTATCGGATTCAATGTCTACTGGTCACCCGCCTCGCATGCGCAGCTTTGCAGTAGAACGGAGGCGAGGCCGGCTGTTGAGAAGCTTGGCGGACGCTTTGTGAAGCGAGGCTCTGGCCCGCAAGCACTTCACCGTCGTGCTCGACTGACAGGATTTCTCATTGCGATACCTTGCGACGCGTTCCTTTCGGGAGAGGGCACTTTCCTCGGCCTTTTTGACAACGTCGGTAGAACCGAGGAGGAACTACCTTGCAAAGATGGCAAACTGATTCATCTTGCGAGATGTGCTTTGCTCACAATTTCTTCCCTACCCTAAAAGCCCACTTTGTTGGTGCTTGTTTCGATTTTCTGGCGGTGCCCTCTTACGACTAGGATCGTTCCCGTTTTTTCTCCTTTCACTAGGATAGGTTCCATTTTTCTTCTTAAGCTAGGATAGATCCTGTTTTCCCTTCCTTCTTACAGTACAGGACTATTAGTTATAGATGTGCGTCTTACATCTTATCTCATACGTTTACGAGTTTCCGATTTCTCTGCACTTCCTCTGCAATCATCTCAAATAAGTTTTCAGACATGGATCGGCCGCCGCGAGAGAGTCGACGAAGCTCGGGAAGTTCTATTTTCTTCTTTCCCACCACCTTTTATTCAATTCTTCCATGCCAATTTCTTTTCAGATTCTCAAGGTTCGGCAGACAGAGGCTTCCGCGGAGAATACGCCTGTAGAAGACGACCCAAAGTATACGCTAAAGCGACGAGTCAGCTTTCATAACGTGAAGACCGTACAGTAGGTCTAGGTCTTACTTTCTGCTCATCTGCTCGCCGTCCACTGTGATTGTGTTACACTATGATTACAAGGAGGTTTGATTCCGAGAAATAATAGCAGTGAGTGGTGAATTCTCGTACGAGGTGTCATGGATCTTGCGTGCGATCAAGCGGCGTTGGTGGTGTAGTGGTATAGGATCCTACCCGCTTAGCAGAGGATGCAGGTTGGAGTCTCGCATAACGCCATTCATTTGATCGCCGCCAACTTCCTTGCTACAACTTTGTCCTGGTTTAGGAGCGTATAGTGGCGCTGTGTTGCACCGGTAGTGTTATGTCTCCTCGTGCTTGTTTTTGCGAGTATTACAGCCAGACAAAGAAACTTATTACTATTATTATTATTATTGTGCGCGTGATGCAGAGTGATATAATAGGATATGAACTCTGTATAATTACACACCCAGGAGTGGTCTCGGTGCAGTCCCAATAAGGGAGTTCACCTTATACATACATTTAAATAATCTTTGAAATGGAAACACCTGCAACCTTGAACGCATGTCCCATTATAAGGTGAACCCCCCCCCCCCACCTCTTTTGGATTGCACCCTAGTCTCCTGTTAGGCGAGCTCACGCTAACAGCACAAGCACCTGTAGCAGACTTTTTATCACGAAGCGCCCCGGTATTAGAGGAAGAGGAAGAGCGCACAGTTGTTGCGGTATGCTAGAACAAACTTATTAGCTCAGCAGCGGCCAGTTGAGCATTAAATAGAAGGAGTTGAATGGTTACATTATATTTGTGATTGCGGTATGATAGACCCTGTCTTGTGCTTACGGTGTATTGGTTGTCGTAGTGAGGCTGACCTTTGATTTCCTTGACACCATTGTGGTAATAGGTTGGGGGTTCTCCAATCGACATCCACCAATCTTTGCACAACTACGGCTTCTCATTGAAGCCTCATATTTAATTGTTCAGCTTCCCTCCATCATTTTCTCTGGCCTAACTTATTCGGATAAGAATTCGAAATAACCAGGAAAGCTGGACGTCCCCTTGGATCAGCAAACATGTTAGGTTAGGATTATTATGCTATTGTAGCTGCTTGTAGCATGGAGAGCAATCTTTTTTGCTTCCTATTAGAAATTGTTGCTTTTATCTTTTTAAAAGAGGACAAGGCTGCCGTTAGAGTGAGATTTTATCATCTAGCCGCATCAAAGTAAACTTGATACGAATTCAAATAACACTTTTCGCAGAAGTTTGCAGTCGCAGAGATAGCGGACGTCAGGAAAGTACAACCTTTCAATTGCAGTTTTCCGAAGAAAAGAAAGCGATAGTAAGAAATCTTTGAATCGTGTCAATTTTCCTCTACCCACGCAGACATAATTCAAAACTCACTGAATGCCTGGCAGGGTCTTCTTGCCTTTACACTGCAGTTGTAGTTTGATTAAACGCTACCTTGGTTTTTAGAAACTTCGAAAAAGATGATCTAAATCTGCTGGATGGCTCTCCATTCAGGGAGAAAATACAGGAAACGATGAGTTCGGATGGAATCTTGACGTAAGTTCATTTTAAATTTCATGCTACAACACTTCTGCCCAACGTCGCGTCATGTTCAGCCCTGGTAAGGGTCGTGTAACTCCGACGGACCCCACTTCTGGCGGTGACATGAGCCAATCTTCATTCATGGACAACACGCTAATCTGTTTTAAAGGTGATTCTTTTTAAATTTCAGTTCTTTATATTTTTCGTGGACCTTTATTTGGCTTAAAGGAAAAAGAACAATTTCTCAAAGTCAAAGTAGAGGTTCCGAAGAAATTCTTAAAGATCAGTGAATACAAGGAGCGCTTCAAAACAATCCAATAAGATAGGTTTCATGTCAAGTAAAGATGCTGATGTTGTTATTAAAATTTTGCTGACCACATTTTCAGAGAGGGGTGGCAATGTCAATTTCCTTTTTGTATGGTTCAGTGCTGATTGAACGGAACTGTTCTATTTTGAACATGTAGTTGAACTGCGTTTAGGCAGCGAATGTATGCCTTGTTTATACCTTGTCAAAGGAATTGTGCGAATTAGTCACAGGAATAACGCTAAGCAGCGCACTCGACGAGAAAAAAATGTGGCATTCCCTCCGAAAAGTCGCGCGTATCCAGCCATCTCGTTATCGCCTCATTGCCATGGAGGTTGGAACAGCGTTTGAACGTACACTTTTTCATGTGGTGTTTAATTTTTGGCAACGTTGAAAATCTGTCTGATACTCCAAGTTTGATTGGCACTGTCCCAAAGATGATATAGCTATGGGTTTCACTTCCAGATGTTTGAAATCCTTCTGTCAGACATTCGTTATCTTAATTGTTCCGTTTTGACTCAGAGGCTAGAGTGTGAAGGCGCAAGAAGGTACACCCAGTAATGTTTTGTTGGACGCTTCCTGAGAAACCGCCGTTGGGATGCCAGCTGTGTCAGTTGAGAGTGTGTACTGTATTCAATAGCGTGACGGTAACGACAAGGTCATTTCTGTTTTTCGAAGAGAAAATCCTTGAGATTCTGCTGAACTGTTATTGGCCGTAGTACATACCACCTTTTGCTGAGGACTTGTATGATCGTAGATGACGAGGTTTTTTCTTGTTTCTTTCAACAAATGCCTTGGAAAGATTTCCATTTTCAGAAGAAGGAAATCATCTATGTTTTCGTGAAGTTACAAAATATTCAGTGACCGATATGTCAATCAACGAAACGGGTCTACATCAAGGTAGGCGCCTCAGTCTTCTTTCAAATTTACTTGCATACCACTGCCTGTTAAGATGGTTTCGCTTAAGGACTGCCAACAAATCTCAAAGCTACTTTCTTAGAGGTGTTTGAGTTTTCAGAGCTTTGTTCGCCAGCTGATATGTCAATATGCCAGACAACATCCACCGAATCCAGTGGTGAGTGATGTAATTTGCCTCGGCTTAATACAAACAGTTCAAGCTATACCATCAGTTCAAGCCTCTCGCCGACGATGTGCAAGCAGATCTGACAGCACGCAGTATGATAGCGAGGACATGTCGTTCAGCATCAACTCCTCTTCTCGTGGGTTTTTGGCTTGGAAGATGGTGGTCACTTCGTACGTTGACTGAAGGAAATTATTGGCCGCCTTTAGAACAGTTCGCTACAGCGACTAATGATAATACTTTATATGGTCTAGGATAGCGAATCTTCCAAATGCATGCTCTAGTTATCCAGCAGAAATCGGATCATTAGCTCAAATATGACATCGCTACCGGTAACTCACTTCAAAATCGCTGAGTTGACCCGCTTACGCTCTGTTCGCAAAGTGTTCCAGAATTGCGCCAGTTTGCTTCCCAACTGTCGTTCGCTCACTTTGTTGAATCCTGTAGGCCTAGTTTGGCATCATACAGTGCAAGAAATAGTGTGGACAATTAGAAATCGATGACGGGTTTCAAAATGCTAGGGCATGGGCAAGTTGCTATAGTGCAAGAAGGAAAAGAATCCGGTGTGGAAAAAATAAAATCGCTAAATTGTACAGTGGTTGTATGAGATGTTTGAAGTGATTCGGGATCAAATTACTCTATTAGACAAGTTCATTCATCGCAGTCGTTGGGCAATTCCTGCTGACTTTGGCGCACCGTGAAGCAAAACAGGATAGCCAGCACAGGTGAGTTAAGGCCCCCACAGAGTCCTGCGGCAACGCCGCTCGGCGCTATGGTTAAGGATAGGGCAGGGACGCCGCCGGCAGCGAGCTCTGCGTCTCTGCCCTATGGTTAAGGATAGGGCCGCGGCGCTGCCGCAGAACTCTGTGGGGGCCTTTAGGCTATCAATGGGCTCGACTCCCGGATTCTGAGTACACTGTCTAACCCGTTTATGCTGGTAAATCATTTTCAGCAGCGTTTGTCCCGCTTGGTGGCGGGGTCCGCTCTTCTGGTGTGGTGACGCCAATTCTCCCGATCAAATGCTTGATCAGGGTGCACACCAGCCATCTTTAAGTCCAAATGCAACGTATCTAGCCAACGTTGCTTCGGGCGTTCTCTGGGCCGCTTTCCGGGGACCTCAAGGTTCAGGCTATCTTCCGGTCGGTGTCGTCATTAGCGCGAAGGACGTGGCCGTACCATCGAAGACGAGCTTCGCGCAGCTTCTCGGCTATCGGGGCGACACCGAACCTCTGTCGTATGGCGTCGTTGCGAATGCAGTCCAAACGCGTAACTCCAGCCGTGCACCGTAGCATTTTCGTCTCCATTACACTGAGGCGGCTTTCAATTTCCTTCGTCACGGGCCAGCACTCAGCACCGTACGTCGCTACTGGGCGGACGACTGTTCTATAAACCTTCGATTTGAGGTGCTCAGGTATTGTCCTGTCGCAAAGCACCCCACTCAGCGAGCGCCATTTGGACCAGGCTGCACTCACGCGTGCATTCACCTCCAACTTTAGGCTGCCATCGGACGTGATTGTTGATCCGAGATACTTGAAAGATGTAACTCGTGAAAGCTCAGTACTATTGATCATAATAGATCCGTGCTCATTCACATCAGTCGTCAAGTACTCATTGTTTTTGACGTATAGCTTGAGACCGAACAATGCCAAGCGATCGCACCACGCCTGTGCCTGTCGCTCGAGTTCGGTTTTATCTTCACATGCAAGCATGACGTCGTCAGCATAGAGCAGCGTCCAAGGTGCCGCCATCTGGAGATCTCGTGAGATCGCATCCATCACGACCACGAAGAGCAGTGGAGATAGCGCAGACCCCTGGTGCACTCCGACAGAGATCGGAAACTCCGTCGAGGTACCCGCTGGTGCTCGTACTCGGCTTATTGGGCACGAGTAGAGGATGCGCACACACTCAATAAGCTCTTCAGGGACGCCGTGTCGTCGCAAAGCATACCATATAACTTCTCGCGGAAAGCGGTCGAAGGCCTTCTCCAAGTCCAGGAAGGCAAAATGCACCGGTTTCTGCTTCTCGCGGTGCTTCTCTAGCAGAAGACGAACGGCGTGTATGGCATCAACCGTCCCACAGCCGGCAACGAAACCACACTGATTCATGGAAAGCTGGACGACATCCCGGACACGTCTATCGACAATTCGCTCAAACACTTTCATGGTGTGCGAAAGTAGGCGAATCGGACGGTAGCTAGCGCAGTCCGCAGGGCTGCCTTTCTTCTTCCAAATCGGGATAGTCGTGCTTTGCTGCCAACTCTCAGGCACTTTCTTCTCAGCAACAACCTGATTGAAAAACTCTGTCATCCAGTCGGCAGGGCACCAACCCTTCGACTTCCACAGGTCGGCCGGCAGGTCATCTGGACCAGTGGCTTTGCCGGACTTCATCTTCCTCAGGGCTGCTTCAGTTTCGCTCACTGTGATCTTTTGAACAGGACCGTATACAGGTGAAGCAAAAGGAACGGCAGGATGTTCAAATTCTACATTCGAGATTTCCTCGAAGTAGTCGCGCCATCGCTTCACAGCCCTTTTACGATCCATCAGAAGATGGCCGTTCTCATCGTTAATGCCAAAGAACTTTTCGATCAGGGATGAGCGGATTAACCGTTATCCGTTATCCGTTATCCGGTTTCCGGGGGTTTTGGCCTATCCGTTTTGTTGTTCGTTATCCGGCGATTTTTTGCCGGATAACGAACAACAAATTAGCTGAATCTTAGTTTTGGACGTGGTGATTGGTGGACTATGTACAGGATCCTTCACGATCGTAAGAGTGGTCGTCAGAAACAACAGAAGTATTCAAATATAGAAGGGTTAATTGAAGTTTCCTCACCTGGGAACTGGCTACATCGTTTTAAAGATATCTAACTTCCAGCCTTTCAGAAGGCGCGCTAAGCCTGTGCCATACTTGTGTGAGGCCTACTTAGCGCAGCATTGTTCATTCATCTCAAGTCTTGTGCTGACCAAGAAGGCATACAAACTGCTAGTAGCAATCGTCAAAAGTGGAGAGCCGCATCCTGGGAAGAGTTTCTTGCCGCCGATCTTTCCATCGTATCATTTGTGGTTACACGATTGCAGTATGTTCGATTCGATTGCAGGCGTTAATGGCACCTTTTTAGCCATATGCTGTCGTAAATTATCAAAAGATACTGCAATACAACAATGAATACTAGCAAAAGAAATAGGAGTAATCCAAATACATAGAGTAAGCAACTTCTTCTTTGAAAATTTTAGGGGAGCAATAAGCTACTAAACAAACTTATCATCGTGGATGCTGAAGACATGTAGATTTGTTTTAATTTCTGAGTTTTTTTTTGTGACATTTATCTGCAACATGGAGAACACCTTCGTTTTGGGGCTGGGTCGAGTATTCTTCCTCTGCTCCAGAAGGGATGGTCGGATATTCTTTCTCAGATCCAGAAGGTCTGGATGTTATAAGTCTTTGAGTGTGTGTTTGCCGTACGCAATTGCTTGCAGAGTTAGTATTACCCAAAAGACCCAGAGTACCCAAAAGTTGGTATTTTATCCATCCCAGATAATTCCACGTTCAACTACCTTGGATCTTGTGATGCTATCGAGCAGCAACAACAGTAACGGCTCATAGCATGTGTAGGATCAAGACGTTATGTGAAGTTTGTTTGGCTGGATGTCTCCTGCCTTCTTATTTCCAGAGACATCGGAAGAATTGCTCTTCCAAGGACTATTCTATTTTTCAACTGCTCTAATTGAAAAAAAAGAGTTAAGCGCAGAGTAAGGCTGATAAATAAGACAATCCAGGTCAAGGGCGGGTATGTTGCTGTGCGTTTGTCTTCCTTCGGATGGGCAGAAAACACCATAGAGTGTTGTTAATGTGGCGACTGCAAAACGTTTGAAAAACACTACTAAAATGTCTAGAAATGGCTTATAAATTAATAGTGCTTCAAGTCCTGATTTGCTGTTAAAATTAGTGCAATTTAAAACGAGTTTTAATTTTTGTTGTTTGTTCGTTATCCGTTTTTCCGTAATCCGGCCATTTTCGGGAAAAATTATCCGTTATCCGTTATCCGGTTTTCAAAATGTCATTATCCGCTCATCCCTGTTTTCGATGTCTTCTGCTTGGCGACAGCGAGCCTTGGCGAGTCGGTAAAGATAGCGCTCACCATCGCGCGTTTCCAGTTTTTCGCTGACTTCAGCGTAGTATGCGGCTTTAGCAGCAGCCACTGCCTTCTTTGCCGCTTTCCTCGCTTCTCGATAATTCCGTCAATTACAGACTGTTTTGTCACCGATAAATACGTGATACAGCCGTTTCTTTTCCCCGACCTTCTCTCTGACATCGTCAGTCCACAGCCAAGCCTGCTTGTTGACCCAACGCCGTCCAGGCTTCGTTGTGCCGAGTTCGAGGCGTGCAGCCCGGGTTATCGCATCGGTAGCCTCTTTCCAGGTTTCGTCGACAGTTGTTACCGTCGGCAACCGAATGCGAGAGATAACAGCTGCTTCCTTCTCCTTCAATCGCCAGCATTTAATTCTAGCCGTCCCGCACCGCTCGACACGTTTACACCTCGGAGGTGTGATCTTCAGCGAGCAGATCAGTGGACGGTGTTGCGTGGCAACCGTCTCATACGGCACGGTCTTCGCGTCTGTGACAAGGCCTTGGTCACGACGTCTAACAAGGACATAGTCAATCTGCGTTTTGGCGTTCCCGCTATAAAACGAGATGAGATGGGAGTCACGCTTTCGAAGTTTGGTATTGACGATGGTGAGGTCATGTGAGTCTGCATACTCAAGTATACGCTCACTATCGGCGTTGCGTGACCCATAGCCAAAGCCACCATGACAGCTGTAACCGTCTTTCGCTGCTCCGACGTGACCATTAAGGGAACCTGCCACAACAACCATATCTTCTGACGGCACTTCCGCTGTCTTCTCATCAAGCAGGGACCAGAACTCGTCCTTGGTTTGCTCGGAGCAACCTGTCTGCGGAGCTTACGCGGAAAAGAAATGACATCGTCGCTCTTCTACGGCGACCACAATCTTCATCAAGCGGTCATCGAAACGTTCTACGCTTGCAATCGCGTCACGGAAACGCTCGGAGACGATCATACCGACACCACTGGTGGTCCTGGGACTGCCGCACAGAACGGCCTTGAAGCCGCGGCCAATGTCCCTCGACTTGCAGCAGGACCACCTCGTCTCCTGCACCGCACAGAAATCTATCTTTCTTCGCTCCAGTGCTTCTACCAACTCGCACGAGCGGCCCGTCAACGTACCCACATTCAACGTTGCTACGCGGGTCTTGCCTACGTTGCGGGACTTTCGGACTAGCTCAGTTGCCCCCCGATGCCGTCCTCGCATCAGGGACCCTCGCATACTTCTCACACTCGCCGGGCTTTGCGAGTGCGCGTCGGCTCCCGCGGACGCCGTAGCATTATCTCGAGAACTCTGTAACGTCATCAGCCATATGATGTGACACAGAATGTTCGTAGGCCGGCCTGTCACTAGGGCCTGTCGCCTGCATTCGATTGTCCGTGATTGGCTCGGCTTGCAAAAGCAAGCAGTTTCCAGTGGCACCACGTGGAGGAACGGACATCGCCACCCGTTTATGCTGGTAAATACACTGCTCAAATCCTGTGAGTGACGCGCTGGCTGTAAGACAAGAGGCGGTGTCAGTTATTTTGTGACCGTTGCTATATTTGAACATATCTCTTTCTAGCGCCTTCAGCGTAAGGACTGTCACACAGTGGTGACTCTTGAGGCAAGGACTTCAGCTTTCAATATATGTCTTAAAGATTCCTTCCTTGAAGCGTTGAATGAGTTCAACAGTAATCTTCTGGGGCAGTCAACTCCGGCGATTACCACAATTCTCCAGATATACCTCCAGCAGAAAGTAAAAGCAATAAACAGCTACCGTTTCTTTGCAGTTTTTACCTCATCACTTATGTCATATTGAAATAGGGACGTTCAATTTGCTTTGCTCTGAAAATATCGGTTTTAGGCGGTCAATATTTCCTCGCACCTTATAAGATGTTGTCTCACTGAAGTATTTATTTCTGCTACTTGTATCTGGCACCTTTTTTACTCTTCAAAATCTAATGAATAATTCCGTTAACAGGATCCAGCGACGGCACGTTGCTAGCGTTAGAAGAGGGTCTCGGAAATGGGACAAAAACGCCGGCCTGCAAACCAATTAGTCCAGGTAGGTGTAACATGTGCATCATAAAGATTATCCAGGAGTTAATAAATCATCATCATCATCCTGCGGATTTATTGCGAATTATTCTTATAGCCCTCTATGTGCAACTTTTCTATAGGCTGCTCACAGTCAATGATGGATGTAACTAGAGGCGATGTTACGAAAAATGACACCGTAAGCTTATTTATTTATTTGCGGTTACTCCTTTTATCATATTTCACTATGTTGCTGTTGTTTAGATGGCATGCGTGAACACGCAGCTGGGGCAGAACCTCTGGAGCTTGAAAACTCTGTGTACTTCCCAGAATCTGTCGGATAAGGTACGCCGTGCACAAAGCGACATGAGATCTACCATACCTCGGCTTACGCGTTGCTCTGTTCCTATTTCAGTCATCGATCTCGTTCGCTGAAGAGGACACAGCTCTCGTATTTGATGTGGAGACGGTGGCTCCTCGCGAAATCGGGAAACAGGTTTGCAGAAGTTATAATTTCACTGCTAGCACCAGGTTCGGTTGTGCAACAATTTCTAGGACTCTGAGGAGATATCAACGGTTTTGTCAGATTCGTTCGACGACGGAAATACGATGGCAGTTTTCAGCTTACACGTACAGTTACTTAATCTGTTACCAATTATTCCTGTATCCGCCGCACGGCTTGTTTTATAGCAGCCTGATACTGGTACTGCTGAGCGGGATTCATCTGACGTGACTATACTTGCTGCAACGGTAAGTGAAATAGCGTTAAAAATTGTCCTTTGCGTCGTAATGGAATTGTGAGCGTACGAAAGGGGTAGTGATGATGTTTGCTTAGCGAATCTTTATTTTAGCCCAATATTTCTCTGGAATCTTCAGCTATGGAGGCAAGCCACGTTGACTGGCAAGAGTCCGGCATCAAGGTACTATCTTTTATCGGAGTCCAGCTTGGGGCTCTTGTTGATGTTCGCACTGATTTTGATTTCATACTCTCCAGAAACTTGTGAATTCTGCTTACATTTTCAAAAATTATTTTGCTTCATCATTGCACAAACGTAGAGCTCTTATATAGTTCTTCTACTATTGCTCCTGCTTTTGGTCTATCTCTCTGTGGTATTTCTTCTGTCTTTACTTTTACTTTTGAACGTTGAGTTTTATTTCATTTTCTATTCGCTCTGTCTTTTATCTCATTTTCTATTCTATGTGTAGGTGAAATTCCTGCTTGTCGTGAGCAGCGGATCTCTTTTTTTAAAGTTGCTTTTCTAATTGTTGATGATCGCGCTGATTTTGATTGCTATCCTGAAGTGGACAAAATTTTCGGCAAAAGAGGAGGAAATCATAAGCCGAGCTTTTAGAGCAGATTGATAGCATTGCTGTGCACGGTTTAACCAAAGGGGAGTACTTTTTGCTTGCAATAGCCTGCAGATGGTTGGTGGTAGGTGACACTTGCAGATCTGTGCTTTTTCCTTGATCCGTCTGATATGAGCTTCTAAAGTGTCTCTATTCCTCTCACTGCTGCTTCGTAATTGCCCGAATGTATTTGCCTGCAATATTACCAGGCATGTAGAAGCCAATCAAATGGGTTAGGGATTCAAAGAGGCCATCCTTTGCCTTCATCTTCTGTGGAGGGTCTCACCATCGTGCCAGGCGATCGCAAGGTCCCACTTCTTGTGTTTTGTCATCTTATCCGGCCTAGTGCGCTCTCTGCTCTACCGCCGACTCGAGATTTCTTTGATTGCGTCTGTCCATCGTTTGTTTGATGTCGTCAGGATCGTGTCGCGATGCTCGCGTTCTGATCATTTCGAAACCTAGTTCCAATCTAATCCGATAATTTTCTGGCGGTTAGCAGGCATAGTCATGCCAATTTAAGTGTTGTTTTCTGACATCTGCCTGGATTGGCATCGTTTTTTATTATGGCCCTGATACCATCGCTTCACATCCTGTTCTGCGGTAACCATCCGCTTGCCCAAATGAGCACTCTTATCTCACAGTTATCAGCGTACAACTACTGCTGTACCCGAAATCCAGCACTATGTGTTTCGCCTTATGTGAGATGCAGCACGCTCTAAAATACGGAAAGTATGAATATTGCCTTATTGAACTTCCCCGTTGAGCGTCTTGTATTTACGGCGATTTGAATTCGAATTATTTTATTCGAACACGAGTATTGAAAAAATCGCGTTTTTTCTATGCGTTCGAATACGAGTATTCAAAAAATTGCGTTTTGTGAATGTATTCGAATTCGAATATTAAAAAAATGCGTTTTTGAATATATTCGAATTCGAATATTCAAAAAATCGCGGTTTTCGAATACACTCGAATTCAAAAATCGAACTTAGTTTTAATTAGATCGGTCAAAAACCGCTCTTTTCGAATATATTTGAATTATTCAATATTCGAGTTTTTTAGGCACTCGAAACTATTCGAATATTCGAAAATTTTCAGAAGCGTACAATTATTCGAACATTCAATGGATGCCATTCGAATCTGGATTTCCTTTTTTACACTGCAGATACAGCACAATAAGCAAATTTGGACCGGCGTTGTTTTTTTTTTAAACAGAAGCATGCATCTTTTGCAGAAGAAGTCCAGGAATTGAATGTGCTACCACTTTCACTCCATATGCGATGTAGTCTTCAGATTGCCGACTAATCCCTCTTCCACAATACCGCACAGAAAAGAAGAAGTATTAATACATCAGAAACAACCTTCAGGAGCCCTACACAGAAGGCTTAAACTTTCAATCGATTTTTTCTGGGAAAATTGCCAGAAAATTGGTCAGAAAACAGAGAATAGAGCTGCGAACAAAATTATGTCATGAAAATCCAATAAAAAGAATCCAAACAGTACCAGAGAATCATGAGTTTCTTTCCAAAATTACGTTTCTAGAACATTTTAAATTGCATACATGTGGCGTTTTTGGATGTGCTCATGTAGAAGTGGCGCCACGCACTCATGACCTGTGCCGCTTTGTTTGATTGAGTGATTGTATAAGTGTTGCGGACATGGAGTTCCTTCATAGGACATTTCTCATCTTTCATAATTTGGTTTTCGTTTTTTTTTTTGTTGAATTTCAGCAGTAGTTTGAACCATCTACGATTATATTCAACTTTATATTAAGGCAACAAAACTAGTGTTTTCTGAAGGGCACTTAATTATCTATTAGGTTGTAACGAAATAAATGGCACTGAACCACTGTAAATTTAAACAGTTAATATCTCGGCGTAGGCAAGTTTATTAATCGAAATAAAAACCTTCTGATTCTACACATCTTTGCCAACGTGACACAAGCTTTTTAACCCAGTAGCATAAAAATCAGAAGTTCTGGAATTGACGAAATCTTCGAAGGCACTTTCGGCATCCTGTTGGTATTTGAATATTTTCCCTACCAAGAAGTTGCCAAGATGCTTGGAGAAATGGTAGTCTGTTGGGGAGAGGTCGGGAGAAAACGGAGGATGTGGTAGAGTTTCAATGCTCAGCTCATTCAATTTCTGCAGCGTCATTCGTGCTACATGGGGGCGAGCATTGTCGTGCAGAAGGAGAACTCGCCTTCGGTTTACCAAGGCCGGCCGGATATCCTTCAACTTTTTCATCATTTCTTCGATTTCAATGCAGTACTTCTCTGCCGTGATGGATTCACCGGGAGGGAGGAAGCTGTGGTGAATAATTCCCAGCGAACACCACCATACTGTCACCATTACTTTCTTTTGGTGCAATTCCGGCTTCGCAAAATCCTTGGGGCTCTCACCGCTGTCCACCCACTGCGCCGATCGTCGCCTGTTGTCGTACATTATCCATTTCTCGTCACAGGTTACGATGCGATCAAGGAATGGGTCCGTTTCGTTCCGTAGAAGCAGTGCGGACGAGATCTCATATCGTCGGTTTCTTTGCTCCTCAGACAGCTCGTGAGGCACCCATCTTTCCAGCTTTTTGGTCTTTCCAATTTCCTTCAGATGCCGGGCAGCTGTGTTGTGACTGACGCCAAGAACCTTCGCTATCTCCCTGGTACCTTTGTGTGGATCCTCCTTTACCACATTTCTCAGCTTGTCCTCATCAACATCACTATGCCTCCCACGACCTTCATGTTCTTCCAAGCTCTCATCTCCATTCCGGAACTTCTGATACCAACGATACGCCGTCCGAATTGTGGAACATCCTTGACCGAATGCGGCGTTGATCTTCTCGTCCGCCTCCTTAGCTGTAGTGCCCAGCTTGAATTCATACAAGTAAATGCCTCGGATTACCCTTTTGTCCATCTGCAAAAAAGTCAATAAAACTCTAAAGTTTTCCCACTTTTACATAGAAAATTTGGTACTCACCGGTAGAGCAAAGTTTGCGCTTCTAAATGATATGCCACATGTTACGGTTTGTTCTTGATCAAACGCGTAAAGACGCGCCAAAAAATGGCGCGAGCCAGTGCCATTTAATTCGTTACAACCTAATATTAACTAACTGCTTGTCCTATAGTAACTGTGGGCAGGATTGTTCTCCACCTCCGGTTTAAAAATTGAAAACTATTGGCCGGTCATCCCCAATGATCGTTTCCTGTAGAGTCTTAAGCGAAGCTGCTTTTCTAACTCTGAGCCTTGACCAGCCTTTCGCTGTCAACAATTAGTAAGAGACAGAAAAGTTTTAGACATCTTTGACTGCGGAATCCAGTCGGATGGCTGATGGCTCTCGTCCAGCGGTTGTCTGCGAAGTGCATTACATGTCCGCCCACCTAATGTTTAACTACTTGGGCCATGTGACAGCGTCTTTGATCTTCGAACGTCGACGAAGCTTAGAACTGTGGTTGCTTTCTCTCACTTGCGTGCGTCGTGTCACCCCGACCATCAACTCCACGCTGCGCAACACTGATCGCGTGTTCATCCTGCTTTCACATGGCTTAGGTCTCTGAGGCGTATGTTAGGGCAGGAAGAACAGTGGAGTTGAATAGGTGGGCACGGAGCCTAACGTTCTTCGTCTTCTTTACGACTTCTTGGACGTTCTCAAAAGCTCCCCAAGCCGCTCGTTTCCTCCTGCTCAACTCCGGCGCTAGGTCGTTGGCCATATTGACTTAGCGACTCAGACACACATAGCTGGAGCATTTGGAGATGTTCGTTCCTTTGAGCGAGAATGGGGCATCAGAAAGTTGTCCGTTCCTCATGAACATCGTCTTCGTAAGATTCAGCTGCAGTCCAACGTTCCCACATACACGATCGAAGTCGGCCAGCATTCGCTCCGCCTGGCTGATGCTCGGTGTTATGAACACGATGTCGTTAGCGAAACAAGGATGGTGCAGTTGCCGGCCGTCGACCTTCACTCCCATGTCTTCCCATTCTAGTTCGCTGATGACGTTTTCGAGGGTGGCGCTGAAGAGCTTCGGGATATGGTATCCCCCTCCGAACCCCTCTCTTCACGTCGATGACGACGCCGTCGTAGAATGATAAAATCTTGGTCGTGAATCCACTGCACAGCTCTCGAAGGACTCTGATGTACTGAGTAGGAACGCCCTGAGTGAGCAGTGCTTCGAGGACCGCTTCAGTCTCGACGGAATCGAATGCTTTCTTCAGGTCGATAAACGTAAGGCACAGCGGAAGCTTGTACTCTCGCGACACTTCGATGAGCTTCGCATTGGTGGGTATGTGGTCGATCGTGCTGAATCCTCTCCAAAATCCTGCTTGTTCGCATGGTTGTCCTTCGTTCAGCTTCTGCTGATCCTATTCAGGATGACTCGAATGAACAGCTTGTAGACTACGGACAGCAAGCACATCAGCCGGTAGTTGCCAATGTCGTGCACGTCTCCCTTCTTGTACAGCAAGACGGTCCTGCTAGTCTTCCAATGAAGAGTAATATGGTATGTACATGTGCCCAAAAGCTGTTGTGCTGACAACCCCTTCAGTCACAATCTCATTTATTTTCCGTGAAATATCAATCCAGTAGGCTAGGACGAGTCCGTAGGGGGTGAGGTAGGACGACTGCTTTTTCCGCAGCTCCTCTTCTTTCCTTTCGTTCCCCCCCCCCCCCCCCCCCCAGCACCCCTGTTCCGAGATCGATGCCACGTTCGCGAGCTGGAACATGTCGTGGACGTTCTTTGATCTGGCCATGGGGTGCTTCAGCTCCGGGAGCGCTACGTGCACCATCTGCCCGAAGAGGCCACAGTTGCAACGGCGGCGTAAGCTGAGGACGTCGTCAGCGAGCACCATTGTCCTGAAACAGAAGACCTTTTTAGAAGTTACCCCATCCGCCGTATTGGGTACTTTCTTGGGTCTTCCTCTTTTCCTCCTTGTTCTTTTGGTAATGAGGGGCTCAGCTGTTACCCCAGGTGGCAACTCCCTTAGCGAGTCGAACGGCGCTCTGACGGGCTCTCGGTCGACATTTATCAAGGTGACTACCGCACTATCGCTAACCTCAATGACCCTGTAGGGACCCTCCCAGGGATTTGCTAACTTGGGGTTGCTGAACGACTGCTTTTCGGAGGTGGATTCCGCATACTCTATCGTTTTGGTCGTATGCAGCTTTCATCTACCCTCGCATCTTCTCGTTGACCACTTTGGCGAAATCCCTGGCAGCTTGGGTTGCGATAGCTACTTCCTGAACGTAGCTGTCGATATCGACTGCATATTTGCTGACGTCGTGATCCGGAACCGTGTTCCAGGGCACGTGCGCGTCGAAACCATGGAGAAGGAAGAAGGGAGACTCGCCCCTAGATTCGTGAGGTGACGTGTTGTACGCAAACACACAAAATGGGAGAACTTTGTCCCATTCCGCTGGTACCTTCACCTTCTTCCTTAACATTTGAATCAGAGTCTGATTAAATCTCTCCGTGACTCCATTTTCGCGCGGATTGTATCCTTTGGTGAACATATGGTTGATTCCCATCATACCGCGCAGTTCCTCCATCAACGAGTTTTCAAACTTGCCGCCTTGATCTGATAGGATACATTTCGGTTGGCGACAGCCTTCCGCGACCCACCTTTCGAAGAACACACGGGCCACCACGTTCGCATTCTTCGAGGGTATCGCGTAAGCGGCTCCGAATTTGGTGAAGCGATCCACCACCGAGAGAATGTACCGGTTCCCTTCCGTTGTTGGCCCCATCTCAAGGATGTCGACTCCAACCACCTCATATGGCCAAGTCGTTGCGATCGGTTTAAGAGGCGGCACCATGGGATTTTGCTTGTGGCATAAACAATCTCGAGATTCCTCTGACCATAGCGCTATATCACGTTTCATGGACTTCCAAAACATAGTTTTAGACAGCTGTTTCAGGATCTTCTTTGGACCAAAACGTCCTGCCAGCGCTCCAAGGTGCGCCTCCTGGAACACTGCTTTGCGCTTGGAAGGTGGTACCACTTTCCTGTGAGCGTCGGAGTCTAACAGAACGAGATACCCTCGTTCTAAAATAAAGTCGGCCACCTTGAGCTTCCGACTTCCTTCGAGGGACTCGACCTGGCTGTTCAAATTGCCTTCCTCAAAGTCCCGAATGACCTTTACGTATGCTGGATGTTGCCTCAATTCGGTGGTCCACTCTGGTTCCGTCAAAGGCGCCACGATTACCTCATTTGGAATGGGCTCGCTAGGTTCGGCGTCTTTCAGAGGGAAAGCTCCTCGGCTCAGCGCATCCGCTACTCGATTAGCAGCGCCTTTTAAGTAGACCATCCTCAAATTGTATTTTTGCAACTTCAGTGCCCACCTGAGCACTCTTGGTGACACATTTGTCCGCTTAAAAAGTGCTGTCAGGGCTTGATGGTCCTCCACTGGTAGGCCATAGACGAACATGTGGAACTTTCATAGTGCGAAAACTACGACTAGTGCCTCCAAGTCCGTCACATGGTAGTTCTTTTCCGCATCGAAAAGTCCTTTCGAAGCGAAGAACACCGGATGTAGGAACCTGTCGTCCCCTTCTTGACTGAGAACTGCCCCTAATGCTTGGTGACTTGCGTTCGTGTGGATCTTGAAGGGCCTTCTGCCACTTCTGGCTTCCTCGATTTATGGCTGTGCGAGAACCGGTGACTTCGTTATAATGCTCTTGAGCTGGCTGAAACATCTTTCCGCCTCAGCATTCCGCTCAAATTTCTCTTTTCCCCGATGTCAGCGCATGCAACGGCGCCGCCACCTTCGAGAATCCCAGCACGAATTTCCTATAGTAGGAGCACATCCCCAAAAACGTCCGGAGGTCGGATCTTGACTGCGGCAGCGGGTAGTTTTCTATTGCAGCTACCTTATTCGGATCCATGTGGAGACCTTCGGAGTTGACTATGTGTCCTAGAAAGTGCACCTGTTCTTCTGCCAGAACGGTTTTTTCGGGTTCAACTTTAACCCCGCTCTCCTCAACGCGTTGAACACCTGTTCCATTACGAGCACATGGCGTTCTAATGTCGTAGTTGCTATCATAATGTCATCCAGATAGCAGAATACTTCGTCACCTAACAGTGTGTGCAGGACTGCGTGGATCAGACGCTGGAATACGGCCGGCGAGGAAGCTAACCCGAAGGGTAGTACTCGAAACTGGTATAGCCCTCCGTTGTTGTGAACTACTTCTCCCAAGCGTCTTTAGAAAGGGATATCTGCCAGTAGCCTGAGGAAAGATCGAGGGTGGAAAACCATCTCCTCAATGCGAGGCTCTGCAGTATCGAGTCTATTGTCGGCAATGGGTAGCTATCCAGTTTTGTGACCTGGTTCAGTTTGCGGTAGTCCACACACAATCTGAGGGATCTATCCATTTCCGCACAAGGACTATGGGTGATGCCCAACTCGCCTTGCTCGGTTCGATTATTTGCCTCTGCAATAAATCGTCCAGGATGCGGCGTAGCTCGACCCTCGTGGAAAGAGGGGCTGGACGAGCTTTTTGCCTAATGGGCTTGGCGTCCCCTGTTTCTGTTGTGTGTTCCACCAGGCTTGTTTGGGTCAGTTCTTGATCGGTGATCGCAAAAACGTCGGAGTACTTCTTCACCAGCTCCTCTAATGGACTACTGTCCAGTTTGGCGGTTTTGTTGCTGTTCAGCACGCTCAACAGGGTACCTAGCCGATTGCCCTGTTCGCTCGCTGTCCGTTCCAGCATGTCACTCTGCCACCGGAGCGGCTCCCGCTCCACTATTTTGGTCTGCTCACGCTGTCCTATCTGGTAGCCGCCCGCGTAGACCCTTGGTCTAGGTCCTCAAGAACCGTTGCTGGCATGTTCTCCAAGTTAACCAAGTGACCGCGTAAGGTCTGTACTATTTGCCTCACCTGTGAGACGTTCTGCTGTGCCAGCATCTTCACAGCGTTCGCCATTTCCGCTAGTGTAGCCCTCATCGATGACAGCTGCTCCTCCGCGGTTGGCTCGTCGAGCAGCAGTCTCTCCAATTCAAGCGAGGTAATCTCCATTTGCTCGTTTGCCATTTTTGCAATTCTGCAACTAATGTGTGTGAACTCCTGACCGTTTCGTTCTAGGCACCGTACACTAGCAGCGCACTGGCCCCTCGCACAGAACTGCCCGTGAGCTCTCTGCCTCGGAAGCAACACAGCGCCCGCAAGTGCACGTGTGCGCCTCCCGCGCTCAAGGCGTCTGTGACTCAACGATGACTCAGACGCCGAGTACGCGTAGCGCAACACGTGCTGCACTCAGCTCTGTGGTACTCCGAGCCGGCTCTCCGACGCACTCCCGCACGACGATGGCCCTTGCCCAGTAGTGTACGCTGCTTCCGAGAAGACAGGAGTTCTCGCCGTAGCCGTTCTTCACGGCCTAAGGGCGGTGTCCGAGTTGCGAAACGTTCGGCCCCAAGTCAACGTTGTCGACCCGCCGGGATGGCCGGAGAACACGTTCGCTTGGAAGACGAGTTTATTTCCGGCCACTCGGGGCCAAGACAGACGTCGAATGAATGACTCATTACTGGGGACTCGCCTTATATAGGCTTCGAGTTACGGTAGCGCGAGAAACTTTCGCGCGGGGACCTCAGGCATGCGAAATTCGAAAGTGCAGAGGACAACTGGTACTGGCAATCGAAACTAGGCATGGAACATCTCTACTAAACACACAGAACTCGACACAAGATCACTTCTTGACAATAGGATCTATACTTAGTGACTAAATTACAACTGAAAACATGAACAAAGGATAAAGGAGACGTTAGTCAATTCCTTTACGGGATGCGCTGTGCGCTCTACTACACGGTTTGGATAGGTTTGGCCAATGAACTGCGGTGGCCAGCGGGTGGGCAAGTCAGAGCACTATCTTTCCCGGAAAATACTGGTACCAACTCACCGAGCCTGAAAGGAGGGAAGGCATTGTTGTCCTGGACGGGAAGTCTGAACTAAGAATATTCAGTCGGAGTGCAGGCGACAGTCGGGGCCTCTTCCAACTGCGCTACCGCGCGCCTCGATTACAAAAACCACCATTTCGATGATTAAAATTGGCTTATTTGACATGCGACGAGGACAGTGTTACAATCCCCGATCTACTGTTGGAGAAAGAATGGTTGAAAATTAGTTTTAATTTTTGCTATTTATTCGTTGTTGGTTTTCCGTTATCCGGTCATTTTTGGGCAAAATTATTCGTTAACCGGGTTTAAAATTTATAACATCCGTTCATCCCTGGTGGTGACCCACATGCTAACGCTGAAATGTAGTACCCCGTTAGACAAGGAGCCTTCGAAAGAAGAAATCAAGCTGGACGAACAGATGTCCAGCATACTCAATGACTTCGAAGCACGTTAACTTGAAGTTGACGAACACGAACAACTGGAAGTAGTGGAAGAAGGTCACGGCTCTTCTTCCTCCGCGCAGCCGCGTGCGGTCGCGTCATGTCATAGAAATGATCCGTAGTCTTCTATTGTCTGCGCCCTCCCGGCGTAGAGATCGCGCGTCGGTGTCCACGTTGACATTCGATCGATCTCTTACCATCACTTGTGCGCCCGCGATTGTTCTCCCGGCAAGCGGATCGTGGAGGAGTGGGTAGTGGGACGCTTCATACGATGGAGGTCGGGGGTTCGGTTCTTCTGCGTTGTGCATACTTGCAATTCAGCTGACTACTTAGGATTTGAGTGGATTTAACGTGCACGCGATATTGAGGCATTTTTGGCGCGTTTTCCGGCCGTATGCGTTTCGCCGCTCGAAGAACGCAGAACCCAGCCGCGGACTCCCCGTGAGCGCGCAGGGTTGAGAAGGAAAGATTTCGCGCTCTGTAGCAAAGATGCGTGAGAACGATCGCGCGGATGTCATTTCGTTAGCCCAAATATCGCGGCAGGTGCGCGCATGCGATGAGCGCTCACTGCTTAGCGGAGGAAGGATAACTGCGATCGAGGAAGAACAAGAAGAGGACTGGATGAACTGAAAGATGTGGAGAGGCAAGCAAACAGTGGCTATATCATAACGTTTTTCGGTGGGACTCTTGTTGCACGTTATACGATGCCACATTCTGGTCCCTTTGAAAATCCGAACAGGAGGGTTTTTCCAGATGTCGTTGTTCCATGTGTGGAAACAGACTGTGAGGAGCCTGTAGCCTTTATACGCTGTCCGTATTGTGACAGGTGCTGCTCCATGCCCTTCCACCTGAGTATCACTGGTGTTGAACGTTCATACATCATTATGTACCTTTCTCATTGTCTTTTGGTTAGGAACCGGTCGCAGGAAAGACCCAAGTGTTACTCTTCACAGCATGCTGCTTTTCAATTACTCTTCATAGCATACTGCTGGAAAATGTCTGAAAATTGTGTAGATCTCAGGGTCCCTCAAATATCAATCAGTCATTTGAAACGCAAAAACACAGCTACGCAGGAGAACGGAACCCCCGACCTCCTTCGCCTGGAACAACCCCCTACCCAGTGTACGACTTGAGTGCAGTGAAATCGCGAACGTACAATAGGCCTCCTCCCCCCCCCCCCCCCCACCTATCTTCGATCAGACATACCCTTCAAACCCTTCCCTTGTAAGGCTACTGGACGACACAAACCTCGCAACGATAAGGGTGAGCCCTAAATCCATTTTTTCCTATTCTTTGCTGCCGCGGCCATAAGCCGAACGCGGCTCTCGCAGACCCTCTTTCTATTAGGCTGGTCGGAAAATCTTGCTGCTTTCCCCAAAAGGTATCGCTATTCCGGCTTCTCTCCCGCCTATGCAGTAAGTGTAGATTGTCCAACACACACTGTCCGCTGGTTGACTAACGTTGGTTTCAACACAAATCATGTAGTACTAATCGAAGGGTGGAGAAAACGAGGGATGTGCTCAGGAAATCTAACAGCGCTGACAAGGGAAGGATCTGAGGCGTATGTCTGAACGGGGGGAGCGAGTCATATAGGGAGAATCCCCACCCCTCATTTAGTATAAAATTGTGTTTATTTTTTGTCATGTCCTTAAACACAAGGAGTAGGGGGTCCTTGAAGCTAAAAGGAATACGGCGCATAACGAGTTTGGGATGTTGTACGCCCGCGATGCGTCTGCCGGCAAGCTGCTCGGAGCGAAGTGGAAGTGAGGTTGCTTCACGCGAGGAAGGTCGATGGGTTTATTCTTGTGCGCTGCTGCTTTTTTGCATTTCGAATGTCTGGTTGAGATTTGGGGGAATCTGACGTCTATACCATTTTCAGACGTTATCTGCGCATTTTCTAGCTGTACGCTGTGGAGAGAACCTTTCTAACGACTTGTTTACCAGCGATAACGTTGACCAGTGATGCTCCGGAGCGGCCCAGGCATGAGATCGCGGTGTCTTCCTACATGGTTATGAGAACGCAGCCTAAATCCAATTGAAGACGTACCCTTTCCTCCGTAACAAGAGCTCCACCCGAAAACGTTATCGTATGTCCACTGCTTGCTTCCCTCTCCACGTCTATCAGTTCATCTTGCGGATCCCAATCTTCTTCTTCTTCCACCACTTCCAACTGTTCGTCCTCGTCAACTTCAAGTTGACGTGCTTCGAAGTCCCTGAGTATGCTGGTCATCCGTTCGGCCAGCTTGATTTCTTCCCTCGAACGCTCCTTGTGGCCCACACTTATCGTTAGCGGGTGGATCACCACTCGAGCATCGACGGGCATTGTTGGCGTTAGGTTTTAGAAAACCTGCAGACCTCTGATTTCCAGGTGACAGGCAGACATGAGGGAAAGAGTGTATCGATGCCGTTTAGCTTAATTTGTGGGATCCGCACACTTTGTTTCTCCTTTGAATCACCTCCGACGTCACAACGTGGTCTCCTTGAAAATCCTAGCAGGATGGTTTTTCCCGAGTCCTTTGGTCCATGTATGGAAACAAACTGAGGAGCCTGTAGCCTTTATACGCTGACCGCATTGTGCCCAGTGCTGCTTCATGCACTTTTTACCTGTGTATCACTGATGCTGCACTACATCATCATGTTGAATACCACAACGTACCGCTGGAAAATTATGCATAAAAACGTCTGAAAATGGTATAGACGTCAGAATCCCTAAATCTCAACCAGTCATTCGAAATGCAAAAACGCAGCGGCGCGCAAGAACCAAACCCCGACCTTCCTCGCATGAAGCAACCCCACTTCTACTGCGCTCCGAGCCGCTTCCCGGCAGAGGCATCGCGGTCGTACAAGACCCCCAAACTCATGGTGCGCCGTATTCCATTGTGACTTCAAGGTCCCCTACTCCTTGGGTTTAACGACTTGGCAAAAAATGAACATATCGTTATAATAATTGGGGGGGGGGGGGGTCAGGATTCTCCCTATATGACTCGCTCCCCCGTTCAGACATACGCTTCAGACCCTTCCCTTGTGAGAAGTCAATCACAGCCACTTCTGAGGCGATGATTCATTCGAAACGTCAGGGCGCAGAAAGAAATATTCACGGACAACTTCGCCCTTGGAACAGCACTAACAAAAACAGCCCTACTTTGAGTTTCTGCCGCGACCGCAGTGGTGCATAAGTGTACGCTGGCCAACTTCAGAAGTTGGCCGAAGCTATTCGACTGGAACGTTCTGAGCGCGACAATGCTGTCTGCTTCACGACGACATTCGTCCCCACGTTGCGGAACTAAGGCGCAAAGAATAATTCAGTGCCTTAATCATAGTAAGGGGAAAGTAAAGGAATCCTTACTTGCCTCCTGATTTCCGTTATTTTGCGCATTGAGGCGTCATTTTCGCGATATCAAATTCAGCGGCCAGGCCGAATTCGAAAACAAGGTCGTCTGTTTCTGAACTCGCAGTAGCCCAGTTCTGGGCCAAGGAAATCAAAAAGCTCGCATGGTTGGGCACGTTTTAGGCAATGATGGAGATCGCGTGGTTGATTGAGTTCGCTTTGTTATAAAGCATAGATTTTTTAAATAATAAATGAATTCCTTTCAAGATTTTCCTGAATCCAACACAAACCCTCCAAAAATCTGCTGGCATGTGTAGGATGCATTTAACTATCGTTGTGTGCGCAATTTAAAAGATTCGTGATTGGGAGGTGTTCGAGGAACAATTTCAGTCTTATCTCTCTGTTATTATTATAATAAATATCAGTAAAGGTTTTGTTCGAAATCGAAGCAGTCGTAGACCTCTCTCTCATTTTAGGAGCTCCTATCTAACCACGAGACTCGAACGGCAGAAGTGGACTCAACGGTAGCGTTTGTTAGGTGTAGTTTTCAAATTTGCGAGTGTAAACGACCCTATTTCTCTGTTGCAGTTCTTCGTAGAGGATCATATCCAAGCAGGGGATCAGATTGTACAGCTTCATGAGGTTGGAGGGCTTTGGTAGAACGCCTTCACGTCGAATAAAGAATGAATGCTTTCCAGAGCTGCAGTCGCGCCATTCAAATCGGAGATGGGACAATCAACCTGGTTACGTCAGAAATGTCGTTGTGCTCCGACGACAAAGACACTGTCCTTGAGGCTCTGCTGTCGACGTCTAGGGCAGGTCGAGCTCACACGCTGTTGGAGCCGGCTACGGACGTCCTGAGAACTTCGGAACAGTGCTCAAATATCTTGAACGCCACAATTGTTCTGAACACCGATGACCCGACGTCTGCAGTGGAGGTTTGCCGTTATCTTCGGAGTAAATAGCATCTTCTAAAACATCTGCTAGCCTTGAGGCGTATGATAGCCTTAATTCAGGAGCTTTTGCTAAGCATAAGAAGCTAGGCGTGCCAATGTAATAAGAAAGTGGATAGAGACATCCAGATAATATCTCGGTTCTATAGCGGCCGAAGAACTGTCTCTGGTCAGGCGCATATCTAATCGTAAGTGGCGAAAATGAGTGCCACTGCTAAAATCTCCACCCTTCAAATAGTAGAAAAGTGGGTTTCATTCTTGCATAGTCCTCCAACCCAAGGAGCTAGGGCCTCTGAACCTTCAGTATGGGATTGCACTGGAGCTCGCACCTGACACGTTTATGCGCACCCTACGTGGAGATAAAGGAGGTGGAAGAAGACACCGCTACAAGCAGCGGGTGGCTGGTCAATGGAGAGCGATGATACCTCTTAGGCGCGGGCGCGGTCGGGTGTTCGATTCACATGCCTTGTCCGGTTTTTGGATTTCTAATATTCATTACTTGTTTGGTATCTATCACCTTCCCAATTCTTCCTATGCGTTTATTCACCAACCAGCCGTTCAGAGGCCTAGCGGCCGCCAAACGTCTGGTTGGGGATTTCGCATTCAAGCTCCGAGAATACAACACTGCCATCATTTTTCTTCTTTAGGCCTTCTTACTTTCATTACAGTAAAAAAGTGGTGTCACTATACACTACAGAAGAGTGTAGTGGGAGATGGTAAGGTAGAATCTTCAAAATTGCCCTTATGAAGTCTGTCCACCCGCTATCGCTTGTACGCGACTTACTCTCCGAAATGCCCGTTCTCTACCGTTATACCGTTTGCTGTCTGTTCTCGTCGCGCACGCTCATTGCACGAAACCTTTAAAAGGTTTTCTGAAGAACGAGTGCATGTTGCGCAAAATGTAATCTATCGCGCGTCTTCTGAATCCGGGCGCATGTTGCGTAACGTCTGTGACACATTTGCTGAGTCTCAGTGCACGTGTCACGACGTTGCCAGGACGTCTCGACACGTCTACTAAACACGAAAAACGTGGCACGACGTCTGTGGCACGTACTCTGAATAGCGACACACGTTGGACGATACTGAGAGAAAATAGTGGTCCCAGTTACTCGCCCCCCCCCCCCCCCTTGCTGGTCACCCCTTACTGGTGACCTATTCACTGGTCCCGTTTTATTGGTCTCCCTTTACTCTTTTGCATCCCTACGCACATTGGACGACATCTGCGGCACTTCTTCTGATTCCCGGCGGTCGGCTGCCCGCTCAAAATGTCTGAAGTTTCAACGATCCAAGGATATAGTTTGCCAGCAATGTCCCATGGTTAAGCTCGAAAACCCGGCTGTGGTCATACTTTGATCGGCTGCCCTTCATTGATCATGTGGGACACACGATAGATGACATGAGATTGACTAGACAGCCATTCTCGGCTTGTAGACTGGTGCCATCATATGCTCTTCTAATTGCTTTATTCCTGTCTGGTTGGCAAGGTCCATTCCCCCATGTAGTCAAGGGTCCTACCAAAAATCAGAAGAAAATACAAATTGTTGCATATAGAGGGGCAGCTGATGAGAATATCTCACTGAACACGTACATCTCAGTCAACAGTGGAATATATGCATAGGAAAAGTTGGGAAGGATAAGGGTACCAAAAAAGGAATGAACACTTACTTTGATACTTTGATGGTCCTTTTGTCGGCTGGAAGTCTTCTCAGCGGGGGCCACAACTCTTCCAGACCGCTCGATCTCTGTCTGCTTGCATCCAGTAAGGCAGACTCCGCTCTCTCTGAAAGATCTTGAGAATGAGTCTGCCCATCGCGTTGGCGGTCGTCCCAGTGGTCTCTTATCGTCTCTCGGGAGCCATTCTGTGACACGGAGACTACATCTATCGTCCTTTCGTCGAAGCAGGTGTCCGGCCCAGCGATATTTGGACTTCTTCATGTACTGCAGCGGGTCTGCTAATTGCGACTTCTCCCGTAGCTCCGAGCTTCGTAGGCCTTCTTGCCATTGCTGACGAAGGCTTGTCCTCAGAAGACATCTCTCCAGTGCACGATGCGTAGTTTCCATCGCTCTGGCGATTGTCTTGTTGTCGGGCCAGGTTTCCGTCGCGTAACACATCGCAGGCAGTACAGAGGCGTTGAATGTCGAGGCCCTGAGGCCCGGATCCTTGACCTGATCGGTGACTTTGCGAATCGAACTGAAGGCTGCCCATGCTGCGCGTCTCCTGCTGGCGATTTCAGGAGCGAGGTCGTTATCCATGTTCAGGTCTCTTCCCAGATAGATGTAGGAGTCGACCTGTTGTAGAGCGACTCCATTTAACCTTACGAGTCCCGTGTCACACCACTGGTTGACCATAAACTGCGTTTTGGACATATTCATGTCCAATCCAATCTTCATACCTGCCACATTGAGCTCGTTTGAAAATGAACACTAAAAATGCAAAATTAATTCGAGGTCAAGGAATCGACCATCCGACCCTGTGCCTACGATGCGCCGGTCGAGGTCGAGAAGGGATAGAAAAAATTTTCACCCAAACTCTGCCTGAGGGATCTGGAGCGCTGATCACGAACATGATATCCATTTTTTAAAATTTCGGTCGATTACTACGGTAGTCTTGCACGTGTGCAAGCGATCCCATAGTAAACTTTGAGGCTCCCTAGCTCCTTGAGTTTAAGGACTTTGCAAAAACGGAACATCCCTTCCTACTAATTGAATTGAAGGGTGGAGAATCTACCTGTAGTATTCGTTTTCGCAGTTCAGACATACGCCTGAGAGACTTCCCTGGTGAGGACAAGCAAACAAAATTAATCAGTGTTGGTCGACCGGTTCATATCGTTCACTGTCGAACGGCGGTAGTACTCCTCCGATTATTCCTTTTGTCACTCCCCCTACCTCCCCTCACCACCCTCGCCTCCATCTTACCCATGCCGACAGAATAGCAGAGAAACGGAGTGAGAATCAAGCACGGCATGCTCGTTGCACAAAGCCTTTAGAAGGTGTGCTGAAAATCCAACGCATGCTGAACAAAGTCTGATTTGTGGCGTGTCTTCTGGACCTGGACGCACGCTGAACGACGTCCGTGTCTCTGAATCAGGACGCATGTTGCTTAACGTCTGTGACACATTTTTTAAGTCCAAACGCACGTGTCTCGACGCTGCCACAAAAAATAACGGGTGTCTATGACACGTATTCCGCATCCCGACATACGTTGGACGATACTGAGAGGAAAGACTGTTCACCCTTGTTGCCCCCTTAATGGTTTCCCTTTACTTGTCCTCACCCCTTGATGGTCCTCTCTTACTAGCCCTCCTTTGCTGTTCTCCTTACTGGTGCCCCTTATTCTTCTTAATTCCGACGCCCGTTGGACGGGCGACGTATTCGGCACGTCCTGTGAATTCCGACGATTGCTGGACAACGTCTTAACGCGTCTTCTGAATCCCGACGCACGCTGGACGACGTCTTCGGCGCGTCTTCTGAATTCCGACGCATGTTGCACGGACGACGTCAGCCCGTCTTCTGAATCCCACGCACGCTGGCCGACGTCTTCGACACGTCTTCTGAGTACCGTCGTGCTGCCCGCTGAATATATTGTAAACTTGGGTGATCCGGCCGCAAAGGTTGTATTAATAAGTTCGCAAGCAATAGCCCATGGGTATGCGCAAAGAAAGCCCGGCTGGCATACGCCGCACTCTCGCAGGCATCTCCTGGCTTCAGCCTCCCATCTCCGTTACTGCTACGTTACTTTAGCCGATCTATCTACCATTATATAATTCGGTTAGCTGCACGAGCTGTAGATGATGAAGCGTACCTCATGCAGGTTAGGAACCTGCGTGAGATACGCCACGTCGAACCCCGCGCGGACAAAAAGCGCTTTTCAACATGGGATGCTGCAGCAGCTGAGGAAGCGGAGCCTCCTGCTTGACACAGCGGCATCTGCGCACGTTTCTGAGCATCCGTATCCAGAAGACGGGTGCTCTACGTCGCGCAACAAGCGTCTGGAGTCTGGAGAGGTGACACCGTCGTCGTACGACGAGCGGCCACATTCACAAGGGAAGGGTGTGAGGCGTTTGTCTGAACGGGGGGAGCGAGTCATATATGGAGAATCCTCACCCCTCAATTGGTTTGAAAATGTGTTTATTTTTTGCTAAGTTGCTAAACCCAAGGAGTAGGGGGTTACAATGGGATACGGCGCAGCACGGGTGTGGGGGTTTTGTACGCCCGCGATGCCTCTGCAGCCAGTGGCTCGCAGCGGAGGTGGGTAGAGGGTTGACTCATGCGAGAGAGGTCAGGGGTTGGCTCCGCTGCGTTGCTGCACTTTTGCATTTCAACTGATTGGTAGAGATTTGGGGATTCTGACGTCTACACCATTTTCAGACATTTCTGCGCATTTTCCAGCGGTACGTTGTGGTATTCAACATGGTGATGTATAACACCAGTGATACACAGGTACGAAGTGCATGAGGCACCACACTGGGCACAATACTGTCAGCGTATAAAGGCTAGGCTCCTCACAGTTTGTTTCCATACATAGATTAAAGGACTCGGGAACGGGAAAAACCATCCTGCTCGGATTTTCAATGGAGACCACGTTGTGACGTCGGAGGTGGTTCAAATGAGAAGCAAAGTGTGCGGATCCCACAAATTAAGCTAAACGGCATCGATACACTCTTTCCCTCATGTATGCCTGTCACCTGGAAATCAGAGGTCTGCTGAAGGTTTTCTAGAACCTAACACCAACATTGTCCGCCGATGTCGACTGGTGATCCACTTGCTCACGCTGAAGTGTGGCCGCCCACCTTTAGACAAGGAATCTTCGAGGGAAGAAATCAAGCTGGCCGAACGGATGGCGAGCATACTCAAGGACTTCTAAGCACGTCAACTTGAAGTTGACGAAGAGGAACAGCTGGAAATGGTGGAAGAAGAAGACTGGGATCGCAAGATGAACTGATGGACGTGGAGAGGCAAGCAAGCAGTGGGCATATGATAACGTTTTCGGGTGGAGCTTTTGTTTCGGAGGAAAGAGTACGTCTTCAATTGGATTTCAGTTGCATGCTCATAACCATGGAGGAAGACACCGCAATTCACTACACAGGCACTTTGTACTTGTGTATCACTGGTGCTGAACATTTACCACCATGTTGAATACCACAGTGTACAGCTGGAAAATGCGCAGAAAACGTCTGAAAATGGTATAGACGTCAGAATCCCCAAATCTCAACCAATCAGTTGAAATGCAATAATGCAGCGACGCAGAGGAACCAAACTCCTGACCTCCCTCGCGCGAGTTAACCCTCTACCCACCTGCGTTCCGAGCCACTGGCTGCAGACGCATCGCAGGCGTACAAAACCCCCAAACGGTGCTGAGCCGTATCCCATTGTGACCCCCTACTCCTTGGGTTTAGCGACTTGGCAAAAAATAAACACATTTTTAAACCATTTGAGGGCTGAGGATTCTCCCTATATGACTCGCTCCCCCCGTTCAGACATACGCTTCAGACCCTTCCCTTGTCAGAAAGGCCGCACATGGAATGCTGTTGCAGCCGAGGAAACACAGCCTCCTCCTGCTTGACACAGCGGTAATTGCGCGTTTCTGAGCGTCCTGATTCCGAATGCGTGTCACCGACGTCTAGCGTGAGCATGTGAGGACTACTGAGGGAGTGGTGAAGGGACTCTAGGGTGGACCAGGAGAGCTACCAGGAGGGAAAGGAACAACCTCGAGGAGCTACCAGGACGGGGAAACCAACAAGAAGAGACCAGTAAAGGAGTCAATAGTGGAAACAACGAAATGGGCCAGGAGTTGGGACCAGGAAAGTGGGGGAGGCAAGGGAGGGGGCAACCAGCAAAGGCGGACCAGTAATTAGATCCATTAAGAAAAAACGAGTAAGGGGAAACGTGGCGCCCGGTTTCGAAGGCGTGTCAACGATATTCGGAAACACAAGCATGAGAGCAGTAGCGGAGGAGCCACCTGAGGGCAGAAGTACTGCGTAGCAGAAAACGATTGCGTTACTGGACGGTCCGGAGAGGGCCAATATAATACGCAATACGCAATAATCCTAGATGTTAGCGAATTTTAAGCTTTACAAAAAACTACTTTCCGTAGGTTAGTGGTGTTGCAAAGACGCGCGAAGCGCGCAAGTGCGAGACCTGCCGTTAGGCGTGTCGGAGTACTTGTTATATATAGATAAGTTTCCACTATAGGCCGCCAAGTACGTGTTCAATAAGAGCTTTTCATAGGATGCCCTGGCTATGTACGAGACTTTGTATTTTCTGCCTCCCTAGCTATTAGGTTGTAACGAAATAAATGGCACTGAACCACTGTAAATTTAAGCAGTTAATATCTCGGCTTGTAGGCAAGTTTATTAATCGAAATAAAAACCTTCTGGTTCCACACATCTTTGCCAACGTGACACAAGCTTTTTTGTCCCAGTAGCATAAAAATCAGAAGTTCTGGAATTGACCAAATCTTCGAAGGCACTTTCGGCATCCTGTTGGTATCTGAATATTTTCCCTACCAAGAAGTCGCCAAGATGCTTGAAGAAATGGTAGTCTGTTGGGGAGAGGTCGGGAGAAAACGGAGGATGTGGTAGAGTTTCAGTGCTCAGCTCATTCAATTTCTGCAACGTCATTCGTGCTACATGGGGGCGAGTATTGTCGTGCAGAAGGAGAACTCGCCTTCGGTTTACCAAGGCCGGCCGGATATCCTTCAACTTTTTCATCATTTCTTCGATTTCAATGCAGTACTTCTCTGCCGTGATGGATTCACCGGGAGGGAGGAAGCTGTGGTGAATAATTCCCAGCGAACGCCACCATACTGTCACCATTACTTTCTTCTGGTGCAATTCCGGCTTCGCAAAAACCTTGGGCTCTCATCGCTGTCGACCCACTGTGCCGATCGTCGCCTGTTGTCGTACATTATCCATTTCTCGTCACAGGTTACGAGGCGATCAAGGAATGGGTCCGTTCCGTTCCGTAGAAGCAGTGCGGACGAGATCTCATATCGTCGGTTTCTTTGCTCCTCAGACAGCTCGTGAGGCACCCTCTTTCCAGCTTTTTGGTCTTTCCAATTTCCTTCAGATGTCGGGCAGCTGCGTTGTGACTGACGCCAAGAACCTTCGCTATCTCCCTGGTACCTTTGTGTGGACCTCCTCTACCACATCTCTCAGCTTGTCCTCATCAACACCACTATGCCTCCCACGACCTTCATGTTCTTCCAAGCTCTCATCTCGATTCCGGAACTTCTTATACCAACGATACGCCGTCCGAATTGTGGAACATCCTTGACCGAATGCGGCGTTGATCTTCTCGTCCGCCTCCTTAGCTGTAGTGCCCAGCTTGAATTCATACAAGTAAATGCCTCGGATTACCCTTTTGTCCATCTGCAAAAAAGTCAATAAAACTGTAAAGTTTTCCCACTTTCACATAGAAAGTTTGGTACTCACCGGTAGAGCAAAGTTTGCGCTTCTAAATGATATGCCGCACGTTACGGTTTGTTCTTGATCAAACGCGTAAAGACGCGCCAAAAAATGGCGCGACCCAGTGCCATTTAATTCGTTACAACCTAATAGCTAGAGCAATTATGAGAGCATAGCGCGTGCCCCATATGTTCAAAGAAGGACAGCCGATCGCCGCACAAGTCGAGTTGTACCGTACTGCCCGTCGAAGATGTGCAACTAGACACAGTGATGATGACGGGCGGGTAGCTACTGCGTTCCCTGCAGGTTGGCGATTATAGGTCATCTTCTAGCGTATAGCTAAATGGCGGCTCGTTATCTTGAAACACGTCTGGTGAGCCAATAGGGGCCGCCAATCGTCTGGTTGGGGCTTCGCCCCCATGCTCCAAGTACTGGTCCAGGGCCTATACACCCTCTGTCGCACGTACGCGATTTTTTATCCGAAGTACACGTTCTATACTACGTTGTAAGCAACAGATTGTGAAAGTCTCAATCCAAATTGGTTAATCTGCGGAAACATAAATGAAACCAATCGGTATTGGTAGACCGCTCGATACCATTAACAGTCCGACAGCAATAGTATTCCTCCGATTCCTCTAGTCATTCTCCTTACCCCCACGTCCACCCCGCCAATAGTCCTTACCTTGTGCCGGAGTGAAATTAAAAAAGACGTAATGAGAGTGAAGTACGCGCACACTCGTCGACCGAAACCTTTAAAAGTCTTCTCACGGGTGCTGTTCAAAGTATGATCAGTCTTCTGGATCTGGACACACGTTGTACGACGTCTCGGTCACGTGTTCTGAATCCGGTCGCATGTTGCATAACGTCTGTGACACATTTGCTGAGCCACAACGCACGTGTAGCGACGTTGCCGCAACGTCTGTGACACGTTTTCTGCATCCCGACACATGTAACACGACGTCTGTAGCACGTTTTCTGAAGCCAGGTATACGTTGGACGACACTGATAAAAACCCTGTTCCGCTCTTCGTGGTACCCTTCACTGGTCCCCCTTGCTTTACTGCACGTCCCCCCCCCACCACCCTTTGCTGGCCCTTTTACTGGACCCCTTACTTGACCCCCTTTACTAGTCTCCCTTCTACTGCCCCCCCCCCCCCCCAACCGGTTCCCCCTTACTGGTCCCCTTCACTGGTAACCCCTATACTGATCCCCTATTCACTGGTCTCGCCCCCTACCTGTTCCCCTTTCACTAGACCCTCCTCCCTTCACTGGTAACCCCTATACTGATCCCCTATTCACTGGTCTCGCCCCCTACCTGTTCCCCTTTCACTGGACCCTCCTCCCTTCACTTGCCCCCCCCCCCCCCCCCTCCATTATGGCTGGTCCCTCATTACTGGTACCCTCTTCCCTGGTTATCCATCGGTGACCTCTCTTCTGAACCTGGGCACCCATTGCGACACGCCGTCTGAATCCGGACACTCCTTGCGCGACATCGGTGACACCTCTTCTGAACCCGTACGGCTGTCAACCAACATAGGTGACACGTCTTCTCAACCCGACCGTCCTTTGCGCGACATCGGTGACACGTCTTCTGAACCCAGACACTTGTTAAACGCCGTCGGTGAGATGTCTTCTCAACCCGGACGCCCTTTGCGCGACATCGGCGACACGTCTTCTGACGCGCGCAACACGAAATGGTGACATCTCCTGGAAACTACCTCCCAGAACGGTCCAAGTGTTGGACATGGGCAGAATCGCTTCTCTCTGGAAAATGCAAATGTCTTGACCCAATGCAACTCTGCGCGGAGTTAGGGATGACGGAAGCTGGGCCGTTGGCGGCGTTAACCCTCTGCCTACGCGCTAAGGGCGCGGCTAAAAATAGCGATATCGAGCAAGCAATGGTGGCCCAGTGGGTAGTGGGGCGGCGTAATCCCCATGATTGCTGTTTCAACCCAACTTGAGATCGCCCTCCGTGTGCAGGCAGAGGGCTAACACCGCCAACGGCCCAACTTCTGTCGTCCATAACTCTGCGCAGAGTTCTATTGGGATCGAGATAATTGCAATTTGTTGTTTCCCTGAGAGAGGCGATTCTGCCGATATACAATACTTTGGCCGTTCCGACCTACCGTTTAGATAGTTTCCTGGTGAGCCCGGACTCCTATTACTTGACGTCTATGAAAGGCCAGATTGACCTACGGAAGGACGGACAGGCGGACCGACAGACACAACCGCTTATACTCTTTTATATATAGTAGGACTTTTTGTCAACGATAGGGGGCAGAGACATTCTTCGAAAGGTTGATCACGATGATTCACCGTGAATGTGTGTTCGCTCTTCTGACTACGCGGTTGTCATGGGAAAATCTGATGCGGCACTATTGCACTTTCCCTACTCCTAACTCTGGTCCAGGTCGAGAAGAGGTAGGAAACAATTTTTCACCCAGACTTGCCTAACGGGCTATTTAGGGCGCTCACTGATCACGAATATGATACCTATCTTTGAAATTTTGATCGATTACGGTAGTGTATCACATCCCATAATAAACTTTGATGGACCCTAGCCCCTTATTATGCTGGACTTTGCAAAAATGGAACCTATTGTTCTACGACACGAAAGGTTACTCCCATATTGGTGTTTTCGCCGTTGAAGCAAACCCCAGCGACACTTTAATGATGAGTAAAACGCACACATCTTTACTCCGACTCTCTTTGCAAGTGGACAGAGCGCGCAGCTGAAATGGGTTAGAGAAGTAGCGCGAGTGATAGATTTGTTGGTGGGGAATCGGCCGCCTTGGATGTTTGCCCTGTCCTAAAGATAAGTGGGGTTCTATGCTGCTCTTCTTTGCTTTAACTCTGTGGTTCGTTTAGAGAATGGACATGACAATCAATTTGATCACCACTCCGGACAGTACGCAGGATCCGAGACACGAGGACACGAAGCAGGCAACAGAACTGGAGGTTTGCTCTATGCGATTTAGCAGACTTTCTGGAATTCTTAGCTCAGCTTGCTATCGCGTTTTACCGCTCTGTGGCGGTCTTCGTCAAGAGAGCATCTATAGTAGAGGTCTACATTTAACAGTGGCGATTTGACGATTCTAACGAATCAACGGTATTTTTGTTAAAATCTGTCCTATAGGTTGACGAAATTTTCCAGATATTTAAAGAGCTTTCTTAATAAAGCTACCACTCTTCCTTGTCTGTCTTCACAACCCCACCCTCTCGTCCTCCCGATTAGAAGAGCATCTGAAAAGCTTTCGTATTCAGTAACAATGATAAAAAACAAAAGAGTCTCCTGAACCGCAACGAGCGGCAGGAATTCGCCTCGTCTTGTACTGTAATTCAAAAGGGTTGTCGCATACAACGCTTGAGCTAAAGCTAAAAACTAAACTAAAAACTAAAGCTGAGTACTGCAAAATCTTCAATTCGACATAAGTTTTTGTTAACAGAGCAGGTTCGGATTATATGAAACTTGCCAAAAATTCAAGGACATAACGAGATCTTGTGGCAGAGCCCCTCTTGGTTGGTTCTGCTTTCAGTTGTTCATTCTCTGAGTGTTTGTTATCGCATGTACTTTCTGATCATTCTATTACACTTTGGTCTGGATCGTTAGCCAATGTCATGTGGATGTCATTCTATACTGTTTCTAATTATATTGTTCTTCACATGGATTTTAGCCGTGTAATAAATAATAATAACCGGATGAGAGATCTGGCGATAAATTTGGTGCTCTCAACCTAGCAACTTGTGAAGGCAATTTTGAGAGAAAAATTCACCATGAAATAGCAAACTTGCTGCAAGTAATTAATGTTGGAACCAAATAAGGTGCTTTTGATCATAAGGGGGAAGGGGCAGCTCTATATGTGAAGTTGTGTTCCCTTTCGATGCTCGACCATTGTTCTTTCTCCTTATTTTAGTAGGTAGCTCTCACGTTTTAGGCAGCAACTGGCGATCTCGGGCAAATTCAGGAGAGAGAGATAGTGTCGAAATCGAAACATTCCATGCGAAACTGGACACTTCGAAGAAAGCCAGATTTGGGTAAAACCAAACTGATCAGTTTTCATACCAAAAAGAACGTCTTCAAGTGAAATCAGACCATCTTTAACGAGATAATAAATTTTGCTTGGGTTTTTTTTGTTTTTTTTTTTAAAAATTGGGAAGTATTTTGATGCACACTTTCAAATGTTTTTGCTAAGATCTCCGCTTTGTCCTTAGCAGTAAAGTGCGAAACACCGTGGTCGTCCACCAACGCAGGAAAAGAGTACTTGGGATTGACTTTCATTCACATCAACCTGAAGAAGCCATTAGGGTTGCCTGATGATACAATCCTCTTCTCAAAAGGTGCAGAAAATTTTTTCAGTTTTCTAGAAAATTTGTTAGACAAAACTTTGAAGTACTCCATGTTCTTCTCGCAAGGAGAGCGGACTGCTCGTTTCCATGCCATCTCCCGACGGTTGGCTAGAGATACCAAATATTTCGGCCATTTCGACTTATGCATAGGCTTCTTAGTCCACGGCACAAAGTGTGCGATACAGTGCTTAAGAACCGAGATCAGCAGTTCGTACATGGCATTAACAGTGCTTAAATTGGAAAGAGAGCCTAGCCAGTCGACGTTCCTCAAATAGCTTAGTATTGAAGGGTAATCTGCTTTGCTACAGTTCTTAACCATACGGTATAGTGGTTGAATGAGGCTCCCTTTTATACAGAATTCAATAACTGAATGATCGCTGTTGCCAATGGGCACTTTTACAACGACTTGACTCACGAAAGAATGATCGTTCGTGAGGACTAACCAGGAAACTATCTCAACGGTAAGTCGGAACGGCCCAAGTGTTGTATATGGGCAAAATCGCCTCTCTCTGGAAAACAATAAAATGCAAATATCGCGACCCCAAACAACTCTGCGCAGAGTTAAGGGCGACGGAATTAGGCCGTTGGCGGCGTTAAGAACTATGTCTACACGCGGGGGGTGGGCCCAAGTTGGCTGGAAACAGCGATTATGGGGATTACGCCGCCCCTTTTCCCACTGCGCCACCAACGCTCGCTCGTCATCGCTGTTTCCAGCCAACTTGAACTCGCCCACCGCGTGCAGGCATAGTTCTAACGCCGCCAACGGTCCAACTTCTGTCGTTCCTAACTCTGCGAAGAGTTGTATTGGGGTCGAGATATTTGCATTTTGTTGTTTCCCAGAGAGAGGCGATTCTGCCCATATACAACACTTCGGCCGTTCCGACCTACCGTTGAGATAGTTTCCTGGTAAGTCCAAGATATTATTGCCTCTGGTACCTCTTGCAACTCGCTGAACGAAATTATGCGAAGCACACATTTCCAAGAATTCTGAGGATGCTGGACTATTGCCCTTCATTTGTTCCCAAAGAACGTCAGGATAGTTGAAGTCCCCAGCGATAACGCACGTGTAGTTGTCCGCTGCCAGATCGCTCATAGTTTTCACTAGTTGTTGGTTTGCAGAGCTCGGACATGATGGTGATCGGTAGACTCCAATAAGGCGCAGGGGGAGAGTGCCTAGATCTATGTCGCAGCACAAGATCTCATAGCCACCCGGAGCCGATTCGCAAAAAACAGTCTTCGGTTCAAAGGAGGACTTGATTAAGAAAAGCACTCCACCTCTTTTTTTCTTTGGTCTATCGCATCTAAAAACTTCGTACCTGCTGAAAATTGGACCAATGATTGGTGAAAGATCCACATCCCCTTTAAGCCAGGTCTCAGTTAGGATTACTACTCCATAGTCTATAGTGGCAAGGCGATACGACAAGGAGTTCGCGTTTTTCAGAATGGAACGTATATTAGTTAGGCAACATAACACAGGTTTAGCTTTCCGAGGAAGACCTAGAAGTTTCCCGAGCTCTGACCATGTGACTGAGAATGCTGAGAGGCATTAGTCGCAGTAGGAGATACAATTCTGTTGCTACGCCTAGTCACGCTCTTCTTTAGGAAGAGAAGGACGGATAAATACACCGCGACTATCATTCGAATTCTTTAGATAACGTGCTCTGCTAAGAACTTTTTTGGCGAAAAATGAAGCAGGCAATATCACTTTCATTATCCTTCTGTTACCTCGACCCATCCTATAAATGGAAACAGGGCTACATTCAACATCAAGGAAGTCGAGTATTTGACGTACACAGCTGGAGTCATACGCAACTCGATGAGAGGGTATTGGAGAACGGTTCTCAATAACACCGCTGATAATGACCGAACGAGATTGCTCAGTATCACATGCACTACCGATAGGAGGATGCAGAGTCGAAGGAGAAGAAATCTGTGACGATGAACGAAACGGAGGCGATGGTCTAGCCAAGTCAATGTGATCGGCAGGAGTGTTCGAAACCTGACTCGCACCTAGTGCATTCTTGAGACTTTGATTCTCAGCTTTGAGATTCTTGATTTGCTCACAGAAATCGTTAACCAAATTCCAAATCATTTCCGAGCGCCTACGATCATCGACGAGGAAAATTTGCTACGACTTTCCTTGAACACTTTTTCTTCAAAAAGTGGATACAGCAGCTTTTCAAATTCTTATTTCACTTTATTTATTAGTACCTGTATCTTCGAGTTTCTTTTCTCGAGCGGGTGCCAGGGGTGTCTCTGTTTGTTGCTGTCGCGTGCCAGAATGCTGCAATGGATCCTCTTCGCCAGAGGGGCACGAGGAGCGACACATCGTTTGTTCGGACTTTCACGACGAACGAGTTGGTGGGTTTTGGTGTTCTCTTGACATCCCGCGGAATCCAGTCAGTGACGGGTCTGGTCCAGTGGGTGTCTGCGAAGTGTATTGCGTGTGTTGCTCACCTCAACGACTTGGTCTGTGCGACAGCTTCTCTGATCCTCGAACGTCGACGAAGCTCGGAACTCCGGAGGCCTCTCATTTGCGTGAGTCGTGTCTCTCCGAGCATCGATTCCGCTCTGCACAATCCTAGTCGTGTGTTGCTTTCGTAGAGCCAGAGGTGTACATTAACGGAAAGCAAACGAACAGCGGAATTGAGTAGGTGGGCACAGAGCGGGGCGTTTTTCGGCTTCTTCACTAGGCTGTTGGTCGTGTTGACTCGCAACCGCATACAGCTGGAGCATTGATAGATGTTCATTCCGTTGAGTGCGAGTGGGGCATAAGAAGCTCTTCCGTTTCTCATGATCATCGTTCTCGTAAAAGCCCTGCACTCTAGTATTTTCATGCAAACAGTAGATGTCGGCTAGCATTCGGTCTACTTGGCTAATGGCCGGTGTTTTGAGCAAGAGGAGCATCGTTAGCGAAGCGAAGACGGTGATTGTCGAACCCTTCTCTTCACTTTAACGACGACGTCGTTGTGGAATGGTGAGATCTTGGTTAAGAGTCTATTGCACAGCTCTCAAGTACTCTTATGTACTGGGTTGGAGCGCGCTATGTGACAAGGGCTCTGATGACCGATTCAGTTTCGACAGCGTTAAATGCCTTCTTCAGGCCGAATGAAAAAAATCACACGTATTATTTTGAGCGAAGATTTCTGGTTCGAGAAGATTTGAAAAATCAGGTTCTTTGTCCACTATTAGCTCCACTCACCCCATCCTAGAGCCGAAAATACCTTCAAGGCAGAGATAGAAGTCATAATATCCGTCTAGTTTCCGCGCAAGGTTTCAGGTATTCCGTGAAGCAAACAATGTGCTGAGCAACTGTGAATTCTAATCGAGCACTTACACTACAGCACTTTGTTCCAAAGGTTGAATTCAGGTCCCAGCTGTACCTGCTGAGCATTCAGTGCGGATGGGACTCGACTTGCCTTCGTCAGACTCGGCAAAGGCAGAGGAGGAGCAGCTGCTTTCTCAGCAGGTTCCACATGATGCGATTGACAATGAATGCGTGGAAGTACACAGGAGAGCTGACATGTCATGTTATCGCCCAGAGGATCACGTGGGCAGCGAAGATCTGCTTCATAGCAAGGTGAGGACTTGATTCCAAGTTTCCGTCTCGCGAAGACGTTAGCTGCACACCATCTTTACGGAGTGCTAAAGGCATGCATGGCTGTGTCAACCACATACAGTTTTGATCACGGAGCAAACGTCCAAAGCGCATCGCCGGTCTTAAAGATGGAAACGAACGTTATGTGGAGATGTCTACCATTCATGTTTACGGTGGAGATGAATGCTTAAGTTTTTACGTATGCACTGTTATTTATTTATTTATTTATTTATTTAATGCACTCTACAAAGAGTGCGTTCAAACGAAAAGTTGTAGTGAACGTTTGCGTACTAGGCGCTGGAGTTCAAAAATGTGTGTCTCACTTTATAACCACTTTAATTTGCGAAATCGTTATGTTATGTTACGTTTCTTGCAAATGCGTGAGGCAAACGTTTGAGAAAGAAAAGACACAACATTTGTTCCAAGATACAACGAAAAATCAGCAGAATACGAAAATCAATATTCAAAAAGAAGTCAGCTTGCCGCAAAGCATTAAATTCTTCTTCTTCTTCAGCGTCTGTCCCGCTTAGTAGCGGGGTCCGTTATTCTGGTGTCATGACGCCACCTCTCCCGATCCAGCGCTAGATCAGGGTGGACACCAGCAACCTTCAAGTCCATATGTAACGTGTCAGACCAGCGCTGCTTCAGACGCCCTCTAGGCCGTTTTCCTACCACCTCGAACTTAAGGCCTATATTGCGGACGCTATCTTCCTTTCCACGCAGAACGTGGCCGTACCATCGTAAGCGAGCTTCGCGCACCTTGTCCGCTATCGGCGCGACACCGAACTTCTGCCGAATAGCATCATTTCTGATGCGGTCCATGCGGGTGACTCCAGCCGTCCAGCGCAGCATCTTTGTCTCCATGATGCTGAGGCGCGTTTCAACCTCCTTGGTCGCAGGCCAACATTCAGCACCGTACATCGCTACCGGCCGGACAACTGTTCTATATATTTTTGACTTCAAGCGCTCTGGTATCTTCCTATCGCAGAGCACGCCAGTCAACGAGCGCCACTTGGACCAAGCTGCACTCACGCGTGAGTTCACTTCAGTCATCAGATTGCCATCAGATGCTACTGCTGATCCCAAGTACTTAAAAACCGAAGTGCGTGGGAGCTCGATGCCGTTAACCTTGATGGAGCTGGACTCAGTAACGTCTGTCGTTAGATATTCGGTCTTCTTCACGTTCAATCTGAGTCCAAATCGCTCCAAGCGATCACACCAAGCTTGCACCTCTCGCTCCAGTTCATCTTTATCTTCGCAAGCGAGCATTACGTCATCAGCATAAAGCAGTGTCCAGGGGACAGGCTTCTGAAGATCTCGTGTAATGGCGTCCATCACGACAACAAAAAGGAGTGGGGAAAGCGCAGAACCCTGGTGTACCCCGACAGAGATGGGGAACTCCATCGAGGTTCCGGCTGCAGCTTGAACTCTACTCTTTGGGCAAGAGTAGAGGATTCGCACCCACTCTATGAGCTCTTCAGGAACTCCACGATGTCGCAAGGCGTACCATATCACTTCACGCGGTACGCGGTCAAAGGCCTTCTCCAAGTCGAGGAAGGCGATATGCACTGCCTTCTGTTTCTCGCGATGCTTCTCTATCAGGAGGCGGGCGGCGTGTATGGCATCAACAGTGCCACAGCCAGCCACGAAGCCGCATTGATTGCTGGAAAGCTGGACGATGTCACGAATTCGTCCGTCGACAATTCGCTCAAAGATCTTCATGCTGTGCGAGAGCAAGCGAATCGGACCGTAGTTGGAGCAGTCTGCAGGACTGCCCTTCTTCTTCCAAATCGGAATCGTCGTACTTTGGCTCCAACAGTCAGGTACTTTCCTATCTGCTACAACCTGATTAAAGAACTTCGCCAACCACTCAGCCGGATACCAAAACTTTGACTTCCACAGGTCAGCCGCCACGTCGTCGGGCCCGGTCGCTTTGCCTGGCCTCATCTTCTTCAAAGCCGCTTCAATCTCCTCCACGGTGATCATTTGAACGGGGCCGTGGGTTGGAGCCGTTGAAGGGATGGCTGGATGAGGAAATTCTACCGTAGAGATTTCCTCAAAGTAATCGCGCCATCGCTTCAATGCTTTCTTGCGGTCCATAAGAAGATGGCCGTTCTCATCATTGATGCCGAAGAACTTCTCGATGTCCTCGGTCTGGCGATGGCGATTCTTAGCAAGCCGGTACAGATACCGCTCGCCATCGCGTGACTCGAGTTTCTCGTTGACATCTGCATAATGAGTGGCTTTTGCAACAGCCACGGCCTTCTTTGCAGCTTTCCTCGCTTCTTGGTACTTCCGCCAGTTATCGGCTGTCTTTTCGCCGAGAAACACGTGATAGAGCGACTTCTTCTCTCGCACTTTTGCTTTCACGTCGTTTGTCCACAGCCATGTCTGCTTGTTGACCTTCCGTCGCCCAGGCTTCGTAATGCCAAGTTCTGACTGTGCAGCTTGACGAATCGCATCGGTCGCCTTCTTCCAAGTTTCGCCGACAGTCGTGACTGTCGGTAACCGCAGGCGAGAAATCACAGCTGCTTCCTTCTCTCTCATTCGCCACCACTTTATTCTTGGTGCACCGCATCGCTCGACCTGCTTCAGCCTCGGAGGGGTGATCTTCAAAGTACAGATCAGCGGTCGATGCTGTGGGGCGACCGTCTCATACGGCACGACCTTCGCGTCTGTGACAAGACTCCGGTCACGATCCTTAACAAGCACAAAGTCTATCTGAGACTCGGAGCTCCCACTATAGTATGAGATGAGGTGGGAGTCGCGTTTTCGGAAGACGGTGTTCACTATGGTGAGGTTATGCGATTCCGCATAATCAAGAATACGCTCACCATCGGCGTTACGTGACCCGTACCCGAAACCACCATGACAGCTGTAACCGTCCTTCGTAGCACCTACGTGCCCATTAAGGTCACCAGCGACTATGATGACATCTTTCGACGGTATCTCTGCTGTCTTCTCATCAAGTAGGCTCCAAAACTCATCCTTGGCTTGCTCTGAGCAGCCGGTCTGCGGAGCATACGCAGAGAAGAAGTGATAGAGTCGCTCCTTAGCGGCGACAACGATCTTCATTAACCGATCGTCAAAGCGTTCGACGCTTACAATCGAGTCACGAAATCGTTCGGAGACGATTACACCGACACCACTGGTGGTCCTGGGACTTCCACATAGAACGGCCTTGAAGCCACGTCCTATGTCCCTTGACTTGCGGCAGGACCACCTCGTCTCCTGCACCGCATAGAAATCAACTCTTCTACGCTCCAGTGCTTCAACCAACTCGCACGAGCGGCCCGTCAACGTACCCACATTCAGCGTTGCAACGCGGGTCCTGCTTACGTTACGGGACTTTCGGACCAGCTCAGTTGCCCCCGATGCCGTTCTCGCATCAGGGACCCTCGCATACTTCTCACACTCGCCGGGCTTTGCGAGTGCGCGTCGGCTCCCGCGGACGCCGTAGCACTCGAAATACTTGAACTGTCATACACCATGTGATGTGACATGGGTCTTCGTAGGCCGGCCTGTCACAAGGGCCTGTCGCCTGCATTCGAGTGTCCGTGCTTAGCTTAGCTCACCAAACGAGCAGTTTCCAGTGGCACCACGAGGAGGAACGGACATCGCCACCGCCGCAAAGCATTAAATGCCCATGAAAAATCGTATCTGTACAAGATGGTTTTCACACGGCCCTTCATCTATCCCGATGTTAGCAGGGACTGAATGTTTTTAGCAATTTTCAGGTAGAGGCTACCCGCTGTGTAGGTAAAAGAGATTGCTCGATACCTAGCTCTAGGACGGGCAGGCATAATTTGGTAATACCGCCTCTGGTGTCGGGAGTTTTCATGTTAAAGAATTTGCAAGATCCGGAACCAAGTGTGAAATGCAGAAGCTTGTGAATGAGGCAGGAATCAAGAACCTTGCGTTTGTCCTGCTTAGTGGCGGGGTCAGCATTCCTGGTGTGTTGGCGCCGGGGGTTTGCGTTAAATTTTTTTTCTGTAGATTTTTAACGGCTATTTTTTCGAAAATTTTTGCGCTAAATTCGGTAAAATCGTTAACAAGCGAGATCTTTCTCTTTATTGATTTTTTTCGACTCCAAATACATGATGTTTTATCTACCTCTTCCCCCTTCCCGCTAATACTTCCTCACCTATGTACTGGCAAAGAAACGGAGTGAGAATCAGGCATGCACATGGGACGGAGTCCCAACTCACTTGTCATCTGTTGCCACGACGTCAATGACACTTCTGCACCCCTTTAGTGGTCTCTTTGCTTCAGTGGTCTCCCTCCTACTGGTCCCCCTTACCCGGAATCGTCTTCTGAATCCCAGCGCAAGTTGGGCGACATCTTCGGCACTTCTTCTGGATTCCAACATTCTATACTTCGGACCTAAACCAAATAATTTTGAACGAATATTCGAATAAATTTGAATATTCGAATATTGATTATTCGACTATTCGACAAGGTCCAAAACTCGCGTATATTCATTACTCGAATATTCGGTTTTTCATAAGACCGAATATATCCGTTTATTCGTTTATTCGAAATTTTTTTGAAAGGGCACAAGTATACTACTTACGTTGAACGACGTCTTCAGCACGTCTGCTGAATCCGTTCGCACGTTGGACGACGTCTTGAGCTGTCTCGTTCCCCTGTTGTATATTTTGGTTGATAGAGGTAGAAAGCATATTCCAGTATCATTCGCTCTGCATAAATAGCAGGGTAGCGAATGACAGTAAGCAGAGCCTAAGCTCTGACTCAGGTGTATGTTTAATATCTCCCGCCTCAATAAATATTAAAAGGAATTGGAGTGCCTCACCAGGGCGATAGCCAATCCCAGCGAGCTGGAACCCTACCACAGGTTCAAGCGCACGTCTTCTGAATATCCACGCATGTTGGACGACGTCTAGCGCATGTCGTCTGAATCCCTACGCACGTTATACGACGTCTTCAGCACGTCTTTTGAATTCCTACGCAAGTTGGACGACGTTTTCAGCACGTCTTCTGAATCAAGACGCGCGTCCGCTGAATATGTTGACAGGGTGCGCATTAATTATGGGTCTCGGCGAAATTTTGCGGATTTGAACCGTGAGCTACATTTTTTTCTGAAAATTTAAGTGCTGTTATTTTGCGATTTATTTATGCTATGCTGCACGAAAACTTTTTTGTACGTTCTTTGCATTCTAAACTACTGTTAAGGCTCATTCGAAGCGTGCCGCCATAATCGGTCTGCATGAGGAAGGTCATGAGTCGAAGAAAATAGCTTATCTTCTATCTGTTTTCCAGCGGTTGGTTTGAAAGACGATTGAACGGTTCGAGGAGCTCGAAAGCACATCGGACAGGAAAGGACGAGGTGGAAAGGTTTCTGCTGCAACGTTTGACACCATGAAAAGAAGGAAGAAATATTGCTCGCCGCTCAATGAGGAATGTGACGAAAGAGAAAGACATCAGCGCTAGAGAAACATCGTCAGAGAAAAGCTAAGACTTCGCCCTTACCGGCAACAGACGGCAAATTTCCTCTCGCCCCAAATGAAGAGCGTGCGGATGAAGAGATGCAGGAGACTCTTGACGCACTTCGCAGATGGCACGCATCGGAGCATCGCTTTCTGTGACGAGAAAATTTTTAGAATAGAACCTATTGTGAATTCACAAAACAATTGGTTCCTCGCAGCAGATAAGAAGAGGTCATTTCTAGAGGAAAAGTCATCGGGAAGACTGCACAAGGCTCAGCGTTTCCTTAACCTAGTCCTATAATCATCATCAGATGCTGCACGAAGAACCTGTCCTACGTTCCGGAAAGCTTGCGGAAAAGAGTGGGAAGTTCCCTCTTCTTTCCCTTGTTTCGTTTCTTATCCTTGTTCTCTGGCATTATTTGGATTTCGTCGCGTTATCTTCGCATTTTCTGTGCCTTTTCATGTCGAAAAGGAGAGGATGGGGAACTTATGAAACAATTATCACAAAAAACTGTGAAAAACTGAATGGTAAGTATCAAGAAGTATAATAATATGCAGCAATCAAATGCGGGAAACGTCCTAGGATCTCCAAAAACTCAAAACTACTGCGGAGAAGAGCGGGCACGCACGCAAGTAATAATTCGGTCAAGGAGCACGAAAAATGCAAACAATTTTCGAAATACGAGGATCGATTGCCACTTTCACTTATTCAAATACGCAAAGGGTTTCCTCGGTATCGCAACGATACTGCGAAAGCTCGTCCAAAAAATCGTCCTAATTCCTTTGCATGAGGAAGAAGTAAGATTTCAAGACTGGTGTGTGAAGTGTCGTTAATGCAATTTAATGGAAATTTTCGTCGTTAGATTTCGTAAATCGTTAATCGTTAGGCGCACATCCCTGGCTGGCGCCACCTCTCTGGATCGAATGCCTGATCGTGGTGTATCCCAGCTAGCTTTATGTCCATATGTAGCGTATCAAGCCAGCGGTGCTTTGGTCTCCCTCGGGGCCACCGGACGCCTCGAGGTCAAGGCCAGTTTTTCGTGTCGTCTTTGGCGAAGAAAAGAAAAGAAAGTACGTGGCCAAACCATCGCAGGCGAGCTTCAGGCAGGCTACTGTCGCGATGACACCGAACCTATGCCGAATGGATTTATTGCGTACTCGGTCCAAACGCGTAACTCCGGCCGTCCACCGCAGCATCTTCGTTTCCATTACACTAAGACGAATTACAATGTAATTCGCGAGTCATGTAGCAGCATAAACAGCTACTAACATAAATGGTCAGACTCCGTAGATCTTTGAGGCTCCCTGGTATCCTCTTGTCGCAGAGCACTCCCGTCAAGAAGGCCATTTGGAGCACGCTGCACTCATGGATGAGTTGGCTTCAACAAGTAGACCGCCATCGGACGCGATTGCTGATCCTACTATATGTAAAGCAGCAAGCGTGTGTGTGTGTGTCGCTGTGTGTGTGTGTGTGTGTCACACCGTCACACTGCCCGTCCGTCACACTTTGAGTTGGGGCGCGGCAGCCGAACACGTCGGCAACCGAGCATGGCGATGCCACAGAAGTGCCGAACACGTCGGCAACCGTGCCTGGCGATGTCGTAGACGTGCCGAACACGTCGGCGACCGTGCATGGCGAGCCGCAGACGTGCCGAACACGTCGGCGACCATGCATGGCGAGCCGTAGACGTGCCGAACACGTCGGCGACCATGCATGGCGAGCCCCAGACGTGCCGAACACGTCGGCAACCATGCACAGCGAGCCGTAGACGTGCCGAACACGTCGGCGACCGTGCATGGCGAGCCGCAGACGTGCCGAACACGTCGGCAACCGTGCCTGGCGATGTCGTAGACGTGCCGAACACGTCGGCGACCGTGCATGGCGAGCCGCAGACGTGCCGAACACGTCGGCGACCATGCATGGCGAGCCGTAGACGTGCCGAACACGTCGGCGACCATGCATGGCGAGCCCCAGACGTGCCGAACACGTCGGCAACCATGCACAGCGAGCCGTAGACGTGCCGAACACGTCGGCGACCATGCATGGCGAGCCGTAGACGTGCCGAACACGTCGGCGACCATGCATGGCGAGCCCCAGACGTGCCGAACACGTCGGCGACCGTGCATGGCGAGCCGCAGACGTTCCGAACACGTCGGCGACCATGCATGGCGAGCCGTAGACGTGCCGAACACGTCGGCAACCGTGCATGGCGAGCCGCAGACGTGCCGAACACGTCGGCAACCGTGCATGGCGAGCCGCAGACGTGCCGAACACGTCGGCAACCGTGCATGGCGAGCCGCAGACGTGCCGAACACGTCGGCGGCACAAAACTTCGGCCCTGGGGATAATCGAGGTCGCTGAACACGAATCTGAAGTCGACCAATCGATATCGATCGATATTATCGATTTTTTGAGGATGACGTTCAAGCGGCACGAAACTTCGGCCCTGGGGGTAACCGAGGTCGCTGAACACGAATCTGAAGTCGACCAGTCGATATCGATCGATATTATCGATTTTTTGAGGATGGCGTTCAAGTGGCGCGAAACTTCGGCCTTGGGGGTAATCGAGGTCGCTGAACACGAATCTGAAGTCGGATCAATCGATATCGATCGATATTATCGATTTTCTGCGGATGTCGTTCAAGCGGCACGAAACTTCAGTCCATTTTCCCGCTTTTTTTCTAACTTGCCCTAATCGACGTAGTTAAGATGTTCTTCCTGAAGAAACCACGACAAAGGTGTCAGCTACAATTGATGATAAGAGGCTATTGCCACGGCGAAGTCGTCAAAAAGCCGTCGGTGCGGCCGAGAGGCCGCACCGACTGACCTTCTCATCACAGCTTGACAATCCCTTAAAGATCTGGTATGTGCGAGTTGATGCTTTATTGTAAAGAAGCTTAATATGAGCAGAAAAGTCAAGAGCGTCATCATAAAGAAAACCTAAATCACTTACACAGCCCACTTTGCTCAAGGAGTGATCACCTAGACTGTAATTGCACGGTAAACTTGAGTCTCCAAGCCTCATGAATACAGTTTTCTCAGGAGCAAGTGGCAATTTCCAAACTTCAGACCACTCCAAGATCCTATTCAAGGCAAGCTGGATTTTGGATTGGTCCCTTGGAACCTCAAGCTTCCCATAGATTTTCAAGTCATCAGCGAATTGTTTGCACACTACCCCGCAGCCTTCCAGAATACCAGGAAGGTCAGCAGTATAGAGAGCAAACAAGACGGGAGACAACTCACCCCCCCCCCCTGTGGAACCCCACTAGTGACTTTCTTCACAGAAGAAAATGAAGAACCAATTCTAACCTGAAATGTCCTGTCATTAAGGAAAACAGTCAACCACCTTATTAAGACAGGATGCAGCCCCAGGCTGGATAACTTGAGCAAAAGTTTGCCATGTTCAACTCGATCGAACGCTTTCGAAAAGTCACAATAAACGATATCACACGGCTTCTTCTCTTCCAAATACTCGGTCCAATCATTTATACATTCCAGTAAATTTGACTGCGTTGACTTTCCCTTCATAAAGCTATGTTGATTGGGCGGAATAAACGAATTCTTATCTAAATGATCAAAAAATGTGTGCCTTAAGAACTTTTTCGATAATGCTCAGAGACAGAAGCGATTTTTATGGTGCAGCATCAGCAGCAACATAAAAATCGCCTCTCGTCGTCGATGTTGCGTATCAGGGGTGTGCGTTTAACGATTTATTGATTTAACGACATTTTAGGCACCATTTTCGAACATTTACTTCTTCTTCACGTAAATGTGTTTCGGACGAATTTTTTGGGTGAGCTTTCGCAGTATCGTTGAATACCGAGGAAGCCTTCTACCTACTTGAACATTCATATTAGGCAGTTGGTATGGTTCTCATATTTCGAGGACTGCTGGTATTTTAACTGCTCCTCTACCAATTTATTTGCGTGCGCCCCCACTTTTTTCTGCAGTAGTTTCGCGTTTTTGGATTCCCTAGGCCGTTTCTCGCATTTGATTGCTACATATTAGTTCTTCATACTTACCAACCGGTCAGTTTTTAACGGTTTTTTGTGATATTTGTTTCATAGGTGGGGTTGGAAAGGCATAGATGTGAAGATTACGTAAACGGAAAAAACTGTTAGAGCACGACTGTTGGTACTGTCACTGCTTCGCTTTTATTGAATTTCGTACTCTGCAATGATTCTGCTTATCATTTTCGTCCTCTCCCAGGGCTCTCTTGGCACTTTTAGGAGGAGCACAGTCATTATAACTTGCGCGTGTCTCTTATGAATTCATTTGGAATACAGAGGAGACAGAGGTTGACAATTTAAATCTACGTTCCTTGCGGAGACAAAAATACTCAATGCGGAAAAATTCGATTCGACTAACAATTTGTCAGCGGGATGTGGCCTTTTGATTCTCTGCTTCTTTCTGACAAGAAAAAAAACATTATGAGTCCACAAACACATCTGTGAACTTCGTAAATATCATCCAAAGACGAACTGCGCCAATGAATTGATGATCCCTGCCTGATCTGAATTCTTCATTAAAGCATTCTGTAATTTCCGAAACAATAGGAATTTTGGGACTTAGCGAGCGCTGGTTCTGCAAAAAAAATCGTCAGGACAAATGAAAACAATCAGCCTTGCTACGGTGCGTAGCATTTTGGACCATTCCAGAAACTGGACTTTCCCCAAGCTAAACGAACTACGCATAATAGGAAATTTGTAACCGTTTGGTTTTAGAATTTTGACAATTTTTCTCGTTTAGCAATTTTATTGATGATAGATGGACTGTTGTTATTTGGGGTGAAGACGAAGACACAGTCACACATATAATTGCCATGGAGTCGAAAAATGTCTAAAGAAGATCTGGTCTTTACAAACTAAAATACAGCCAAGCTGACTGCAGCTAAGAGAAATTTTATTTACCGAATTTACCGATGTTAACGCGAAAATGTTTCGTTAAAAATGTTTCGTTAAAAATTTACCGAAAAAAATTTAACGCACACCCCTGTTGCGTATCCACCGTCTCTACGGCACAATCTTCGCGTCGGAGATTACTTGGTTTAGACAGTTACAAAGCCAATCTCCGTTTTAGTGTACTCACAAAAAACTAGGTGAGGTGGGAGTGACGCTTTCGAAATTTGGCGTTAACGATGCTGAGGTCGTCCGAGTCTGCATTGTCAAGTATACGCTCATGCTTAGGCTTTTCCTGAGCGCATGTCCAAAACCAACATGACAGCTGTAACCGTCATTCGTTGCTCCAACGTGATTAAGGTCACCTGCAACAATAACCACTCTAGTGACGGAACTTCTATTGTTTTCTCATCAAGCAGCCTCCCAAACCCATCGTTGTCCCTTTCGGAGCAGCCAACCTGCGGAGCATGTGTGATGCCGCCGTTCAGCAGCGACTAACGATCTTCATTAGTCGGTCGCTGAAAAGTTTCACGCTGTAACGAATAATAGGCTGAGCATTGCTGATTGGAAAGGGTAGCGAAGCCAAGCAACTCCATGGTGTTCCAATCGTTGTTCTGTTTGTTGGTATGAGATCCTGTGGCGTTGTAAAGCAGAGCTTCTTCTTGAAAGATACAAACTTCGTTTCCTTAGCGACCCGCCCGACGTAAATGTGAGCTCTACCTGTCCTCGTAGGCGGTTGTACTATCGTTGAGAAGTTCGCTCTCGCCGTCCTCCATGCAGAGATCATAGCATTTGTAGCAGGACAGCTGATCCTGGTTTACTCGGTAGCGCTCCTTTTCTGAGTCCCATTCCCAAAGACCACTTTGAAGGGTCGTGCGAAAAGGCGAGTCCTGGTAGTGCAATACACTGAAAGCTGTTCTCGCGTGTCTGACCAGGGAATACCGTCAGCTTCCCATGCAACTTCGGATTGAGACCTATATCACGTGAAAGAGCTCAAGACGCTGATCACAGACATGTAGACCAAATTTGATAAATGGATCTTCTAAGCGAGTTATGTCCGGCAGAAGCCGCGATGTCTTCCATGTGTTAGGCGCGCTCGCTCAATCAGCGTTGGGCGCAGTATTGCGCGGTAATCAGCGGCTCGGCTATCAGACGCGTCAGCAGCGGCGGCAGCGCAGTGGTACAGTGCTCGCTCCAAAGGATTGGGTTCATCGGTTCGTTCCCGCCGCTAAAGGCTTTTTTGCATTTTGTGACCTATCTTCGACGAGGACCTATAATCTCATTTTTAGCACATTTTTGAGCGCGCGGCTTATGACGACTTGCATTTACGTCTATTTGAAGACGGAAACGTGTTTCAGGTAAAATGTTTTATTCATGACGTGAAGCAAGTCAGAAGTTCAAATCAAAGCAAAATAAAAAGTAAAAATAAATTCGAAAATCAACAAAACTTAATAAACATAATAAATAAAAAGTGAAGGCACTAGTTAAAAGTTTCGACTCCACCGACTCCACGACTTCGGTCGAAAAAATTTTTTTCGCTGAAACTTCGTCTAGGGGTTATTTGGGGTGCTGATCACGAATCTGACGTCCGTTTTTCACGATTCGGTCGGAGACCACCTATATCATTAACAAGGGTGGTCCAGGCAGAGTCACCGATTTCGCTGAAACTTCGTCAGAGAGGTTGCCTGGGGTGCTAATCACGAATCTGACTTCCGTTTTTCACGATTCGGTCGGAGACCACCGTTGCTACAACTGTTCGGCCGAAATCGTGTCGGTGGAGTCGGAACTTCTAACTAGTGCCCAGCGAAATCGGTGACTCTGCTTGGACCACCCTTTTTAAAGGTATGGCTGGTCTCCCACCGAATCGTGAAAAACGGATGTCAGGTTCGTGATCAGCACCCCAAATAACCCCCTAGACGGAGTTTCAGCGAAAAAATTTTTTCGACCGAAGTTGTGTCGGTGGAGTCGGAACTTTTAACTAGTGCCTTTACTTTTTACTTATTATGTTTATTAAGTTTTGTTGATATTTTATTTTATTTTACTTTCTCTTAATTTCTGACTTGCTTCACGTCATCAATAAAACATTTGACCTGAAACACGTTTCCGTCTTCAAATAGACGTAAATGCAAGTCGCCATAAGCCGTGCGCTCAATAATGTGCTAAAAATGAGGTTATAGGTCCTCGTCGAAGATAGGTCACAAAATGCAAAAAAGCCTTTAGCGGCGGGAACCGAACCAATGAGCCCAATCCTTTGGAGCGAGCACTCTACCACTGCGCCGCCGCCGCTGCTGACAGGTCTGATAGCCGAGCCGCTGATTACCGCGCAATACTGCGCCCAACGCTGATTGGGCGCGCCTAACACATGGAAGACATCGTGGCTTCCGCCGGCCATAACTCGCTTAAAAGATCCATTTAGCAAATTTGGTCTACATATCTGTGACCAGCGTCTCGAGCTCTTCCACATGATATAGGTCTCAATTCGAAGTTCCATGGGAAGCTGACGGCATTCCCTGGTTAGTATTGCTAGGGGACTAATTTGGTTAATCTTGCTCCATCTGTTGATAACTACCAGACTCGACTGTAGCAAGCGAATAGCTACAGCGGCCCGTCGCTCCCAGGAAGACAACCACCCTGGTTGTATTTCCCACAATTGAAGTAGTGGAAATCCAAAATTGCAGCTGCCCACCGCCACTCCGAGAAATCTGCGGACGAAATTCCAAACCATGTGGGCGCGTTGTTGACACGCTACATGCAGAATGACCGTTTCAGGAGTAAGGGTGACGCGACGATCATCACGGCCTGGTTGGCGTAGTGGGTAAGGCAGATACTTCAAGAGCGGAAGGTTATGGCTTCGATTGATGTGTTGCGCATTTTTGCATTATTGTGATCGTCATGCTAAGATAACGAAAAAGTGCTCTTTGGGAAAATTTTCCCAAACAACGCGCTCGAAGTCTGGTTCCAAAGAGTTATGACTTATGGAAACGGACAGTGACATAACAATCTTCTTCGCAGTATATTGAGAATGTTGATAGATAGATAATACGGAGGATTTAGGTCGAAAATCAGACTGATCTGGCTCAGACTGAGATCTCTCTCTTGCGTGATGAAGAAATGGATATTAGCCGATCCGTAAGTCTCAGATCTGTCAATTCTGATATAGGTTTCTATTTATTCGGGATTACATACTTCTGATAATTCAGCTAGAGAGAAGTTCGGTCTGTCGAGACGAGGACGTACAAGTGTTTCAGAAGGGAGCTGTCGAAGATAATGGGGTATTTATTGTTGTTCTTTTCTGTCACTTTTCGTCGCTAGCGCTTCGAGTCGTCCATCCTTATAAGTAGATTGAGAGGAAAGAGAACAGGTGCGGCACCTTGCAGCTATCATTCGAGCTTTATTGGTCGGCGAGTATCTGTGTGTCCTCGAAAACGCGGAGTCGCAATAACATCAGGAGTTGTAGGTCTGTCCATCCGTTGCGCATGCTGACCATGGAACTGTCTCAGGTGTATGGTTGAATAGCGAAAACGAATAACAGCGAAAATCTCCACCCTCCAAGTAGTAAGCTGTGTTCCATTTTTGCGAAGTCCTTGAACCCACGAGCAGGTGCCCAGAAAGCAGGAATTGAGTACCACCTTCAGCATCTGACACGTACGTGTGCGTGTCCTACGTTGAGATAAGAGAGTTGAGGAAAGATAACGAACCAAGCAGGTCGGTGGCTCAGGGGGGAGGAGGGGGGAGTGACAGCGCTTCATCGCCAGGGGTAGAGGTGTTCGACTGTGTGCCCTACCGAATTTTTCCGTCTTTTATTGTTCGTCCCTTGTTTGGTGTTCATCATCTTCCCAACTTTTCATGGGTATATATTCCACTACAAGTGCTCCGACACGCCTAACGGCGTGTCTCGCACTTGCGCGCGACTTTGCAACATCACTGGCCTAGGGAATTTTTTGTAAAACTTGAAATACGCCATCATCTAGGATTTGCAGCGTACTTTGTTAGCATCAAGCCATTCACCACCGAGGTTCGCGAGGTTTTGCCCGTATCCGAATAATTCAAAAATCCGGGGTCCGCAAAATAGCGTTATCCAAATCATCCAATTATCGGAAGATTTTCGATCGGATCCGATGTATACCGTCCAGTAACGCCATTGGTTTGTCCTGCGCAGTACTTTTGCCCTCAGCTTGCTCCTCCGCAACCGTTCTCATTCTAAATAGCTTTCGTCACCGGATGTCGTTGACACGCCTTCCAAATCCGGACACCAGGTTCCCCTCACTAGTTCTACTTACTGGATCTAATTGCTGGCCCGCCTTTACTGGTCTTCCCCTCCCCCCTTCCTGGTCCCAACTCCTGGCCCACTTCCTTGTTTTCCGAGTGGCCGCTCGTCACACGACGTCGGTATCACCTCTTCTGATTCCAGATGGTTGTTGCGTGACGTAGGGTACCTGTCTTCTGGGTCCAGGCGCTCAGAAAGGCTCGCCGTTGCTGCTGTGTAGAGCAGGGGGAGGCTGCGCTTCCTCTGCTGCAACAACATCCCATGGTAAACGGCAAACGTTGCCCGCGCGAGGCATAGGGTTCCATGAGATCGCACGTGGTTGCATGGGGCGTATCTCAGGCAGTTTCTAACCTCCGTGAGATACGCTTGAAGGGCGAGTAGCTAACTCACTTATATAGTGGTAGATAGGCCCCCAGGAGCGTCTTCAGTAGAGCTTTTCGGCAGCTACCCTCTCTACCCCCTCCTCCTGGCGCGTGTAGCACAGTCGGAGGAGGTACGGCTGTGGAGTGCACACGATACCAGGTTTTTGCTTCGAATTTCTGCCTAGGCCAACCAAGCCTTCCATTCCTCCGGAGTCAGTGAGTTGATGCCAGACTTGTCTGGGAATGATAAAGCACTGACTTGTCAATCAGATGGCCACCAAAAATCATTATTTACGCCAAATGCGTAGTCAAATTGCCTTCACAACGTCCCGTAGAAGTAGAATGGTGCATCCTAAGAATTGATTAACGCCGTCCTTTATCCTTATTTTTTACATCCCTCGCTCATGTACGACACTGCATTCTCACGACCTCCAGAAGAAGCTACACAAAAGAGGGTTATTTTGGGTGCCGATCGCGAATCTAACGTGTTTTTGAAATGTCGCCCGACTATGGTGGGTGCGGGGGGCAAAGCCATCGGGTCACGATCGTCTCGCGCAGATTCATCCGCATCTACCGTATCCTATCGTGCACCACCGTTTCTGACAGATGTCTTCCAACTGCTATCTTTAACATATAATCGACCTCTCTGTAACATTTTTTGAAAGGTCGACTCACCACAACAAGAAACCAGTACCGTCCAGCGGTATGCAAGAAGATAACGGTAAGATATAGCTGCTGTCCTACTGGGATTGTTGTAGCTACCCTAAAGCTACTAATTTCTACTTGTGCACTGCTACCATCGCATGCTGCTCGTGATGGCTGATGCTTCACTTATGCCCACACTTGAAGTGGTCCATGCCTCATATAGTCAAGATTCCTCCCAAAAATCTTCTGCAAATTCAGAGTATCGTCTATAGAGGAGGGAAAAGGGGTAAAAAGGGGTGGAGATTCTTGCAGTGTCGTTTTCGCTGTTCAGACATACGCCTGAGACAGTTGCCTGGTAAGGTTGCAGTAAGGAGGAAAATTAGTAGGAGAGGCTGCTCGATGTTGCTAGGTGCAAATAACTGTTCGGTCCCTCCAGTTGCGACTATCGTCAAGTCTCGGAATCGGTGTTTGTTGTTTGTTGGAGTTGATTTAGCCACACAAGGGTGCTAAATCCTTTTATTGACAACACGTTTCGGCAAAATCGCCTTTGCGTTCTTCAAGGACCGAAGTGTGACAGAACATTCACAAGTTGAACGGCCAAATCCCCCAACAAGGTCTTAAAGGAACGCCAACGAAATACCCAGTAAACACAAGACATCGACTGCAAAAACAGCCCTTTCTAGGGAAGAGTTTCGACCACCCGTGCAACTTCAAGTGGAGACCAGGGTCGTTGGAAAGAGCTCGGAATGCTGATTACAAATATGGGTGTCAAAACTGTAACAAAAAAACTGAGCGAGTTGCGGCCTGTCGAAATTGGGTGGGCTGCACTGCAGGCTGGCCGAGCGAAAGAGCTGGCGAGAGAGCGGTGAGGGACGGCGGCTCCGTAAGCATGGTCCCAACATCGGCGGTGCGCAGGGATAGTAACCCGGCTCGTCAGGTGTGAGGTCGTCGGTTCTGTTCCCACAAGTACTCCGGCACGCCTAACGGCGTGTCTCGCACTTGCGCGCTTCGCGCGACATTACAGCATCATCGACCAGTGCAAAGCAGTTTTTGTAGATCGTAAAATTCTCTAACATCTACGACCTGGTGCCTACTTTATCGGCGTCAAGCCGTTCACTACTTCGGTACCTTCAACATCTGGCATACCACCGATTCGCTCCCGCGACAATCGCGTCGGGATCCCTCATCTAGCCAATCGCTGATCTCGCCAAGCTCGCCTTTCGCGGACCGATACAGTTGCAGCGGTTGCAATCGTTGTGCAATGCGCAGCGATTCGGACAATCGCTGAAGCGACTCGGAGGTATGCCAAATGCCACAGACATTCTCTCCGCACCGACCATTAAGTCATTGGTTTGTGTTGCACAGTATTTCTGTCCCTCAGATTGTTCCTCCGCAACCGTTCTGATGCTCAACAGCTAGCGTTTCCAGATATTGTTGACATGCCTTCTAAAGCCAGTTTCCCCCTCACTCGTTTCTTCTTGCTTGATCTAATTGCTGGTCCGCCTTTACTGGTCTTCCCTTCCCCATCTTCCTGACCCAGCTCCTGGCCCACTTCTTTGTTTCCACTATTGACCCCCTACTGGTCTCTTCTTGCTGGTTTCTCCGTCCTAGCCCCTCCTCCAGGTTGTTCCTTTCCTTCCTGGTCGCTCTCCTGGTCCACCCTAGAGGTCCCCTTACTGCCCTTCTCCACCACCCCCTTAGTGGTTCTCCCATGCTCACGGCAGACGTCGGTGACACGTATTCACAATCAGGACGCTTGTTGCGCGACGTAGAGGGCCCGTGTTCTGGATCCAGAAGCTCAGAAGAGCCGTCTTCCGAATCCAGAAGCTTGCTTACAGACGCGCGCTCAGTAGCCGCTGTGTCGAGCATGAAGATGCTATGCATATGGCAGATTCCTTGTTCCCCATATGAATTCCCTGACGGCTCCCTTCTTGTTGGTTCCCCGTCCTGGTCCCGCCTCCAGGTCCCTTCTTCCAGGTAGATTAGTAAGGAGGATCCCCTCGGGATCCTCCTTACTAATCTACCCCAATTAAGTAGCCCTCCCACGCTCACGACACGACGACGGGGAGCGAACGTCCATTGCTCGACATCGGTGTCACATCTTCTAAATCCGGTCTCCCTTACTGGTACTGGATCCCCTTGCTGATCCTCCTTACTGCCCCCCCCCCCCTGATCGGTAACTTCCTACTGGTCCCTCCTCATTGCCTGAACTTCTTGGTGCCACCTCCTGCCTGTTTCATTGTTCCCGCTATCGACCCCCACCATCCCGATACCTTCTCCAGGTCGCTCCCTCCTGGTCGCTGATGGTTCTCCACCCTCGACGTCCCCCTTTCTACTCTTTTACCTTCAATGGTCTTCTAATGCTAATGACACGAAGTCGGCTTCTGAGTCTGGACGCTCAGAAACGGGCGTAGGTGCTGCTGTAAAGCACTGTACTTGCCCTGCTGCAGCAACGTCCCACGTATAATAGCAAATTTTGCGCTGTAAATGATGAGGCGTATCTCACTTAGGTTAGATCACTCAAACGTCATCGACCGCTTACTCAATTATATAGGGGTAGATAGATAGATAGAGGACGGTGTCTCCTCTTCTGATTCCAGGCGGTCGTGGTGCAACGAAAGGGACCTGTCGTCTTGATCCAAGCGCTCAGAAACGCGCGCAGACGCCGTTGTGTCAAGCTGGAGGAAGCTGTGCTTCCTCTGCTGCAGCAGCATCTCATGTTCAGTTCTGAATGCGATCCCTCGTCGCAGGACGACAGTGTCTCCTCTTCTGACTCCAGACGGTTGTGGAGCGACGAAGGGGACCCGCCTTCTGGATTCAGGCACTCAGAAACGCGCGCAGATGCCGCTGTGTCAAGCAGGAGGAGGCTACGCGTCCTCTGCTGTAACAACATCCCATGTTGAACGGCAAACGTTGCCCGCGCGAGGTACGCTGAGGCGTCGCAAGGGGTTCCATGAGATTGCGCGTGGTTCCACGAGGCGTATCTCAGCCAGGTTTCTAACCTGAGTGAGATACGCCTCATCATCTACAGGGCGGGAAGCTAACTCGATTATATAGTGGTAGATAGATTCCCATGGCTGCCAGCTTTTTTGCATATCATGATTTATCTTCGAAATGACCTTTTATTCACCTGTCAGAATTATGACACGGGTTTCGTAAAATAGCCGATAAAACTAAATATCATGCACGTATTTGGAAATGCTTGAAGGCAAAAAACTGCTATGGTGACATTTTTATTTCCTTGTTTGCACAAATGGAGTCCAAATCTTATATTGAACAGCAGAAGGTGCTTATAACAACTTTTGGAACAAGGCAAAAAATGTGTGAAGCAGGCAGGTATGTAGGATGATGAGGAGGACCAAAATGTCGTTGATATTCTGCACTTTTGTTTTATGTGTTACAATTCAGCACAAAAGGTCATTTCGAAAATAAATCCTAATGTGCAAAAACGGTAGCCGTGGGAGCTGAAGAAATGACCTCACGCCTGACGAGTCGAAGCACGACCCGTGCGTCGCCGGCACCGCTTTTGGACCATTCTTACGGAGCCCCCTTCCTTCACCGCTCTCGCTGCGGAGCTTTCGCGCGGTCGGCCTACAGTCCGGACCACCGATTCGACTCGTCACAACTCGCCCAGGAGTTTCAATTTGCAATTTTGACACCCATATATCAGCATTCCGAGCTCTTCCTAATGACCCTGCTCTCCACTTGAAGTTCCATGGGGAGTCGAAACCCTTGCCTAGTTAGGTGGATCCACAGACGCGGATGGTTGAGGAGGCCGCCAGCCAGGCAGTCGGTATTTTAGGTTGTGCCTAACTGTAATTGGAGGCTGGTGTTTATATTGGGCAGTGCCTAACTACCAGGGATGTGCGGAAATTTTTCTTGAAAAAGTGGAAGACGAAACACGGAACGGAAACGCTCAAAAATGGCCGAAAACCGGAATACGAAACGCGGAAACGGAAATGACACATGTTCGCCATTTTTTTTTTCAAAAGTGCATCTGAAACGACGTCAGAAGCGGCTTCCATTGCGCCTTTCTTTTTCAGAACTTGGCGAGCAGCAGAATCTTCCACATATTAATACTCATCCTCATCATAACATAACGAAGCAACATTATAAATAATATAATTCATGATATTGCTATGATAACCTTTTAGCTATGGCTGAGCAATAACGAAGACAAATTCAGGGGCTTTTTTCACTATTTATCACTATTTCAGCATGCATTCTTTCCATATCTAGTTCCTGCGACGGGTTTTTCGCTGACTTTTTTGAAGCTGATATTTTTTGAACGGGAGACCTAATCGACTTAACCACTTGAGGTTACTTACAGACCCGCATTAAAAACCGACTCGGGTAAGGGCTAAAACTGGAGGGGTGAGGGACGTTCTGCCTGAAAGCGGCGCGGGCAAAGACGCCGGACAGTGCCTGCGGAGCCAATTAGCGTCGACTCGCGCAGTGACACCCACCGCTTCGCGCTCAGCGAGACAGCCCTCGCCGCAGAGGCGATGCTGACCCAGCCAACCACGGGAGCCAGTAGGTCGACCAGATTTGGTGTGATTACAATCGATAGAGGGATAGAAGGCTCAGACGGCTTGCATTGGCAGTCCAGAAGCTGGGATTTGATCGGAACCCTACCATCTCCTCTGTTAGAATTTCGAGCTCTATCGAATGAGCCAGGAAAGAATCTTGCCTCAATAACCCTTAAAGCGATTTTTTTCAGGCGCTGTTTAACTTTCGTTAAATATCGATTTCTATTCACATATATCAGGATTAAATTCGAGACGTGCTTCCACGCTAAAACTGCACGAGGATTCCAATTAGATAGACGAGAGATCTTTTAACAGAAGTTCAAAGCGTTAGTTTCAACATTACATCTCTTTAGCATTTTGTAACTTTTTTCTTTTTCTGTGGAACCTTATAATGCACACATCACATATTTCGAGACGAAGACTGGATAGGTGCTTCATCGAATCTAATGTTCAGAGAGAATAAATTTCATCACACAATACTTCAAATTGCTCGTCCAGTCGTCTGTGGCTTCTAGCGATGTTTTGACCTCGCGTCCAACAGGCAATGTACCTGCATAGCCAATGTCTCCACCAATTAACGAGTGAGGAAACACTCATGAAATTTCTTGAGAAAACTAGAGTACTTTAGTGTTCTTAGGAGGTCTACCGACTGTCAAATCGAACTCATTATGCAAATTAAAACTGGGAACGTGCTCAACGCACTGAAGGATCAAAATGTCGTTTTCATAAATGTTGAGCCCCTGGTGTGCTCTTAGAAGGTCTCTCGTCTATCTAGTTATATTCCACGCGCAATTTCAGCCTGGAAGCATGTCTCACAATTAATTCTGATATAAATAAAAACTGATATTTAAGGGGAATAAACAACGCCTAAAACCCGCCTTAAAGACAGGATAATTTCTAGCTAATTTGATAGAAATCGAAATTCTAGTACAGGAGATGGTAGAGTTCACATCAGTATTAGCCTGGAAGTATGCCTCGTAGTTAATTCTGATATAAATAAAAACTGATATTTACCGAAAGTTAGCTGCGCCTGAAAAAAAAATGTTGTAGGGGTTATTGAGGCAGAGTTCTTTTCTGGATCATTCGATAGAGCTCGAAATTCTAATATAGAAGATGGTAGGGTTCAGATCAATCACAATTTCTGAACTGCCAATGCAAGCCGTCTGAGCCTCCTATCCCTCTATCGATTGTAATCACACCAAATCTGGTCGACGTACTGGCTCCCGTGGTTGGCTGGGTCAGCATCGCCTCTGCGGTGAGGGCTGTCTGGCTGAGCGCGAAGCGGCGGGTGTCACTGCGCGAGTCGACGCTAATTGGCTCCGCAGGCACTGTCCCGCGTCTTTGCCGATGTTGTTCTTGTTAACATCCCGAATGGCCGCTTTCAGGCAGAACGTCCCCCTCCCGAACTGGAGTAGCACCTAGATCATTTTCCGACCAGGAAAGACATTCCTCACAACACTTTTAAAAACCTGTGGCGTCATGGATGACGTCATGATTGCACAGATATCTGCATGCTCAAGATTAGCAGTTATATTGTAATCACCAACACCAGCACTCAGAGTTCATTCTGTATCTAAGACGATAACTGGATGACTGACTATTCATGGTGCGTCCAAACTTCCACAGAGTTCAATAAGTCACCCTAGTCAATCAAAACAGCAGCTCATGGAAGATATTCGTGATGCTTCATTGAAAAATGAATAGCATAACTCTCTATGAATGAGTGTCACACCTAACGAAATTAAGCACTGATGAACAAGAACACTAATGTAATCTTGGAGCAGACAACCGCATGGCACAACCTTCACTGAACCCTTTGGCTCATGATACTGCGCGATATGCTTACAAAGAATGGAAAGAAATAAAGAATACAAAGTTTTTGTGAGCTATTTGTAACTAATGGATCAAAAATTTTATGATCATTCAAATGTTGAGTGCATTTTCTTTGCATACAATGCCGCATAGCCTTTGTGGCACAGTAATTTTGCCCTGCACCCTGCCGTTGCCATTTTGAGTGTTTTTTTTTGTAGCCTAACCAGTTTCAAGAATATTAATACTGGAGTTATCAAACAGTAATTCTCTCACAATTGAAGGAGAACTCTTTTTAATTGATAATCTGATTGTGTTCAATAGAAAACAGTGTGGAGTAGTGCCCATTTCCGTTTCCGCCTTCCGGCACAAAAACAGGCGGAACGCGGAACGGAACGGAAGAGCCCAAAATGGCTGGAAACCGGAATTCGGAACACGGAAGCGGAAATTCCGCACATCCCTGCTAACTACCCCTGCACTGACCAAGGTGAGACCGCGGTACAGACCTAGTTAGCCCACAGGGTCCCTAAAACAGAGAAAGTTTGCTGGTGATCGTATGACATTCCTCTTCCCGGTTAATTTTTGGGTTCTTACCAGGGTCCTATGTAATATGAAAGAGCTTGAAACCGATTACAAATGTGCAGATCAAATTGCTAAATGGATTTCATAAGAGGGTACTGCCCGGTGTAAGTTTGCGTTGTCGACTGCGTGTCGCGTGCGCTGATGAAGCGTTTGCGGAGCCTTGCGTAATCAGTGCAATCATCAGTGCCAGTCGCGGCGGCGGCGCAGAGGCAGCGTGCTCGCTTTACAGGGAGATGTTTGCGGGTTCGGCTATTATCGATGGTGGTGTTTTAGCATATTGTGATTTAAGGGGGTGTTCGAAATGAGGATAAAGTGACACCCTTTATCCTCATTTCGAACATGTTTTGAGCGAACATCTGATAGCAGCTATCATGTACCTTTCTCGAGAAAGTGGAATGATCACAAATTTAGATGTTCATGCAAGTTATGTAGAAATCGAATGCTAAACTCGTGATCAGCGCCTCAAGTTCGCTCCTCGGGCACCACCCTTGATCGACAATGATGACCAAAGTGCGGACCACGATCTAGGCTCAAGGCTTTAAGCGGGGGGAGGGGGTGAGAATGATAAGGTTATAAGCGCCAATCCTGCCCATACTTATTGAGCGGCCTAACGTTTCGACCTTTTCGTCGTCTTCAGAGGCCTAAAAGTGGTTCAAGACTTCATATTTGTAACTTACCCGACCAAGCGCCTCCTCTTCCCTGTCTTTCAGACATCGTCCTAGGTACAAAAACGAAAAAACCCCAACGTATGAGAACTAAACTCACCCGCTGATCCACCGTTCACGCGGAGCGACGTCGCTACCGCGTCGTCGTCGTCGTCTACTATCGTCGGGGACGCTAACATATCATCCGACGCCATAAATGTCTTAAGTCTCGGTCCTTCCTTTTCGCCCGCACGAAGCGTCAATGCAATAACATATCGCAAAGTTGTAGGGGGTTTACAGAGGCTAAGAGATCTACTTTGAATAAAAAGAAGGCGCGAAAGCAACCCGCAGACTGCTACAAATCATAGTACAACGGTATCCATTCCATTTCCGCGTACATTCTATAAGGAGCCTGCTTCCGTTCCAGACGTCGATGTGAAGTTGAGAATTTTGACATCAAATGTGCTGGCCGTTTTGAGAAATCACGAGCAGCACCGCAGAAACAACTTGACATCCGATCAATGGAGGGGGTTCCAGGAATTACGTGAATTGAGATCGAATGGCACAATCCGTATCTCTGTGAGTGATAAGGGAGGGGAGTTCGTGGTTATGCCACAAGCTTTGGATCGCGAAATAACAGAACTCCATTTGCGGGATTCATCGGTTTACCGACACGCCAGTGCAAATGAGTTTTAGTCACAATGCCGGCGCCTCAATAACATTTGGATGACTTAGGTGCCTCAGCAGGGATTGACAGGAAACTCCTAAGTAGACTCAGACTGGACAACCCAACTTGTCCAGTTTTCTATAGCCTCCTTAAGACCCATAAACTTGCGCCACAAGATATGTCGTCGATGTCGCTGGATACTTTCAAAATAAGACCTATAATAAGTTGTGTGGGTGGACCAACCGATCGCATATCTTGGTTTCTCAACAGAATCGTGAGCCAGTTGTTGACTATGGTTCCCTCGCACCTGACTAATACGAGGCTATTCCTTGACTACCTACACAGCAGACATCTTGAACAAGAATGTGTGGTCGAGTCCTTTGATGTGACCTCGCTCTACACAAACGTCCAAAACGATGATGCTCTTCAAGCGTTGTCAGAAATGCTTGATCAACATCAGAATAATATTAACAGCTTTGGACTTAGCAAGGTGTGCATCATGACTCTAATCAAGGAGTGCTTAAATTGCAATATTTTTAAATGGTCAGGTCGATACTTTTCACAAGTAAGAGGTCTAGCCATGGGCCAGCGACTTGCTCCGGTTTTTGCCGTTTGCTTTATGAGCAAAATAGAGCAACCGGTTCTAGCACGTCTTCCCTTGATGTATTGTAGATGCATTGATGACTGTTTTATCATAACATCAACACAGTCCGAAATGGACGAGTGTTTCAATTTACTCAATCATCAATCCCAATACATTAAGGTTACGAGAGAAACTCCAAAGAACGGTTGGCTGCCGTACTTGAACACGCAAATTAAAGTGTCTGGTGGAATCGTCAAGGTGAAGTGGTACCGTAAAGAAAGCTCTAAGAATATATTGGTTCATGCGGCTTCTGCACATCCTAGAGCTGTTAAGCGCGCAGTTGTAAGCAACATGTTCAGAACTGCGCACATTGTGTGCACAGGCCCCGAAGAGCGACACGAGTCATTACGGTTGGCTTCGAAAATTGCTCTCTAAAATGGCTATGCGGTACCACAGCACCACAGAGGACTCCGCTCTGTGCATCTTAATCTATCACGCCGAGATAGGGTACCCCTTTGTCTTCCCTTTATTTCTGACACCGTCACTTCCGCCATACAACGGAGCATAGCTCGGGCTCAGCTAGAAGACGATGTTGTTCTTGTTAACATCCCGAATGACAACATCAAGCGGCAGCTAGTCCGAAATAGGCTCTACGATAGGGAGTGCATATCAGAGAGCTGTGTTGTATGCCCCTACAATAAGTTAGGAGACTGTGCCAAAGTTGGTGTAGTCTATCAACTTGAATGCGTGGCATGCAAACAAATATACATTGGGGAAACTGGGAGGGTACTGGCTGTTCGCTTGAAGGAGCACTTATCAGGTAAAAGGCGCGGTATTTTGACTAGTCCACTGGGCAAGCACAGAGTGGAGGGACATAGGGGAGCGGACTTTGACGTGAAGTGCACGATTCTAACGTATGAGACTGACATCTCGTCTAGAAAAGCGTTGGAAGCGTTCTGGATTTTTGCAAGAAATCCAACGCTTAACAGCCGAAATGAGTGTCCCTCGATCACTAGTGACTTCTACCATTCATTCCGCATTGTGAACTATAGAACGACCGGTGGTGACATGCGTGTCCTTATGAATGACTCTGGTATACTCAGTATAGCCAGATCGGAGTGACACAGTATGCCTCATTCGGCAACTAACAACCGCGGTAGCGACGTCGCTCCGCGTGAACGGTGGATCAGCGGGTGAGTTTAGTTCTCATACGTTGGGGTTTTTTCGTTTTGTACCTAGGACGATGTCTGAAAGACAGGGAGGAGGAGGCGCTTGGTCGGGTAAGTTACAAATATAAAGTCTTGAACCACTTTTAGGCCTCTGAAGACGACGAAAAGGTCGAAACGTTAGGCCGCTTAATAAATTGGTCCACCTCAACCTCGTTCGGCACAGAAGCATTAGCACGTTATAAATCATGCCGAGGTTTTACGAAGAGAGAACATGGAGTATACCTGCCCATACTTTTTGCATGACGGTTATTTCGGGCGCTGATAGCGTACTAGAACTCGGAGCGAGTTATAGTACTTCAAAGCAGTTGCTTCAAAACGGCCATTATTTCTGTACGAGTCGGACACTATGTGTCGTCGGTTTGTAATCGATCCGATTACTGTGCTGATATCGGCTCCGATATCTATTACTTTACAAGATTTAACACGAGAGTGGACAGGTAGACTTATGAGCACAAGGTTATTAAAGAGCAACAAGTGGTGTTTACATACATAGACCGAAGAGGGAGTGCGGTCAGTGAAGAAAATAAGCGTCTTATGTCTTCTGGAGAGGGCTTTTTACGGGCATTTCCACGGGCGTGGTCACCGTTCCTTCCTCGCCTCCCCGTCGGATATGATTTACGACTGAGGGCCGTCGCTGGCATATCCGCAGGAACACGTCCCTATGTAATGCTCCGCGGAATACGTTCCGCCAGTCCTTGCTCTTTGCGAGCAACATACTGAATACAACGGCCTCGGTATATTCCACGTACGACCCTAATAGAACGCCGCTCTGCCAGCGAATGGCAGCTGGGCTCCCTGTACCGAGTGACTTCTGAGCGGTCCATCGTTGCCTACTTCGGTGCACAGTGGTGAGCAAACTTGTTCGTCGAGGAGTTCGCATCGTCCGCAAATCTGTCGCTGGATGTGGGGAGTGCCTCAGCTTTTTATGTCTCCGGAATAAACCTAGCAGCAACTCGCCAAATTACATGAGCACAAATCTTAGTCGTCCTGGGCAAGATCGGAACCTTGATTCGAGTCGGGTTTCTCCCGGGAGCCTGCGCTTTTCATCTACATGCGGTTTAATTAACTATGCTCGGACAATCGGTGGACCAACAGCTTGCGGGCGCAAACCAGGGTCGCTAGGATCAGTGAGGTGAGACAGAGAACGTTCCTATGTATCGATGCATATCAGGTGAAATATTCTGCAGATTGAGATGTAGCAAGCAGGGCTATAATGCTAACCATTTCGATAATCGCACTGAAGAACGAGTAGGTTGGGAAAAGTCTTTCTTTTTCCAAAGATTTATTACTTCACAGCTACAGAGTCAAATCAATTAAGATAATCTCCGTTTTGTTCCACTACACTTTTCCAAAGATTGGGCAATTTTCTAATACCTCTCGCGTAAAAGACTGCAGTTCTGGAGTCGAACCATTGCTGAATCCAATTTTTGAGGTTTTCATCCGTTTCAAAATATTTATCTCCAATTTCTTGTTTGAGAGCACGGAGGAGATGCTAGTCGGTAGGGGCCAAGTCAGGGCTATGCGGTGGATGTGGCATTACCTCCCAGCCCAGCTCCTTTATTGTTTCTCTTGTGAGTCTTGCACCATGGCCATGCAGGATCATCACCTTTGACTTCTCAGGCCTCTTTTCTTGAAGAGCTGCGGCGACTTTGTGGAGCTGGCCACTGTATGATGCAGCAGTGTCACTCCACTTCTGCGAATTACCCAGTAAATCACTCCTCTGATATCCCACCAAACACTCAAGGGAATCTTCCTCTCGTGAACATTGAGCCTGAGATCAGGCTTATGTTTCTCTTCTTTTTGTACTCATCGTCTTTTTCTTCGGAACTTGACATACAGAACCCAGGACTCATCGTCTGTCACAATCCACGGCAAAAAACGATTTCCTTTCGTATCTGGACAGAAGAGAAGCAGCGATGGAGAGCCGTCGACCTTTCTGAGTGTCTGACAGTGCATGTGGAATCCGAGCTCCAAATTTCCATGCAAAGCCAAGATTCTTCGGATGTATTCCCACTATCCTATGAGACACTTCGAGCTTCTCTGTCAGTTAATGTGTCGTCTGCCCACTATCGGTACGAAGAAGATGGAGTAGTTCAGTGTCGTCCAATTTAGTTGGCCTTCCCGACCTTGCTTTGTCCTCGAGTGAATATTCTCCCTTTAAAACTTTCCGAACCACTCATAACAGGTGCGATGAGCAATAGATCCCAAGCCATATATATATATATATATATATACAGGGTGGCTGAAAAGTTCGGGCAATTTTTTGCGGTACTACTTTTGACTTTGACATTGAGGTTTTTTGTTGTTTCTGTTGATTCCGTTGTATTCCTCGCGCAATTTTGATCTAGAAAGTGTTGCTCCAGTTTTCTTTTTTTTTCAGTTGTGTCTGTGCTATGTCTCGTGAAAGTGAACGTCTCACCGACGTGGAGTTGCACAAGACGGGAATGAAGACAGCGGACATAGTTTGGACAACCGGCTTCAAAAAAGGACCGTCTACAAGGTTGGAAAGCGCTACAAGGAGACTGGCGGAACCTCGGACTGTCCCCACAGCGGCTGTCCCACCGCAGCGACAACGCCGGAGAACATCAACAACGTTCGTTGTCACATTCGTCGCAATTCTGAGGTATCCAAGAACAAGATGTCTACGGATCTCGGGATCAGTGGAGAACGAGTCCAACATATAGCTAGGAGGAAGCAGGGATTAAGTACCTACTAAGTTGCTTAAACTCACTTCCTCTACGACGCGATGAAAGCTGAGAGGTTGAGGAAATGCAGACGAATGCGTCGGCTGGTCGGCGGTGGTCGCTTGTCGAGGGTGCTGTTCACCGACGAGAAGATCTTCACGGTCCAGCCGGTTCAGAATCGCCGGCAATTGCTCAAAAAGGGTCACCAGAAGACGACGGCCACAAGAACCATTAGCCGCAGCCATTTTTCAGCCTGGGTGATGGTGTGGGTTGGGATATGCGGTTACGGAAAGACGCCACTGGTCTTCATGGAGCACAACATCAAAATCAACCCTGCCAGTTACCAGCAATGTGTCCTCCGCGACTTGCTGGAACCGTGCGCGACGTGCCATTTTGGCGCAACTGGATTTTCTCTTCAGCAGGACTGGACACCTGAGCATTCCGCAAAATCCAAGATTGCCGTTTGCGAGGAGCTGTTCCCAGGCTTTTGGGGCAAGGACATCTGACCATCCTACTCGCCTGATCTCAACCCGATGAATTATTTGGTGTGGTCAGTCATGGAGGAGAAGATCTCTACTACAAGATACACCACTGTGGAGCAGCTGAAAGCGACGGCGATTCGATCCTGGGGCAAGATTTCAGAAGATCAGTGTGCGACCATCGTCAGCGACTTCCCAAAGCGACTGCGATAATGTATTGAAGCCAAAGGAGGCAATTTTGTGCACTTGTTGTGAATTTTTCTGTTGTATTCTGTTGTTATTGATCTAATGAAGTTGCTATTATTTTTGTTCGTAAATCCGTTTCGTTTGCGTAGTTTTTTCGTAGTGCTGAAAAATTGCCCGAACTTTTCAGCCACCCTGTATATATATATATATATATATATATATATATATATATATATATATATATTGTTAATTTGGTCGACTGCCTGACGCGCTGCAGATCCTTTAATGAATTCATGAAGAACGACGTGCCGAAAATGGCCATACGGTAGATCTGGCATTGAGTCCGGAAGATTGGATAGATATGAAGTACAAGAAGGGTCTTGACCTGTGTCCTCGTGCGTACGGTAGACAAACGTGATAGGATTACGAAATAAGCCATCAATATTGGCTAGTGCGTTTACAAGGAGAGCGGTAAAAAAAATGAAGAGACTTTTTTCCAACCTAATAATTATGAGCTAGATTGGCTGCATTTGAGGTTGCTTACACTGCTTCCAGTACTGTCTCCCTGTGTTTTATGGAGGAGTGAATGCTCTGCAAGGGCGACATCGTACAACCAGCATTTTTGCAGCAGCACTGCTACGACAACTCTGCTTTGAATGATGCGGTGAGCCGCAGATCCCTAATGAGTGAGACCCTTCGAACTCTTAACGCCAGTGTTAGAACTTCGACGGTGAGTGAATGGCTGGGAAATCTCCGCTAGCGACTTGTTGTGACTGGACTCCTTGATTTTTGTGTTATTTTCAAGAGCGAGAGCCAAGGAAACTACTCAGTGAACTACACGATTGAGGAGTCGCTCAATGAGGCCAGCGTTAGGGGACGAGACATCTCGATCATGGTATTTCACTGCAGTGTCCAGAGCGAAGTAACAGCTGCTGAGCATTGCTTACGTTTCAGCGAATAGGCGGCAGATTCCGATCGTCCACCTCAACGCACGATGACTCCGTACTCTCCCTGCGCTCACTGCGCGATGAGACAATCTGCCTTCCTCAGCGGATGATGTTCGACTCGCACTCTCTTCAGGTTCCCCACCAGTGCTTGACGTAGCCCCACGCTAAGTGTTTGAGTCTTCGTGGCTGTTTCGTTTAGGTTATTTACGTCAATCCTGTAGAAGACCAACCTGAAGGCAATCTTATTCGGAAGGAGATAAAGGACGAGTTGATGGATAAGCTTCATGAAATGAAGGAAACGTGAGAGATTAGAATTTTTGTCATCTCACTCACCGCTCAGCTGCTTTCCCTAATTCAGATCTACAAGCGAAATGAATGCCGTGTGGCCAGAACTGCTCGCTCGGTTCCCAGAAAGGGCCATTGCTGCGAAGAGCATGGACGCCCGAGCTGTAAGGCTTTAGCGTTTTCGGGCAGAGCTTGTTGTTTCGCTTCAGGTATTTCTTTAGCTGAGCCTAGACGACGCGGATCTGCTCGTCTCCGGCCGGCTGCGCGCCGAGATCGAGTGGGCGCAGATTCGGGCGAAGGTTGCTGACGAGGCGCGACTGCGGATCGAGGTGCAAGCGGAATTCGATGCCTCTTCGAATTCGCAGATTCATCATGCGTGTTGCAGGCACTAATCGAGCGGGATGCTGAGCTCGTGAAGGGCCTGCAGGAAGACGTCGAGCTCTGCAGCTCCGTTGACCAACTGCGAAAAGGTGAGCGACTTCGGCTACAGAGCTTTACAATAGTTCTCAGAGGTAACATGTGGAGCAACACGTTTTAACGTTCCGTTCTACACATCAGCTGCGAAACTTCACTGGCATTCTATTAGGTTGTAACGAAATAAATGGCACTGAACCACTGTAAATTTAAACAGTTAATATCTCGGCTTGTAGGCAAGTTTATTAATCGAAATAAAAACCTTCTGATTCTACATATCTTTGCCAACGTGACACAAGCTTTTTTGTCCCAGTAGCATAAAAATCAGAAGTTCTGGAATTGACCAAATCTTTGAAGGCACTTTCGGCATCCTGTTGGTATCTGAATATTTTCCCTACCAAGAAGTCGCCAAGATGCTTGAAGAAATGGTAGTCTGTTGGGGAGAGGTCGGGAGAAAACGGAGGATGTGGTAGAGTTTCAATGCTCAGCTCATTCAATTTCTGCAACGTCATTCGTGCTACATGGGGGCGAGCATTGTCGTGCAGAAGGAGAACTCGCCTTCGGTTTACCAAGGCCGGCCGGATATCCTTCAACTTTTTCATCATTTCTTCAATTTCAATGCAGTACTTCTCTGCCGTGATGGATTCACCGGGAGGGAGGAAGCTGTGGTGAATAATTCCCAGCGAACACCACCATACTGTCACCATTACTTTCTTTTGGTGCAATTCCGGCTTCGCAAAAACCTTGGGGCTCTCATCGCTGTCCACCCACTGTGCCGATCGTCGCCTGTTGTCGTACATTATCCATTTATCGTCAAAGGTTACGATGCGATCAAGGAATGGGTCCGTTTCGTTCCGTAGAAGCAGTGCGGACGAGATCTCATATCGTCGGTTTCTTTGCTCCTCACGAGGAAACTATCTCAACGGTTGGTCGGAACGGCTCATGTGTTGTATATGGGCAGAATCGCCTCTCTCTGGTAAACAGCAAAATGCAAATATCTCGACCCCAATACAACTCTGCATAGAGTTAGGGACGACGGAAGTTGGGCCGTTGGCGGCGTTAGTCCTTGGCCTGCACGCGTAGGGTGGGCTTAAGTTGGCTGGAAAGAGCGATCATGGGGATTAAGCCATCCCTCTACCCTCTGCTCCTCCGCTGCTCGCTCGTCATCGCTGTTTTCAGCCAATTTGAGCCCGCCCTCCGCGTGCAGGCCGAGGACTAACGCCACCAACGGCCCAACTTCCGTTGTCCCTAACTCTGTGCAGAGTTGTATTGGGGTCGAGATATTTGCATGTTGCTGTTTCCCAGAGAGAGGCGATTCTGTCCATATACAACACTTGAGCCGTTCCGACCTACCGTTGAGATAGTTTCCTGGTCAGACAGCTCGTGAGGCACCATCTTTCCAGCTTTTTGGTCTTTCCAATTTCCTTCAGATGTCGGGCAGCTGCGTTGTGACTGACGCCAAGAACCTTCGCTATCTCCCTGGTACCTTTGTGTGGATCCTCCTCTACCACATCTCTCAGCTTGTCCTCATCAACACCACTATGCCTCCCACGACCTTCATGTTCTTCCAAGCTCTCATCTCGATTCCGGAACTTCTTATACCAACGATACGCCGTCCGAATTGTGGAACATCCTTGACCGAATGCGGCGTTGATCTTCTCGTCCGCCTCCTTAGCTGTAGTGCCCAGCTTGAATTCATACAAGTAAATGCCTCGGATTACCCTTTTGTCCATCTGCAAAAAAGTCAATAAAACTCTAAAGTTTTCCCACTTTTACATAGAAAATTTGGAACACACCGGTAGAGCAAAGTTTGCGCTTCTAAATGATATGCCACATGTTACGGTTTGTTCTTGATCAAACGCGTAAAGACGCGCCAAAAAATGGCGCGAGCCAGTGCCATTTAATTCGTTACAACCTAATAGATTGTATACGTACATATCCAAGGGTCGTTGGATACGCTGGGACATGTTTCGTGACAGCGAAGAGTTATGGAGGGGGAGAGGAGGGGAGGAGGAGGGGGGGGGGGGGTGAACCGAGCGTCCAGATACAACATCTACGACAACATGAGCCGTTATGCAGAACCGGGTAGCCCACGCGCTTCAGAACTAAATTCCAGAAACCAAATTTGCACCCAAAAACTGGTGATGGTGACTGTTTGAGGCATGAAAAGGTTCAGCAGTGGTACTGTGATGCCTGACGTGTTAGGAAGTCGCGGGAAGTCCAGGACATAGACGAATTAGGTATGGAAGAATCTAAGTCATTCATTATAGCTGTGCTCTCACCATTCTCTGAATGTTCTAATGGTTTCGAAAGCCCACAATTTTCGGGAACTCCAGTTCGATACATTAGCAAACCGCGATTTTTCGATTATTCAAAGTTTAATTTTATGTAGGCTAGGGTTTTATGATATTTTCGCAAAATGCAGCACGAAAAATAAGGTGTTGGACTTCATTTTACTTTCCAGTCACAGAGAGCGAGCTCAATCAGGCTCGAAATAGCGCTGGTCGCCGACTGGTGTCACAGCGGATTGAAGAACGGCATGGTGAGACGGAGTGGTTTGTGCCCCCCCCCCCCCTCCTCCCCGGTGATGCCGGGTTTTTCGCCTGGGTGAGAGGCGTTCGTGCCGGCTGGTCGCAGACGCCAGGCCGCCCGTCCAGGTGGCAACACCTGCGGCGCGAAACGTCCGCTCGCCGTCTCCACTCGCCCTTGGACACCCGTTCGTGGACAGATCTCAGCGGCCATGCGACGGCCCGCCGGACGAGAGGACTATCAGTCTGATTTGTTGCAAAGATTCATGTTGGTGTGAAGCGAACATAGTTCTATATCAGAATTTGGAGCTCCATCTAACAAGGGAGGTCAACGAACTCACTGTGGCAATTTTTTTAAAAGATACCTATTGAGGGTTGTAGGGGATTGTCTGAGGAGCACGGTAATGCTTTTCAAACTTTCTGTGGACATCTGCGTAGGTCAAAAATTGCAAAAAACCGTATCACTTCGGTGCGGGCCGAGAAAGCAAAACTGACGTCTGGGACTGCCGTGTCGTAGTTAGAATCTAATCTGCAAAAGGTTTGGGATTGGAGCAGTAGCGGAATTACAAGGATCTCACAATTTGCTTGTTAGTGGTACAGTAAGGGAAGTGGAACATTGAGGTGCGCCGCTCACCACCAAGGTGGTAGCGACTGGATAGCCGAGTGGATATGGGGACGGGCTTGCAAGAGAGTGGTCGGGGGTTCGAATCCGAGGGTGGTGATCCCACACTGGTGGGCTTGCTTACTCCTCTTTTGTCGGTGTAAAGTGTATCTTGAACACTGTAGTGTACCATTCTGACATTATAACTTCATTTTACTCCGTATGGTATGATTTAAAAACAAAAATAATCACACAAAGCAACTGAACTATATATTTTAAACGCAGCTGTCGCCGGTGGTATGCCATAGACCTAATAAGTTCCAGCTCGAGCTTGTCACAACTACCGTTGATGCGAAATTTTTGAAATTTGAAAACAAAGAATAGTTCTTCGCAAGCCCGCTAGGGGGGAGGGGTGTGCAAAGTATGATTACAGGCTAAATCTCACATTGAATTGAACTAAATCGTCGACATTCCTTCTAGAAAAGGTTATTTCTTGAAAAAACAACAATAACATAATTTTGTGTATCACGCCGTTGGAGACATCTCTTCAAACCAACATTCTACACAGAACTCAACTACGAAGATAATATTCAGAAACATTTGAATTTTTATTGTTGTACACACAACATACATAGCTCTCAAAGTCAAGATGAAGTGTCAGTTAGAGTTGATGTCCTACCTCTTCTTCTTCTTCTTCTTCTTCTTCATCTTCTTTTTCTTCAGCGTTTGTCCCGCTTATTTGCGGGGTGCGCTTTCCTGGAATGTTGGCGCCACTTTTCCCGATCAAACGCCTGATCAGGGTGCAACCTAGCCACCTTCAAGTCCTGATGCAGCGTATCAAGCCACCGCTGTTTTGGTCGCCCTCGTTGCCGCCTACCTACAATTTTTATGTCGAAATGGGCGCTTTTTAAATCAAATTGGACACCTTTCTAAGCTGGCCTATAAACTTTGAAATCGAATTGAACGTCTTCCAAATCGAGGCGAGCTTCTTACAGGTTGGACTAAAGACTATCTAAGATGATTAGAATAATTTTCTGTTCAAAGGAAACTTAGAATAACTTTTTTTGAGTTCTTTTTACTCTAGATGCCGAATGAGTGAAATAACTTGAAATTTTTATTTTTTGAGAAAAAATATTAAATTAAATTTTGTTTCAAGGAGCAGCAAGGCTGCAATCATGTCTTGCATCAAACAACTGGATTGCGCCATGCACTCAAAAATTTCAACGCAACGTTTATTTGATTGATAGTGTAAATACATTCTGCCTACATGCAGAAGAAAGATAGGATATGTGTTTTTTTTTACAATTGTTTGTGTTGCACCGCATGCAGGTCTGAAACTGCATGCAAACAGAAATTTTGCTATCAATCGGATGGAAATCGCGAAGTTCCGGACACGGGCGCGGTGCAATCTCTGGTTAGGCAATATAAAATGGCCGCTTTTCTGCTCTTCAAGCTCTAAATCATTGTCTTTCCTCAAAAACTAAAATTTTTATAAAATATGTGTTATGTTATTGGGATGTAAATTAAAACTTCAAAGAAAGTTATACTAAAATTCTCCTTGAACAAAAAATTATTCTAACCTTTTTGGAAAGTATATAGTTTAATGTAGAAGAAGCTCTCTTCGATTTGAGGAAGTTCTCCTTGATTTGAAAAGTGTTAGGTTAGCTTAGATGAGTGTCCAATTTGATTTGAAAAGCGTCCAATTTGATTTGAAAAGTGTCCAGTTCGACTAGAAAATGATATATACCATCTTTCAACGTCATGGCTTCTAAAACGCTTCTAAAAACGAGTGTAAGCAACTATACCTTTCATTAAATGTTATAGGGTTTTGCGTACTGCTAAGATCGTTTTCAATTGCAGCAAACAGTTGGAAAGTATTTCGACGAGGTAGTGGAATTTTATGTGAAATTTTAGCCTGGAAATATAGTTTGCGCGGTTTCGTAGCAGGTTTGCCAAAAATTATTCCTTGGTTTAAAATTTCAAAAATTTCGCATCGACGACAGTTGTGATTAGCTTGAGGTGGGGCTTATTAGAGCTCGAAATTCTGATGTACAACGATATTCGTTTCATACCAACATGAATGGTTACTCTGGCTTTTTAAATCCTCCAACTAATTCGTTAATGATTGCAGTTGCAACAAATCTGGCCGATCTGTGCACTCCTGTCGTCCGTCGCCTGGCTGTTGAGATCTGCCGCGTCCATCGCGCGCGCGACGGGTGTCACAGGGCGAGTGGAGACGCGGCGAGCGGACGTTTGGTGCCGCAGCCGACCCGAACCCCCCTCCCCCATATCTTTGAGTGGGTGGGTGAGTCGGTGCCTTAAATAACAACCCCCCAGGCGAGAAAGATTTGAAGACGAAAGACGAATCAGCATGTAGTCCCTTATACCATAGAGCGGGCTACTACCGCTTTCAGTGGGGCAGAATATAAAATTGCCTCATCCACCCAGACTAGATTGTAATTTTGAACAAATTTCCAATCAGGACGAAGTCGCAAAATTCACCTTCACGTTCGCTTCACCGGAACAAAAAGGTCTAATCGGTGTTTTCGTCGCAGCTCGTTCAAGTTGCATCTGTTCACGGCAGTGTTAATATTTATCACAATGTAGGAAGGTTCAGCTCATCGAGTTCTTCTTTAACCTCAGTTACTGACGTTCTGCCATTACTTCCACGTGCGTGGAACTTTTCTCCGATCTTTCCGCGAAAGCCTGAGGGGAACAGAATTTGTATTAAGAAAATGCAGTTGCAGTTAGTATTATGGTATGACACGTCCCCATACTAATGGAAGATTTTTAGAAGTTCAAGTTCTGGAGGATGAGCTCGAAGGTTTGCCTTCCGCCGAAGAAGCGCAAAGAATTCTTGACAGCTACGATCAGGCTCAGACAGATGAAGAAAATTTGGACGATCAAATACTGGATCTGGAGATTGAGGTCGCTCTTGATTTGTGCTGATCAAGTCTCGCGACCTGAAGTCTTGGAAATGCTTTTCTAGCTATCACTGCTAAAGAAAATTGTGTAGGGATAGCAAACGATGCAGGTGTAGCACGCTATAGAACGCAGTTGCTCACAAGCTTAAGCTTTCATGGTGTAGTGGTGGGTGGAGATGAGAATAGCTGTCTTACGCCGTTTATTCATACAGGAGCTTCGCCTGATGCTTGAACTGGAACGAAGGCGAAACAGGGAGCTTCGAGAGCTGAACGCTGAACTGGCTTCAGTTGCGACGACCCTCGAGAGGAACAACGCGAGGGTCCGCACTCTCGTGCGTCAAGTCAAGAACTGGTGAGGCGTAGAGAAAAAAGGTCGGTTCGTTGTTGTATGACAAAGCAGTGTGGGGTGGAACCGAAGGCGCTATTCCGGGGTCCTTCCTGGTGATGCTTGGCGTTGTACATGGTGCCTTTTGCTCTGTACTGCGTTTTAAAATTCCTATCGTTCTAGTTGCTGTAAAGTCTTGGAGTTTGTTTTAGTGCAGAGGAAGGCAATTTTCTCCCATTGCTGAGATAGACCCCATGCATTGATACAGTGTTCCGCTCTCGATTTAAACCTGAGCACTTTCAAAATCCACTGAACATCATCCAAATGAGACTGAACGCTCTCAGGAGAGAAAAACACATTTCAATATTTTCAAAAATTGTCCGAAAAATTCACTGCTACTGCAGAATTGCATTAAAAAGTGGCTACACCCTCAGGCCTATGGTATGCCGTCGCTCAGAGTTGAGCGACGGCGTAGGCAACAGACACAGTTCGTGGCGGGACCATGCCAGACTGCGGAGAGAGAGAACACGTCCGTGCCGGTTGTGCGGTCTGCCATTAAGGCCCATGCACACTTCTGCGACAACGCGGCGAGACCATGATAAAGCATAGGGCCGCGGCGCGACACTGCGACACGTGCCGCAGGGAGGGGGCATGCACACTCTTGCGGCTGTCGCGGCGGCTATCGCCGGCGATGCCGCGCTGAGTGCCGCAAGCTGGAATGGTTCAAATCATTCCTGGCGGCGCGACATGCACTGGGACGTCGGTCCCGTTGCCTATAACGATGCTCTAACGCGACCGCGCCGCGACCGCCGGATTTCGCGGAAGTGGCAGTCGCCCCTCTTGCCGCGCCGCGGTGTCGCAGAAGTGTGCATGGGCCTTTAGCGATGCGTCGCTAGCGGCGTGTTATAGCATCGCCGGTGCCCCCATCGTTAGCGGCTAGCGATGCCGGCTCGTCGCTGAGCTCGCAGCGCATCGGACCGCATCGCTAGCGATGCTAGCACATCAGGCCTTTGTCATACCATCGCTCACCCCGAGCGACGCCTAATGATATGCTCCCATATCGATCGGGCGGCGCGATGAATCGATATGGGTGCATATCATTAGGCGTCGCTCGGAGTGAGCGATGGTATGACAAAGGCCTCACCCTCCCCTTTTTTCTTTCCTTTCTTTTTCGACATCGCTCATCGCTCTGGCCTTCGCTTCGCTCGGGGTTAGCGATGGCATAACTTAAGTCTTAGAGCTTCATGAATTTTTATTCCTTCAGCGACAAGAACGCTGGTTGCCAGAACTTAATTTCGCTGATTCTAAAGTGTAGAAAAACAAGAGTGTTCCAGTGTCATACGCGCCGAGTTGCGCACTTGTCAATGCTATAGCGGAAACAGTTGTGGAAAGCACTTACATCTTCATTCTACCAATCACATAATTCTAGTAGCATGTTGGGCGAATGTGTGGCGCGGTCCTTTCTTATGGCACACTCTAGCTTTGCTGCTGCTTTGCGCTTTGAAATGAGCTTGATGCCACTATTTTAGTGAGCGAAATAAACATTTTATAAAAACACCAGACGTTCAGCGGCCTCGTGGCCGCCAAACGTCTGGTTGGGGCTTCGCCCCCAAACTCCGTGTATAGAACATCCGGCCGTGTTCTTTTCTTCTTTTGGCCCTCTTACTTTCATTTCTCCTCTCCGAAGTACATGTTCTACTAAGTCCTGAGGAACAGACTGTAAGAGTCTCAACCCAAAGTGCTTAATCTGCGGAAGCATAAACGAAACCAATGGGTGTCGGTAGACTGCTCGATATCGCTAACTGTCCGACAGCAATCATGTTCCTCCGATAACTTCAACCATTCTCCTTAACCTCACTCTCAACCCCGCCAATACCCCTTACACTTCTGCCGAAGTGAAATAAATAAAAATAAATAAAGACGTAAGAGTAAGAGTCAAGTACGCTCACACTTGTCGAACGAAGCCTTTAAAAAGTCTTCTCACGAATGCTGTGCAAAGTATGATCTGTGGAACGACTTCTGGATCTGGACGCACGTTGTACCACGTCTAGGTCACGTGTTCTGAATCCAGACGCATGTTGATATCGTCTGTGATACATATGCTAAGCTCCAACGTAGGTGTAACGACGTCAGCAGCACGTCTTCTGAAGCCTGATACCCGTTGGACGGTACTGATGAAAAATCATGGTCCGCCTTTACTGGTGCCCTTCACTGGACCCCCTCCTTCAGTGATCCCATCTTCACTGGTCTCCTTTACCGTCTCTCTCCCCCCCCCCCCCCCCTTATATTGGTGCCCTCTTCATTGAGCCTCTTTCACTACTCGCCCCCCCCCCCCGTTACTGGTTCCACCTTTGCTGGTCTCCCCTTTTCTGGTCCCTTTTATTGATCCCCTCTTCACTGGTCCCTCCTCCCCGTTACCGGTCCCCCCCCACCGGAAACCTCCCCTGCAGTGGTCCCCTCTTAGGCCCCGTTTATACTTCGTCGCGGCGCGACGCGATGCCACGTATAGTGGCCATATTGATTGTGCGACGTGATCGATCAATTTGGCCTCATTGCATGGCCATCGCGTCGCGCCGCGACGAAGTACAAACGGGGCCTTAGGGGTGCCATCTTCCCCCCTCCCCACCCGTTACCCGTCCCCCCCCCCCCACTGGACCCTCCCCTGCAGTGGTCTCCTTTAGTGGTCCCCTCTTCACTGGTCCTCCTTCTTTCCACTCCCCCCCCCCCCATTGCTAGATCCTTCCCCTGCAGTGGTCCCCCTTAGTGGTCCCCTCTTCACTGGTCCTCCTTCTTTCCACTCCTCCCCCCCCCCCCCCAATGCTGGACCCTCCCCTGCAGTGGTCCCCCTTAGTGGTCCCCTCTTCACTGGTCCTCCTTCTTTCCACTCCCCCCCTCCCCCCATCTCTGACAATTGTGCAACCGCAGCGCCACCGTCTCCGCCCCCTCCAACCTGCCAGTGGCAACTGTGGTTGCAAGTGAGGTGGAACGGGGAAACTGCGGTTGCAAGTGAGGCGGAACGGGAACAATGTATTGCTGGGCGGTTGGAAGCCCGCAACATACTGTTGCTATGAAGGCGGCGCGGTTAGAGCGCTCCAATCGCACACGCGCGCGCGGCATGGAAGAATTTTGCGATTAGCAACAGTGAGTTGCTATCGGAGTGCTGCCCCTTCGTCTCTAACTGTGCTCTGTTGTCTGCGCTCTGGCTGAGCCGAGCGCCGCGTCTCTCTTGCTGTCGCGCAGTCTGCGTCTCGTCGGTGCGCGCGCGACCGGGCGGTCTCGCGCTCTGGCCCCCCGCGTCTCCGCGCTTGCGTGTGTCGAGACCGCCTCGCGTGCGCCGAGGGCGAAGCGGTCTCGACGCACGCAGTCAATAATTGCGCAGCCAGGCCAGTGCATACTTGCCGGGGGACGCCTTTTTTGATGTTTCTAGATGTTTCCAACTGTTCGTTAGAGCGCCGCAGCTTCCTCGTTGTCTAGAAGACGCCCTTTTTTGATGCTTCTCATGAGTAATATTACTGGACCCTCCTTTGCCGGTCCCCCATTACTGATTCCCCTTCACTGGTCACCCATCGGTGACATGTCTTCTGAACCGGGGCACCCCTTGCACGATATCGATGAGACTCCTTCTTAACCCAAGCATCCATTCCGCAACATCGGTGACACCTCTTCTGAACCTAGACACCGAGTGCGCGACATTGGTGACACAACTCCTGAAGCTGGACGCCTGTCGAGCGACGTCGGTAACACGTCTTTTCAACCGTTCGTCCTTTGCGCGACATCGGTGACACGTCGTCTGAATCCGGACACCACTTGGGCGACATCGGTGACACCTCTTCTGAACCTAGACACCCTCTGCGCGACATGGGTGACACAACTGCTGAACCCGGACGCCTGTCGAGCGACGTCGGTAACACGTTTTTTCAACCGTTCGTTCTTTGCGCGACATCGGTGACACGTCGTCTGAATCCGAACACCACTTGTGCGACATCGGTGACACCTTTTCTGAACCTAGACACCGACTGCGCGACATTGGTGACACAACTCCTGAAGCTGGACGCCTGTCGAGCGACGTCGGTAACACGTCTTTCCAACCGTTCATCCTTTGCGCGACATCGGTGACACGTCGTCTGAATCCAGACACCACTTGAGCGACGTCGGTGACACCCACTGCGCGACATGGGTGACACAACTCCTGAACCCGGACGCCTGTCGAGCGACGTCGGTAACACGTCTTTTCAACCGTTCGTCCTTTGTGCGACATCGGTGACACGTCGTCTGAATCCAGACACCACTTGAGCGACATCGGTGACACCTCTTCTGAACCTAGACACCGACTGCGCGGCATGGGTGGCACAACCCCTGAAGCCGAACGCCTGTTGAACGCCGACGGTGAGATGTCTTCTCAACCCAGACGCCCTTTGCGCGACATCGGCGACACGTCTTCTGATGCACGCTACACGACGTGGGTTTCAACTCGGACGCCTGGCACTCGACGTCTATGAAAAGCTGGATGGGCCAACGGAAGGACGGATGAACAGACGGGCGGGCGGACGGACGGACAGACGGAAGGAGAGACACAACCGCTTACTCTTTTATATATAGTAGGATATTAGGTTGGAGGCTATACTCTGTTCTTAATTTTTTTCTAAATTTCACTGGACATTTTTTTGCATAACATTATATACCATTCGAAAGAGGATGATTATGATTTGCTCTGTCAGAGAATATGTTCCACTTTTTTCCATTTTGATTTTTGTCGTTCTTTAGATCAATAAAATGGAAAGTAAAAAAGAAACCTTCGCCGATTCGCCGACAGCTCCTTCTAGCTCTACAAGATTGTATATTGCGTATTTGTCCACTTTTGTTTTTGGTTAATTTTCAGGGAATGAAAGGGGAGTCAGGCCATTAGAGAATATTTTCATCAACAGCTCCTCGTCATTGATTTTTTTGCTCCATTTTGATGTACTGAAGCTTAACAAAGTTCAGAATGATCAAAGAACAAAATATACGTTCTGATAGACGAAGTATTCTCTTTCAAATGAAATATGACTGTGCGACAAAGGTTGATAAAGGTCCTTTTTTCTTTAACTTCCGCTAACAATTGACAGAAATCAAAACAGGAAAAAGCGAAGCATACTTTCCGATAGACTAGAGCATTCTATTTCGTTTTTGAAGTATCGATCGCTATCAATCGATATTGATCAAGCTATCGATTTTTGTGGATGTCGTCCAGGCGGTCAGAAACTTCAGCCTTGGGGTAGTCGAGGTCGCTCAACACAAATCTGAAGTTCGTTTTTGTAGTATCGATCGCCATCAATCAATATTGATCAAATTACTGTGCGGGAAAATAGCGGAAAATGCCCAGACGTCTCCTGTTCTCCTGCCAAGGGATTCAGAAGAGGTGCAGAATACGTCGCCCAACGTGCCTGGATCTCAGAAGACGTCGTCCAGTGTGCTTGGAGATTCAGAAGGCGTGCCGAAGACGTCATCCGCTATGAGTGGGTCATTGAGGGGGACCAGTACCAGTAATGGGGGACCGTTTCACTAAGGGAGGACCAGTAGTGAGGAACCAATAGATGGCCCTATCATACTATACACTGTACGTACTGCGAACCTTTTGTACTCCTAGTTAGGGAAAAAGCTGTACAAGTAGAGCAGTCAGCTTGATGTGGTTGTCCTAAACTCAGTGATACTGAAACATCGCGCGAAGCGCGCAAGTGCGAGGCACGCCGAAGGCGTGGCGGAGCACTTGTTCAGATTAAGACATTTAGAAAACGGCGAGATCTTAGCTTCCAACCTAGTGGTACACCGCACTTTTTTGTGGCCGGTGTATTGCAAATTTTCAAAGAAAATAGAAGTAGTTCTTTGAATTGAAATTTTGTTTTGAGTCTTTGAGAGTGTATAGCTGAACGAAAGCTGAAATGACGTCAGTTTTGATTTAGAGGATGCCAGTTGGTTTCTAAAAGTGTCCAGTTTAGGTGAAAATAGTAAATATAATTTGGTTCAGTAAATGTGAGCTAATTAAGCTTTAATAATAGCTTTAATATTGAGCTTTAGCTTTAAAGAGACTGGATTGCATGAATTTTCACCGTTTGCAATCCGGTCTCTTTCCAAAGTCCACCCGTGTTTCTTACAGTTTCTTACAAAGGAGAGGACGCGAGAAAAAAACCTCGCAGAGACTCCGTCACAAGCCAGGGTTTGGGTAGCCTGTCATTGAAGCCACTTCCGTGCGCAACCAGAAGAACAAGATTACTGAGCGTCCTCTGAGTTGATGGAAACGTAGGCATTCGTGTATTTTAGCCACACTTCTCTTACAGTTGCAGTTCTCGGTCCACAGAGATTGTTATCGTTGATGAAGCTCCCGAAAGTGTTTGATGTATGTACGGTTTGTGGCCTCACATTGATAGGATGAGTAATGGGAGGCGAACAAAGAAAAATCTCTGCATCCAAGCAGCAGCAGCAGTCGGTGTTTTCAGTAGAACTTCCCCTTGAGGTGTGGTTGGGTGGACTGTTCTTGTCGTCAACTCGACTTTTCACGGCTGGTTATCGGTTTGAGGTGTTTCGAAAGAACGTAGCCTTGATGAGTCATGTGATGTGTGCGGCGTTGGTTTTAGATGGCCAGAACGACCTTGGATTACGTAAAATGAGATGAGTTGCTCTCAGTAGATGGGTTGTTTTCGATAGAAAAAAACCGACCATGCAAGGAGCCGCATTTCGGTTCGAATTCGTGCAACTCTACCCTTCTCTGAGCAGGAAACAGGTAGTTTTTGTTAGGTGACACCTTCAGATGCTTTCAGGTACTGCTATGTTTCGCATCACACCGCTGCTGAATTCACTCAATGCGGATTCTCTTTCGCCCTACGTTTTCCCCATTCGTGTGCGCCAACCAAGAAGTGTCCTCTTCATGCTTCCGTTTAATCGCCCCAACGTGCTATTTTCCTATGCTTTCCTACTCGTGATATCCATTGTTCTGACGTAATGATGATGAGCGCTCGACTATGCGGCGAGGTCGCGCCTTCCAAGTATACGTGGCACATACATCTGCCTTTAATTGATGCCGAGTGGCCCGTATTGTCTCTCTGCCAGCCGCCGCATTTCGCGGACGCGCCACATTAGTGTCCACCAACATGTATGCTAATTCAGTCTGTGCTTGATCGCGTTTCAGTGGACATACATGATCCCGTTTTCTCGTAACAATAAAGGCTGTTCAGTTGTGCTTGTCGAGTTGAAGTGCTCAGGTGAAGAGACCTCCTTACTTCATGTTACAGCTATCACTTGCCGTGTTTGTGACTGCGTTCAGCTTGCAAGCGGTCGACCTCGTTCAGACCCTGCACCGCTTTCCTTGGGACATAGAATCTGTGTTTTGCAGCTCTTGTCTCAACAACACCTTCCGCCCCATGAATCATAAGGTGTTGGAAAACGTGTCAGGTATCACAAAATCAGTAGGAATTACGTAGCGCTCACTACTTCGACTGGTTATAGCTGCCGGCAATTTTGTCTGGTCTGACGCTTTTGATCAGAAGCTTTATCAACCGACCGTTTGAGAAATTACCAATTGGAAAGAAACCGGAAGATGTTTGAAGACGTTTTTTGATTCTTTCGCGAAAGCTTACAAGGATCGATTATAAAGGTGGTCATTGGTTGAAGTTAGGCATGGGTTTCGTTCAAGATCAAGGATGTAAAGTAGAAGCAAGAAGAGAACGTCTTTCCTTTCATCTCCCCTTTCGCTGTCAGATGACGTTAACCGAAGACCGCACACCGGATTGGAGACAGATTTACAGGGATCGGTTTAGTTTAGGTTCTCTTTAATAAGTTTCACACCAGCACTTCTTGAAAAGAAGTCGGAGGCTATACGTACTGGCAACAGTGCTTTAGAGGTACGAGGTGCTTGATAGATCCTCCGGAGGAATAACGTGATCAGTTAGATACCTTCTCGCCCAAAAAGCTGTTAACGTGGGCTCTGGAGTTTCAGGAGGGGAGAACGCGGATTGTTCATGAGTATTCAACATAGTCGCATGGCTATTCTTGGTTGAGTCTGCGCAAAACGTCTCAGGAAATAAGCCAGTTGAACGGCGGAGCAGTGCGGAAAATGTGATTTAACTATGCGTGGTTGTCTGATCAAGGTGCGTGGTAGCGTAGTCAAGAAAGCATCGGCTTTTGCGTGCGCCTCGACGCTTCGAGGTTCTCAGTCCCGCCTAAGCCAGCCAAGGCTTCCGTCCAGGGTCGGGGAATTGCTCCCGTACTTGTTCGGGAGGCACGAGCCATTAACTTCTCCATCGGCTCACCACCGCAATTCACTGTGTAGGTCAATTACGCATTCAAACGGCTTCCAGAGTATCCAGCAGTAGTAGAGTGTCTGGTACGTCCCAAACAGGGATTGATTAACGCCGTCCTTTAGCCTTTATATGTCAGATTACAAGCTTTTGTTCCTGCCCGCAATTATGCCTCGTATCTGGGCATTTTGTCCGCTGAGTGACATGCTATTCCCACCATATCTTCGTTAATTGCATGCAGTCGGGGGCAGGGAAAAGTGCCTTTGTCTGAGAGCGGTCCAATATTTCACCGTGGTCCCACTGGTCACTGTTCCCATTTTTACAAACGAGAGCCTGCTTGTGAATTCCGTTCTTTAGGGCTGATTGCCCTTGCGTACGTCCTCGTTATGACTCCTTTCGCTGGGAACCTTTAGTATTCATACCCAGTCACTGTTTTCTATTTGGTCCTTCTTCTTCATTAGTGCTGATTCATAGTAACAATCGTCCGAGCTCTCTTCCAGCTTCCTTCCCATTGCTCTGCGCTCGTTCGAGAAGCTGTTCAGCACTTCTATTGTCTCATTTTACGCGGTGTTGCACCACTGGAGGCAGCCATTCCGACGTCCACCAGTCGCCCACTAGACGATGATGCGAAACGAGCGCCGGAAGCTGCTCGATAGAAGTCTCATCGCGCTCAGTCGAGAGATGGAGATCGACGACGTGGTTGTGTATCTTCTGGGACACGGAGTGTTCACTGATGCAGTAGTCGACAGAATTCTGGTCGGTTGCTTTTTACTGGCGTCTTTTCTCAGACAGATAAATCACACGGATAAATAAACTGTAACATTACTTTGCTTACGCAACTTTTTCATTAGTTTTTGAATTTTTCCACTTCAGTTTCACTTCTCAACTTCTTTTGACACTTCGAAACCATAGTTCTCCTAAGTTTATATTTAGTACAACACATTTCACGGAGTAGCCACTTTTTATCGGAGACGCTACACGATCTACGCGTTTCTAAAACAATGCTCTTCATGTACCTTCCCATGGATTTTAAATCTATTGCAGATGTGAAAACAAAATCGGGACAAACAGGTGTCCACAAAATCGGATTGGTTGCCTTGTGCTGCATATCTCAAAATGGATTTCATTCAATTCTTATATTTTTCTGCTTACATCTGCTTTTGATTTAATTCAGGTGCTGCGCTATTTGATGAGCTTTTTGTGATTTTATATGGTTGTATTCCTGTGAGCTTCCATTAAATTTCAACACTAGGCTTCGCAGTTATATCACTTTCAGGGTTGAAATTCCTTCTACACTACATTTGGTATGAAGTTGCAGCATGTGAAACACTGCAACTAGATGTAATCCATAAACGTAGATGAGGTTCTGAGCGGGCAAGTAAAGCGGATAAACATACCGTTGTACATATTAGGTTGGAAACTAAGTCACTGCCGTTTTTTACATTGTATTTTAAAGTTCGTTGAAGCTTTTGTACAATGTTATATACCACTCAAAAGAGAATGATTTCGTCTGCCAGAATGTGTATTTCGCTTTTTTCATTCTGATCTTGATCAATTTTTAGGTCAATAAAGTGAAAGGTCAACAAAGAAAAATGACCATCACCGAAAGCTCCTTCTTTATGCCTACTCTGTGATCTTTTGTCCAATGTTATACGCCTTTCGAAAGAGGAATATTTGTTCTACAAGACCATCTGTTGTTTTCGTTCATTTTCGTTTTTGTTAGTTTTCAGGCATTAAAGTGGAGTGCCCAAAAGGCATGCATAATTTTTACCAACAGCTCCCATTCTTCTGCTAAATTTTTACACCTGAACCAGATGACTAGAACAAGCAAAATTCGGAATGTTCAAAGAAGAAAATTCAAAAAAACAAACATATATTCAGATGAAACCAAACCTTCATTTTCAAATGGAATAATATGGCACTGTGCGAAAAAAAACTGGAGCAGGTCATTTCTCTCCTGTTTAGGCGTTCTCTTAAAATTTGACAAAATTTGAAGTGGAAATAGGAAACATACGTTCTAACAAAAACACTCTCTTTTGAAAGACATATAACACTGTCCAAAAAATTCAACCGAAGAGTAGGAGCTGCTGGTAAAAAATTATGTCTTCTGGACACTCCTCTTTAATGCCCTTAAAATTAACAAAAAGCAAAATGAACGAAAACAAGTGGCACATGGTCTTATAGAACAACGTACAAAATAACTCGAACGTAAGTGGAGAGGAGCTGTCCGTGAATTCAGTGTTTTTATCTTCCACTTTATTGACCTAAAAATGTGCAAAAGTCGAAATGCGAAAAGATGTGATGGAACAAATCAACAAATCACTCTCTTTCGAATGGTGTATAACGTTGTGCAAAAAACTTTCGGCAAAATTCAGAATAAAATATCTAAAAAATGTCGGGGCTTAGTTTCCAATCTAATATATTTTATACCATTGGACCATCTTGTACTATTTAATACCATTTGTATACTTTTTGGTATCTGACCTCCATTTAATCCAATTATATAAGCTAAAATGTAGTTGTGTAGCTGCGCTACGATGTTGTTACAGAAGACTGGAAGGTCTCATTAACACTCGCTCTGGTCTTTGTGGCATAGGTGTCCTTCGCTGCTGGTTAAGCCCTTGGAGTTTGCAGTAGGCCGGTCATATAGGATGGATCACATGCTACATAAGCTTTGCCTCGAGTTTCTCATTTACGTCTGGAGGCCGCGTGCAAAAATGTTTATCGGCCGCTTTTTGCTGCCCGCTCTTGTTCTACGGTGTAAACATTAAGCTACGACATAATGGAAACGATTGAATGCTCTATACCCCCACCTGCTTTATCTGCCTTTTCGGTAACTTACGCCAGATGTGCGAGGTATCTGACGTGAATGAGAGATTTGCTTAAAAGCCGTTGCTTTCAGAGCGCTGGAAGCGCCTCTGCGCAACGTACGGCCATCGTTCGAGCGGTGAAGTCGAGAGGTGACAAGGCGTTTGACGCGTTCTTTAGAGCGCTTCTTCATGCGCGACAGCCTCATCTCGCTGACTTACTGCGACCGTTGGTCGACGAGACTGTGCTTCAGTCCCTGTGAGTCGCTTAGTCTTCTAAACTTCTCGTTGCCATTCGATCAAAGTGATAGAAGCTTGACTAGTGTCCTAATGAAAGGTTCTTTGAAAGGGCGTCTGCGACACGAACATCCCGGCCCAGCCTTTGTTAGCTTCTTTTGAGGTCACTCTGAGTCACTTGTGAATAATTGATGCTCTTCGTAAATTGTTCTCTTTTATTCTTGTGTGAGAGACCTAGGGTGTTATGCCTTCCACACACATTCCAATGGGTCACGAAAGTGGGGCATTCCTCTCACGTCGCCGCCCCAAAATCCGCTTTAATGTTGAGCTGGTTGATTGTGTTTCAGAAGACGACGCGATCTGCGATTTGTAGCTGGCCCTTATTACCTAAACTTTGCAACACGAGCAAAGTTTACACCACATTTCCTAACTCGGTGGAGCTAATATCCTGGGAGGCCTAAAGGCTGTTCATCTGGCTCCGCTCTTCGTGAGCGACTTCTTCGACTTCTTGGAGAGCGGTGCTAAATGAGTATTGTGTGCAAAGATACAGCTGTCTGTTGATGATCCTTTTTCTGAGGCTGAAAGATGCTTTTGCGCCGTTCTTTATGCTTTTAAACAATCCTCGCTTGTAATAGCGCTGTTGTTTCAGTGAGAATGAGAAAGGACTGCATCAGGGCATCAATCTCAGCAGTTCTCCGGCCAAAATGGAAGCTATGGGTATGCTGCAGTGCATTCATGGGTAAAGGCTTTGTCGAGTGTGACATTTGATGCAGAAGCCCCGTCCACGTTGCCGCCCATGAAGCCGGCTGGTCTGCTCGTCGACCTCAAAGTGGATATGGCTGACGGCAACAGCTCCCCCGAACTGGAAATGTTCTTGAGAAATCGTGATACGGTTGGTCATTTTCATACACAACGTTTTACAAGATGAGCTGTGGTGTACTATGTTCTTCACAGATTTATGCCAACTTTTCGACTCCGAAAGGGCTGTGCTTGATTATTAACAACGAAAATTTCGCGTCAATGCCTCGACGTCAAGGGACGGAGATTGATTGCGCGAACCTGAAGAATTTGTTCCGTCAGTTGGACTACAGCGTCACCATAGAGAATGATCTCAACTGCAAGGTGCGATTTTCATCGTTCTCTGTAGGCTATGAATATTAGGTAAGGTTTCTCCTACCTCTCCTACTATGGTTGCTCGCTATTTCCATATGCATCTATGAGGAAGTGCTGAGAGATTTCATGGTACTTGGCGGGCTTGCGCCGGCATCGCACTGGTAAGGCATATTAGAACAGGTTCGTTAGAGCAACTGGGCTCCGAAGTCCCTTTCCTTGGCCAGCTCCTTGCTCTCTTTTGCGGCAACGAAGGAGTGCACCGAAGCCGTGTTGCGCCATTGTTCTGCGACCATGTGCGATCTCGATGCGGGCCAAAGTCCGCTAAGCACCGACTTCTTGCTCGCGGTTTCTAACAATGCCTGTGACACATTTTGCACGCAGAGATAAATTGTGATGTATGAAGTTGAAGCTTAAGGCAAAATGTCGGCGTCAATAAATAAATAGATACACAAAAAATCCTGTAGGATGCGCCAGGCATTCTACCTCTAGGGGATGTCCTGGAGGCAATTTGGACGCGTATTTGCACTATGCACTGACTCGCCCTAGTCAATCGATAGATGAGCCAGAGCAGATTTGGCACGACTCCCTTCGTTTCCCTCACGGCTTAATTTCTTTTCTGTCTCCCTTTGTAAGCTTTGTAGGTGGGTTTGCCGATTTTAGCAGAATGTCATACATTTCTTACCTGAAGGAGCAACATCTGGATCTAAAACTGTGCTCCCAAAGTACCGATTCTAATTGCTATTGGTAATTTAAGGGCTTTCTTAAGATTTGTAAGTTTTTTTACATTGTAGAAATTTTTTGAAGCGCTCTTCCAATCTATGACCGTGTTATAACACAAGGCTTGACGTTCACGGAAATAATTTTTTCTGTCTGAAGGAGGCAACGTTAGGAAATGAAATTGTACCGAATGAACTTTCGAGTCCTGTTTATGAAAATAATTTTTTTTCTATCTGAAGAAGACGACTTATAGGAATGAAATTTCACCACGCGAAATAACCAACTCTTTCTAATATGAGGTAAAAAATCAATTTTTTTGAAACAAATTTCCGTATGATCAGAGGGTTCAGGTTTACATCCGTTGCCGAAAAATAACGACACAAAACCCCCTGATTTCATGGAACAATGGAACATCGCTAGGGAAAGCATGTTTTTTCGACTTATAATGAGCAGAGCTTGATATTTTATGAGGTGCAATGTCACCTTCACGTGTCGTCTCGTTCAGATAGAAAAAACCTGTTTCCGTGACAACGCGACCATCAAAGTCTAGAAACGCAGTTGCCTGCACTTAAGGCGTCATTGCTTGGAAGGTCGGAGAGGTTTCAGAGTTTCTGAAAAACAAACAGCGCATAATAAATGGAAGGAAGGACCTTCCAGGAAGGTTCTTCCATCTGAAAGGAAGCTTATAATTTTTGCCAGGCGTACGATTTGTCGTCGATTTTCGGAAAATATTTGCATGGTTTTTCCTTCGGCAAAGGATGCAAGATGTGGAAGAGCAACTTTATTTTTTTTACTGTGCATTAATTGCGGTTTGGGATATTATGCGATGAAATTTCACTTCTACATGTCGTCTCATTCAAGGAGATAGTTTTTGTTTTCATGAAAAACGACGATTTTGAATAAGTCTCCCTACCTAAAATAACAGAACGGCAGAATACTCTGCGAAGATTCAGTCTGCCACTTGAATAGCCACCAGCCAATTTATTGATCTCAAGCGTGGGTAATTAAACCATTCGAATAATAATTTTAGTATTCACATAATTTCAATACGAATACATAGTCGAACATGAGAGCCCTAATTCAGCACATGGAGGCGCAATTTGATGGTAAATCAATCTTATGATGATGAAGGTGCAATATTATGCAAATGTGACGGTGTAATCCTAATCTGACCTATGACTTCTACCTACGCGCTAGAAAATTAGTAGCAATCACTTTAGAAGCGCTAAGGTTAACAGACACAGCGCGAGAGCTAAGAGCGGCGAGCGGGGAGCGAGCGTTTGCGGCGCTGGACAGAAAGATAGGGAGGGGGCGTTCGCATCGGCTGGTTGTAGGCGCCGCGGCCGCGCGCCCAGGTGGCCATACCTGCGGCGTCATTCCGCCGCTCTCCGTCTCCGCTCACCCGTCGCGCGCGCGGCGGACAACGGCGCGACGGAGGCCCGACGGACGAGCGGCCAGATCAGGTCGACCAGATTTGCGGGGAGTGCAATCAATAGGATGTTCAGAGGATTTACAAAACCAGCGTAAGATACATGTTGGTGTGAAACAAACATAGTTCTACATCAGAATTTCGAGCTCTATCTTCTAATGAGTTATGCCTCAAGTTTATCAATGCTACCGTTGATGAGATATTCCTCAAATTTAAGACTGAAAATAATTCTTTGCAAACTTGCGACGAAGCTGTGAAGGGTATATTTCCAGGCTAAAATTTCACATAGAATTCAAATACGTCGTCTAAATACCTTCTAGAGAAGCTCTTTTTTAAGAAAAAAAATGTGCGTATCACACCGTTGGGGACATGTCTCCAAGCCAACATTCTACGCAGAGTTCAATTACGAATTTTATGTTCGTAAATACAGTGTGTCTCAAAAATGTATACACTGTTTGAAAGATGATAAATTTGCTCAGAGTAAAGGTACTGAAGAGCTTGATGGCTCATATGAAAGCTTAAGAAAGTGCACTCGTCTGAAACCTTGCATTTTATACCCGATTGATTGTTTTCGCTTGAATGCTTGTTATAATTTCTCCACAAAGTGGCACTTTCGATTGATGTGAGCTTCCTTAAAGTTCGAAAGTTAAAAACACACTCCGGCTTGCGAAGAATGCAGGGTATCCTAAAAAATTCATATACTATTTGAGTGGTTCTAACAGCGGTACTAGCGAAGCTTGTGAAAACGTTTGACATCCACATAGAAGCACAGGGTTACGAAATTTCTTTGGCGCGCAAAGGATTGCGCCGTGCACTCGACTGAAACCTTGCATTTCAACTTGATTGATTGTACATGGGCTTGTTAAAATCCTGTTACTACTTGGCCACACTAACCTGTGTTGTGCCTCTTTTAACGTTTAGAAATTGACAACTACGTGAAAGGCACGTGACATGTGAGTTTATTGACTGCACAATTTATCGCTTTCGCTCTAGTAACCATCTCTACATATCTACGCCCATAACAAAAGTCAGGCCCGGCTCTAGGCTTTTCTTCGGAAAAAGAGTTTATCCTGGAGTCCCACTGGAAGTTCGAAAACGCCGTCGAAATGCATAGGCGATTCAACTACCTCACTATATAGTCCATTCACAGAAGTAATGAACGGCGGTAAGCAAGGATTGATTGATATACATGTCTACCTCTGGAGGCACTGCTTCCAGGACTTGGTAGCAGCGAGCAAGGAGCGATTAATAATCATGACTTCAACCCCTGGAGGTACTGCCTCAGAGCTCGCTAGCAGCAAGCAAGGACCGATTAATATTAGGTTGGTGCATAAGTTCTCGGACATTTGGGGCATGAAAAATTTATTATCACAACATCACCTGTATCACCTGTCGTCCCGTTGATCATCGACTTGCTCGAGCGGGCGCCAACAGCGTCTCCATTCGTCCCTGTCGCGTGCCAGAGTGGTCCAATGGATCCTCCTCGCTCGAGAGACACGAAGAGCGTCATATCGGTCGTTCAGGGCTTTCACGAAGAAGTCCGACCAACTCATTGGTGGGCGTCCCGGTGTTCTCTTGACATCCCGCGGAATCCAGTCGGTAACGGCTCTCGTCCAGCGGGTGTCTGCGAAACGCATTACGTGGCCGGCCCACCTAATTTACGACAGCTTGGTCCATCCGATATCTTCAAACGTCGACGAAGCTCGGAACTCCGGAGGCCTTCTCTCACTTGCGTGAGTCGTGTCACTCCGAGCATCGTCCTCTCGATTCCACGCTGCGCGACGCTGATCGCGTGTTCATCCTGCTTTCGTATAGCCCAGGTCTCTGAGGCGTATGTTAGGGCAGGAAGAACGGTAGAGTCGAATAGGTGGGCACGGAGTCGGACGTTCTTCGTCTTCTTCGCGACTTCTTCGACGCTCTTGAAAGCTCCCCAAGCCGCTCGTTTCCTCCTGCTCAGCTCCGGCGCTAGGTCGTTGGCCATATTGACTTCGCGACCCAGATACACGTAGCTGGAGCATTCGGAGATGTTCGTTCCGTTGAGCGAGAATGGGGCATCAGAAACTTGTCCGTTCCTCATGAACATCATCTTCGTAAGACTCCCATGTCTTCCCATTCTAGTTCGCGCATGACGTTTTCGAGGGTGGCGCTGAAGAGCTTCGGGGATATGGTATCCCCTTGCCGAACCCCTCTCCTTACGTCGATGACGACGTCGTTGTAGAATGTGGAGATCTTGGTCGTGAATCCACTGTACAGCTCTCGAAGGACTCTGATGTACAGAGTAGGAACGCCCTGAGTGAGCAGGGCGTCGATGACCGCTTCAGTTGCCTTCTTCAGGTAGATGAACGTAAGGCACAGCGGCTGCTTTTACTCTTGCGACACTTCGATGAGCTTCGTAATGGTGTGTATGTCGTGCACGTCTCCCTTCTTGTACAGCAAGACGATCTTGCTGGTCTTCCACTGAGATGGAACCTTGCACTCCGACAGGTATCGTGTGAAGAGCCGCGCCAGGGTGTTGATGAGCGCTGGCGGGAGGTTCTTCAGGTGTTCGGGTCTGATCCTGTCAGGGCAGGGCCGGGTGCTGTACGTTTCTTCACCGACGACATGGCGTGTCGGATCTCGGAAGGGAGAACAGAGGGAATGACGTATCCATCCTGCGGATGGATGGCGTGGGGGCAGGTGGACGTGGCTATCGAAGAGATCGGAGTAAAGTCGTGGATGACCTTCTCCATGGTCCTTCTGGAAGAGGTGACGGTTCCGTCAGGACGTCGGAGAGCGGTCATCTTGGTCTTGAAGTTGGCGAAGTTCCGGCGGGCATTGCGGATGCTCAACCCTGCCTCTGTTGCTTCAGCCAACACTTCCGCCCTTATCTCCTTGAGATCTTCCTTTATCGCCGCTCTGCATAGCTTCGCAAGCTCGAACGTCAGCTGGTAGTTGTCTGACTCTCGTGCTGCTCCACGCTGGCGTATAAGCTCGAGAGTTTCCGGAGACAGGCGTCTCTTAGTGGTCTTCAAGCTCTCGCCTCCCTTAGCACTATCGTGGAGATGGTGCACGAAGCGGTCGTATTCCTCATCGACGTTGTCCATGACGGCATCTTCCCAAAGGCCGACAAGAGAGGTGTACATGTACCAGTTGATGGTCGTTCTGGGATTCCTCTTCTTGAACTTCGCGGGCTTCTCTCCTTGACGCGAAAAGCGAAACCTCGCGCGAAGGAGGCGGTGGTCCAACCCGTGCAGAACTTGGGGACAACGGAGACGTCGGTCAAGCAATATTTGCGATTGAAGATGATGTGGTCGATCTCGTTGTGGAACTGGCCACCGGGGGATTCCCAGGTCCATCGTAGGGATGGAGGCTTCTGGAACTGCGAGTTTCCATGGATGGTCTTGGTCGACATGATAAACTCAGACAGCCTTTCACCTTGCTCGTTCCACTCCAAACCGTGGGTTCCGATGTGAAGTTCTTCCGGCGACCTTAGCGGTCCGATCTTGGCGTTGAAGTCGCCGACGATCACCTTGCAGAAGGTGTGGTCTTCCTTATAGAACTTCTCCAGCTCCACGTAGAAGGCTTCGACCTCTTCGTCGTCGTAGTCGGATGTTGGGGTATACGCGACGAATGCAGTCAAAGCTGGCACGGAGCCACATCGCTTCAGTCGCAGACGTCCGATTCGGCTTGTCAGAGACTCGTACGAATCGATGTTCATGGCCAAGTGCGTGTTGACGAGGACACCCACGCCGCCTACTCCCCTGCTGTCGCATGTTCCGAGGAACAGTTCTTCTCCAGAGTCGTAGGCGGCGTGTAGGGGGTCGTGTCTTCTCGTCTCGGTCAGTCCGGTGACGTCGTACTTGATCTTCCTGGCTTGCATCATCAGGTCCTCGACGGATGCTTCCGATGCAAGTGTGCGGGCGTTGTAAGTACAGATCGTCATCCTAGTCCTTCTCAATTTGCGCAGCCTGGTTAGGCCCTGAGATTTTAGCAGCCTCTCCGTACTCGTCCTTCCCATCGCTGCAGAAATGGGGGCTCTTTCGGGGTCAGGGGAATGAGGCCCTTTAATGCTGCTGTGTTTGACTTCCATACAACACGGGTAGCTAGTCAGGCTCTGTCGTGCGGGCAAAGAACTCCGGGCAGCCAGCCAGACTGGACGAAGGGACGGGGCGAGACTTTAGGCGGCCTCGAATCGCCTTGCATGTACTCCCAGTCTACCGAGTGTAAGCTTTTGGCCGAGCCGACACAGTTACAATCCGCACAGTCACGGACACATCCACGCACACTGTGCATGAACATGCCGCTCCCATGCAAAGGAACGCGTCGACCCGACACAGCAGGAGCAAGGAGTCCATCCCCTGCCACCTGCGTCTCTGAGCAGTACACGGTCGCATTTGGTTCGCGTTTAATTCCCCTATCCACCACCCGGGGACGCGCCACGTGGCCCTGCGACAAGCGACCCGAGATCCCTCTTAAGAAGAGAGCCCGAAGGCTCTCTAACGAGGGAGATCAGTGGATGTTTATAAATATCACAACATACGAACAACAATATCAAATCGTTTGAAGTAACCACCCTTTACATCAATTGTCTTTCGCCAACGTGCTGGTAAGTCATGGATGCCTTTTCTCCAAAACGTGGCCGGTTGTGATTGGAAAAATGTGAGCAGTGCCTCCTTGACATCCTCTCGGTTCCTAAATTGCTGGCCGTCCAAATAGCGTTGAAGGCTTAAAAACAAATGATAATCAGAAGGAGCGAGATCTGGTGAGTAAGGTGGATGTGGAAGAACGGTCCATCCGTAGTCCGCCAACTCAGCCGCCGTCGCCCTAGCAATATGCGGTCTAGCGTTGTCGTGTTGAAAATACACCTTCACTTGCTCTCCTCGTGTGGTTTGAAGATGGGCCCTCAACTTCCTCAGTTGGTTGACGTAAACCTCTGCCGTCACGGTTATCCCTTCGTCCAGCAGCTCCCAGTATTCTACGCCAAGAACGCTCCACCACATACATAGATAGCATCACCTTTTTCACGTGAAGGTCGGGTTTCGGAACGTCCTCTGCCTCTCCAGTTGCGTCAACCCACTGTGCACTTCTTCTTCTTCTTCAGCGTTTGTCCCGCTTCGTAGCAGGGTCCGCTCTTCTGGTGTCGTGACGCCACCTTTCTCTATCCTGTGCTTCATCAGGGTGGAAGCCAGTTACTTTCATGTCCATGTGTAACGTATCGGACCAGCGCTGCTACGGGCGTCCTCTAGGCCGCTTTCCTGACACTACGCTTTCCTGACACAACTCAAGGCCTATCTTGCGGACGCTCTCTTCTTTCCCACGCAGAACGTATCCGTACCATCGCAAGCGAGCTTCGCGCATCTTGTCGGCTATCGGCGCGACACCGAACGTCTGCCGAATAGCTTCATTTCGGATGCGGTCCATGCGCGTGACTCCAGCCGTCCAGCGCAGCATCTTCGTCTCCATGACGCTGAGGCGCGTTTCAACTTCCTTAGTCGCAGGCCATCCCCGTACATCGCTACTGGCCGCACGACTGTTCTGTAGATCTTCGACTTCAGGTGCTCTGGTATCTTGCTATCGCAGAGCACACCAGTCAGCGAACGCCACTTGGACCAAGCTGCACTCACGCGTGAGTTCACTTCAACCATCAGACCGCCGTCAGACGCTATTGCTGATCCCAGGTATTTAAACACCGAAACGCCGTCAATCTTAATGGAGCCGGACTCGTTTACGTCAGTCGTTAGGTACTCGGTCTTCTTGACGTTCAATTTGAGTCCGAACATCGCCAGACGGTCGCACCAAGCTTGCTCCTGCCGCTCGAGTTCATTCTTATCTTCGCTAGCGAGCATTACGTCATCAGCATAAAGCAACGTCCATGGGACAGGCTTCTGAAGGTCTCTTGTAATGGCATCCATGACGACAACAAAGAGGAGTGGAGAAAGCGCAGAACCCTGGTGCACCCCAACAGAGATGGGAAACTCCATTGAGGTTCCAGCTGCAGCTTGCACTCTACTCTTTGGGCAAGAGTAGAAGCATCCGCACCCACTCTACGAGTTCCTCAGGTACGTTGTGTTGTCGTAAGGCGTACCATATAACCTCACGTGGTACGCGGTCGAAAGCCTTCTCCAAGTCGAGAAAGGCGATATGCACCTGCTTCTGTTTCTCTCGATGCTTCACCAGAAGTCGGGCGGTGTGTATAGCATGAATGGTCCCACAACCAGACACAAAACCGCACTGGTTATCGGAGAGCCTGACGATTTCACGAATTCGTCTATCGAGGATCCGCTCGAAGATCCTCATGCTGTGCGAAAGCAAGCGAATCGGACGATAATTGGAGCAGTCTGCTGGACTGCCCTTCTTCTTCCAAGCTGGAATCGTCGTACTGTTGTGCCAACACTCCGGTACTTTCCTTTCCTTTACTACCTGGTTGAAGAACTCAGTCAACCACTCAGCAGTGTACCAGAGCTTCGACTTCCAAACATCGGCTGCCAGATCATCCGGTCCTGTCGCCTTACTGGGCTTCATTTTCTTCTGTTTCCTCCACGGTAATCTTGTGAATGTGACCGTAAACAGAATTCGCAGAAGGGATGGCCGGATGACGAAATTCCAAAGTGGAAATTTCCTCAAAGTAATGACGCCATCGCTTCAGCGCCTTTTTGCGGTCTGTCAGAAGATGGCCGCTCTCATCATTGATGCCAAAGAACTTTTCAATATCCTCGGTTTGGCGATGGCGGGTTTTAGCAAGTCGGTACAAATACCGCTCACCATCGCGCAACGCGAGCTTTTCGTTGACATCACTATAATGAGTGGCTTTTGCAACAGCCATGGCCTTCTTTGCAGCTTTTTTCGCTTCGTGGTACTTTTGCCAGTTATCGGCGGTCTTGTCGCCGAGAAACACATGATAAAGCGCTTTCTTCTCTCGAACCTTTTCTTTCACATCGTTCGTCCACAGCCATGCCTCCATGTCTACCTTTCGTCGTCCAGGCTTCGTAATGCCGAGTTTCGACTGTGCAGCTTGACGAATCGTGTCGGTTGCTCTCTTCCAAGTTTCGTCGACAGTCGTGACTGTCGGCAACCGTACGCGGGAAATCACAGCTGCTTCCTTCTCTTTCATTCTCCACCACTTGATTCTTGCAGCACCGCATCGCTCGATCTGCTTCAGCCTCGGAGAGGCGATATTTAGGGTGCAAATCAGCGGTCTATGCTGTGGGGCGACCGTTTCATTCGGCACGACCTTCGCGTCTGTGACGAGATTTCGGTCACAATCCTTCACAAGGACAAAGTCTATCTGAGTCCTGGTGTTCCCGCTATAGAACGAGATGAGGTGGGAATCGCGTTTGCGAAATACGGTGTTCACTATGGTGAGGTTGTGCGATTCCGCATATTCAAGGATACGCTCACCATCTGCGTTTCGCGACCCATAGCCGAATCCACCATGACAGCTGTACCCGTCTTTCGTCGCGCCGACCTGTCCGTTAAGATCACCAGCAACTATGATTACATCTTTCGGCGGTACATCTGCTGTCTTCTCGTCAAGCAGGCTCCAAAACTCATCCTTGGCTTGATCGGAGCAGCCAGTCTGCGGAGCATACGCAGAGAAGAAGTGATAGAGTCGCTCCTTAGCGGCGACAACGATCTTCATCAATCGATCGCCAAAGCGCTCGACGCTTACAATCGAGTCACGAAATCGTTCGGAGACGATTATTCCGACACCACTGGTGGTCCTGGGACTTCCACATAGAACGGCCTTGAAGCCTCGTCCTATGTCCCTTGATTTGCTGCAGGACCACCTCGTCTCCTGCACCGCACAGAAATCAACTCTTCTTCGCTCCAGTGCTTCAACCAACTCGCCCGAGCGGCCCGTCAACGTACCCACATTGAGCATAGCCACGCGCGTCCTGCTTACGTTACGGGAATTTCGGACTAGCTCAGTTGCCCCCCGATGCCGTCCTCGCATCAGGGACCCTCGCATACTTTCCACACTCGCCAGGCTCTGCGAGTGCGCGTCGGCTCCCGCGGACGCCATAGCACAATCTCGAAAAACATGACTATTCCTACACCATGTGATGTGACATGGGTCTTCGTAGGCCGGCCTGTCACAGGGCCTGTCGCCTGCATTCGAATGTCCGTGATTAGCTTAGCTCGCAGAGCGGCAGTTTCCAGTGGCACCACGTGGAGGAACGGACATCGCCAGCGTCAACCCACTGTGCACGCCGGTGATAATTAGAGTAGAGTATCCACTTCTCATCCCCGGTAACAAGGTTGTCCAGCCATCCGTGGGTACGTCTGAGGATAAGGAGAGGCAGAGCGACATTGGCTCTGCGATCCATGTCGTGTTGTGTCAAGTCGTGAGCTACCCAGCGACCCAATTTTTGCACCTTGCCAATCGACTTCAATCCTCGAACGACTGTTGAGTGACTAACACCAAGAGCGCTTGATAGTTCGCGAGTGGCTTGGTATGGGTCCGCTTCAACTCTACTTCGGAGGCCATCCAAATCCAGTGTCATCGGGCGCCCTTCTCGTTCATTATCTTCAACAGAGAATTCACCACCAACTTGCAAACTTCGAGAGCCACTGGTACACAGTACTTCGAGCAGGTGGACTCTCGTTGTAAACATCCTTCAGGCGACGATGCGATTTGTTGGCATTGAGGCTAGATTGATGCAGGAATAACATGACGTGCCGAATATGCGTCTCAGTTGGGATGAATTGCTTAGCCATAATAGCTGACGTTAACAACGCAGAAGTAAATGTTAGGAACAGTTATGTAGCCCTTTCCTTTCTCTATCGACCAATCATTTACGCGTTGATACATGTGAGAAATTTGGCGGGAAAATGTGCTTTCAATTCAGGAGCGATCAAATGTCCGAGAACTTATGCACCATCCTAATACTTAACCCACTGCTTCCAGGAGGCAGAGGTCTTATGGGAGGGCAATGAAAGACTATATGTGTTCAGAGACCTCGATTACCCCGAGGGCTGAAGTTTCGCACCGCTTGATTGACATCCACAAAGAATCGATAATTTGATCATTATCGGTTGATGGCGATCGGAACTTCGAAAACGAACTTCAGATTCGTGTTCAGCGGTCTTGATTATTCCCTCGGCTAAAGTTTCAGACCGCTTGAATGACATACACAACAAATACAACTTTTTATAAGTAAAAGGATAGGATATCAACTTCGTGATTGAATCCTGCGTAGATGTTGGCTTGGAGACATGTCCCCAATGGTGTGATACTTACAGTTTTTCTTCAAAAAGGAGCTCCTTCAGAAGACGACGTAGTTGAATTCTGTGTGAAATTTTAGCCTGGAAATATACCCTTCACAGCTTCGTCGCAGGTTTGCAAAGAATTATTTTCAGTTTTAAATTTGAAGAATATCTCGTCAACGGTAGCATTGATAAACTCGAGGTATAGCTCATTAGAAGATAGAGCTCGAAATTCTGATGTAGAACTATGTTTGTTTCAAACCAACATGTATCTTTACACTGGTTTTGTAAACCCTCTGAACATCCTATCGATTGCAGTCCCAGCAAATCTGGTCGACCTGCGTGTCCCGCTCGTCCGTCGGGCCGCCGACGACGGCCTCCATCGGGCCGTTGTCCGCCGCGCGCGCGACGGGTGTCACAGCGTGTGCGGAGGCGACGAGCAGGGGAATGACGCCGCAGGTAAGGCCACCTGGGCGCGCGGCCGCGGCGCCTACAACCAGCCAATACGAACGCGCCCATGATCGCGTGGAAAACGCCATATTAACCATATGAAGATCGCTGCTCAAAATTTTTTGTGGTAAAGTTTTACTTTCTAACGTTGTCTGCGTCAGGTAGAACATTTTATTTCTCCGACAAATCAAGCCTTCGGTTACGACATCGAGATCGATTTGAGGAGTTCTTCAAAAATCTTAGGACCAATCGCTTAAATAATTAAGGCAACCAGATGTCCAGCGGCCTAACTACTGCAAAACGTCTGGTTGAGGGCTTCGCCCCCAAGCCCCGAGAATGGAACACCCCGCCCATCTTCTTTTCTTCTTTAGGCTGCTTACTCTGATTACAGTGATTACAGTAAAAAACTGGTTTCACTGTAAACGTCGTGAGAGTCTCAACCCGAAGTGCTTAACCCCCCCCCCCCCCCCCCGCTTCCCTCCACTACCTCCTCGCCCACGTGCAGGCAGAGAAACGGAGTGTAAGTCACGCACACGCGTGCTCGTTGCACGAAGCTTTAAAAGCTTTTCTGAAAATCCAACGGATGCCGCATAGTCTGGTCTATGGCACGTCTTCTGCATCTGGACGCACCTTATACGACGTTTCTGTTTAGAATCCCGATTCATGCTGCACAACCAACACATTTGCTGAGTAAAGATACCAGTGTCACTACCACGTTACCACGACGTTCATAACCCTTCTGCACCTCACGCCGATACGCGTGCCACACACGTACTATGTCTTGAGAAGCTCGTCACACGTTGGACGATTTTGAGAGAAAATACATGTCCTACCTCACTGCACCACTGCACACTCCCAGTGGTCCCCTTTACTGGTCCTCCTTCGTTTGTCTCCCTTACTGGTCTCCTCTTCCCTCATCCCCCTTTATTGGTCACGCTTACACCAAATCCCTAGGCACGTTGGACGACGTCGACGGTAGGTCTTTTGAATCCGTACGCACTATAGTTGTGCTCTCGCAAAATTTTCGAATATTCGAATGGTTTCGAATACCTGCAATTTTTGAGCATTCGAATTTCGAATACATTCGAGAAACGCGATTTTTTGAACATTCAATCCGAATACATTCGAAAAACGCGATTTTTTTGAACATTCTAATTCGAATACCTTCGAAAAATGCGATTTTTTTGAACACTCAAATTCGAATACATTCGAAAAACGCGATTTTTTGAGCATTCGAATTTCGAATACATTCGAGAAACGCGATTTTTTGAACATTCAATCCGAATACATTCGAAAAACGCGATTTTTTGAACATTCTAATTCGAATACCTTCGAAAAATGCGATTTTTTTGAACACTCAAATTCGAATACATTCGAAAAACGCGATTTTTTGAGCATTCGAATTTCGAATACATTCGAGAAACGCGATTTTTTGAACATTCAATCCGAATACATTCGAAAAACCCGATTTTTTGAACTATCGAATTCGAGTACATTCGAAAAACGCGATTTTTTTGAACACTCAAATTCGAATACATTCGAAAAACGCGATTTTTTGAGCATTCGAATTTCGAATACATTCGAGAAACGCGATTTTTTGAACATTCAATCCGAATACATTCGAAAAACCCGATTTTTTGAACTATCGAATTCGAGTACATTCGAAAAACGCGATTTTTTGAACATTCGAATTCGAATACATTCGAAAAACGCGTTTTTTTGAACATTCGAATTCGAATACATTCGAAAAACGCGCTTTTTGAACATTCGAATTCGAATACATTCGAAAAATTCGATTTTTTGAACATTCGAATTCGAATACTGATTCAAATATTCTATTCGAATATTCGAATATTTTCGAATGGAACATTGGGTTACAGAAAGGAAGAAAACATGGCTAGTGCTTTGGTGGCAATGACCAATAGCCGGTTTACCCTGACGTAGTAGGAAATTTACATTCGCTTGCAAAGCGTATAACGAGGTTTTAATGGAGTGATCTTTCCAGCGAATTCTTCTATGCCTGAAAGGATGAAATATGTTACGGGTCATCAAACCAAAAAACACGTCCTTAAAAAGTTCGGTTCTGTTTCCTGGTCGACTGATAAATAGATTCCAAAGCCCATACCTTATCTTAGCCCAATAAAGGGCCAGGTGAAATCGCACGGGATATAGCAGGAGTATGGTAAAGCGCTTACCTTTGGTTAGAATTACTGGGGGTTACATACGGGCATCCACCTTATCGGCTTACCATGGGACCCCTTAGCATGGAACCCCTGGCAACTCTCAATAAAACTATTTGCTTCATCGGAGACCAAGGTCATTGTGATGGAGATCTGGAAAACCAGAAGGTTCCATCTGCTTCACCTTTTTATTCACATTTATGAAACATGAAGTGTACATAAGAAGGAGATTAGAGTTATGCGTATCCCCGCGTTTCAAAGTTTCAATACTTTACAATAGGAGCCATTTTCTTGCTCTACAGTCTGCATCATGCAACAGATTGGGTTTTATACAGCTGATAGATCCCAGGAGTACATATGCTGCGCAGCGGGAAAGTTTGTTATAATTACCATACTATACAATAAAGCGCTAAGAGCTATTGATCGGCGCCGCGCAGAAATTAGTCATAGAATAGGTGAGAAATCGGTGAAAGCTAGTCATAAAATAGCGAAAAGTACCCAAAGGTCTTCTACTGCTTGGGTATTCAGTAGACATGCCGAAGTCGTCGTCAAACATGTCTGGGGATCCAGAAAACGTGCCGTACTCGTCACCCAACGTGCACGTGGATTCAGAAGACGTACCGAAGTCGTCGTTCAACGTGACTGGTGATTCAGATATCGCCGACCGTCACTTAACCGTCCGAAGATGATGCCGATGTTGAGAAGAGTAGTGGCGGTGGGGGGGGGGGAGGTTCTTCATACCGCAAAACTACTCACGTGACCTTAAGGAAGGTAGAGCAAGGTTGGAGCATAACAAGGTTCTTAAATATTGCCTTTTGTACTGCTAGGGAGGAAAAAAAGCAGAATGAGCAGAGCAACTGGTTTGGTGTGATTGTCCTTAGCATTATCTTAGTGATACTGCAACATCGCGCAAGTGCGAGGCACGCAGATAGGCGTGACGGATATATATTATAGGCACCAATATTTTTGCGATTACTTTACATCAAGGACTGAAGAACAGCGGTGTCGCTTTTTTGCTGTCCTGCCGATATTTGAACAACAACAGATCCTATGTGCGACATTAGGTGAAATGGACAAGTACTCTCGGGCTATAGACAGCCAATCCAGAACCAAGAAGAGCATAACCGAGAAACATTGAGTGATCTGACTTCTTCTTGATGATGTCTAAGACCACCTGAACGAAGCAAGCGTGTTACTAAGTGATAATCAAAACCCAACAAACAGAAGCTCTTTCTTATGGAAAACCTCGCGATTAGATGTTTTCATGCTTCTGCGCCTTATAGGATTGCAAGGAAGATCAATCTTGAGCAGCCTAACCTTTCCTCCTCCTTGTATTTGTAATCCTAATAAGTCTCCCAAGAGTGTGTAGATAGCGGTTGAACTGCTTGTTAGTAGATTCAGGTTTCTAGTTACGCATCTGAACAATAGCCGAAAAGCTCTAACCTATTAGGTGCTTGATGGATTAGATGGCAATGTCCGAATCGTTGAGCAATTTTGGCGTGCACAAACGATGATGGTCGGAATGTTAGGAAACTTAGTAAAGACTGGTTAACGTTACGACCTCGTTCGGCACAGAAGCACATAAAAGAAACTACATCCTTTCCATAAACATTCGCTCCATCCAAATTGGCAGAAAGGCAGACCTAAGAAACATTTTGCATGGGCGTGTACACGGAAGGAAAAGGCAATGCCTCACGGAAATGGTCCCGAGATAGTTGCTCTTAACCCATTGACGACCGCGTGGAAAAGCATGTCTCTGCCGCGTGGGACCGCGCTTGGGACCGCACGGACGCTGCAATCTCGTGAAAACACTATTCACGATATTCCGAATGAAGCTCCCTCTCCAAAAGCTCCCTCTGATATTGGAGAAGGCCGGAACAGATTTGAAGGAAAACATAGAAGATGAATTTGCTTCTTTAAGAAGGTCTACGAAGAAACAGGACGCACGTTTGCCGCGAATCGTGCAAATAAGGTGACCTTATGGGGTAGCACTTGTTTGACATACTTTTGTCTAGATTGTTTTCAAAATTTTTACAAGAAAGGTGACTAGATATTTTTCTGCATGACCATTTTTATAATATGTGAGTAGCTGTTCGTGAATAGTGCCGATCTTTGTGCAGCTTGAATAGTGTGTGGTACTTATTATTTGATTTTATCAGTAGTTAGAAGTAAATAACTGCCGGACCACAGCACAGTAGCACTGTGAGGATCCAAAATATCTAATGATTACACGTAAACTACGGAAAAAACGAGAAATAGGCCGTACCAAACAGTTTTATAACCGCGGGCCAAAATCGGCCCGCGCGCTCCCACGCGATAGAAAAACTGCGGGTCGAAAATGGCCCGCGCGGTCGTCAATGGGTTAATGATCGCGCTGTCCATAAGTGTTCACCTGGATGCAGAGGAGAGCGGTTCGAAAAAGAAGGCCTACCCTTGTTTCGAAAAACCCCTTCATAGCATCCTTTGTCTCTTATGAAGTTAGCACCAGGGGTGTGCGTAATTACGATTTACGATTTTACGATTTACGGCTATTTTTGCCAATTTTTTTACGATTTACGATTTACGACACTTTGGGTCGTAAATCGTAAATTTTCGTAAATGTGATCCTTGATCAGCAACCAATTGGCGTCCAAATTTATGTGGACCGGTTTGCAAAGGTGTGCCCACTCTAATGGTCTCCTTTTGTAGCGCATTACTTCTTCCCTTTAGAGCTGTTTTTTAATGCTCTAATGTGTTAGTATGGCAGAAGAAGCTATCCTGTGCATAAGCTTCTTGAATAGGACTTATCATTTTCCTAGAGAAAGAGAGACGAGTTCTCTAGACCCACGTTATGGCAACAAGGCCTAGTCCATTTGTTTGAAACAGATACACGCTAACCCTACCGGATAGATTTGACGCAAATCACGATCGAACAACCTTCTTGACTGGAAGCAGGGTTAGAAAGTTGCTACACTCATGTGGGTGGGATAAACCAGCAATGTTTCTATCGGTTTGCATTGCACTTTATAGGGCGGAGCAAATTGATATACAAAGTAAAACGGTACAGGTAAAAGGGTAAAAGCGAGCGCGTAGCATCTCAAGAAAAGGTCTAATTGGTTTTGTGTGATTGATTTTATCGCGTTCACCCTATTTGATCCGTTTAGGAGGCCACATGCTCTCGGAGAACAAACGTTCGTTGCAGAACTGGCAAAGGGTAGCCCGAGCGAGTGCAGAGAATTATTAAATAGTAGCGTCATATTTTAAAGATTTCAAAATCTGACAAGTACAGGCAAACCTGCACAGGAAACCGGCACTCTAGGTAGATTTAGGTTACCGCTTGTGTTGTAGATGGTTGGTTGAAAACTTGATAGCACTTTCAAAGTTACAAAACGCCTTCGCTCCACTCTCTCTACAATTGCAATTAACAGAGCTTCTAAATTTGACTATCGCGCTGTGGTATTGCTTGGTAACCTTCATGAAGCAGTGGATGTGTAACTACCCTCTTGCAGCGGCCTATTCACCGTTTTCACTTTCTGCGTTTAAAATGAACTTCCGCAAACTCAAACTGAACCTGTTTCAACTTATGCAGTGTTCTTCCCAACTCACAACTCAAATGGGATTACTTTTAAGTTAAATAAATAGATATCTTCTAAATCGAAATTGTGTCGTCTATGGAATCAAACTGACGTTGCCTCAACAAGGCTGCTGTTAAGGAATACGTTAACCTTCTCATTTTAAAGCGACTACAAATGGTGTCCAAGGAGTATGGTCATACCTGTTCGGCGGCCTAAACTGTCTTATCCGTCTGCTATGGGAATGTTCCTGGACTAGTTTCAAGATGTAGAAAAGCGGAGATCTTTCGGTGCGTCACACGATGGGATTGCGTCATGCGCTCACTAGTACGCATAGCGCGATCCTATCGTATGACTCTGTATGTTTCTTAGATTACTACATGTGCAGTTGCTGTTTTCGCCCGTATTGGTCAGTGGTGAAATGATTTTTTTTTAATTTTTAGCTTTGATAGCGACTTTGTCGCCAAAGTTATAGATAAACTAAGAAATTGGTAGGACGCTAGGAATTCAAAAATATTCAAGTGATGGGTTCAGCTTGAGCTAAAAGTAACACGACAAACAAATAAATATTTAATCATATCTAGTTAACATTAGCAGAAAGCTCTTTGGAAATGTTGTTGTACTGCACTACATGTCAGGTGAGTCTTACGATTTACGGTTTACGATTTACGGTGGTTTTTTCGTAATTACGATTTACGATTTACGGAATTTCAAATTTCATTTACGCACACCCCTGGTTAGCACCTCTGATCGGACGTGTCTGAGCAGTTGTAAAATCCGGTTGCTGTAATTGACCTATCACCTAGAAATCTTATACCCATTAACCCTTCTATATTATCGTCCCTAGTGCACCCCATCTGTATGGTTTACTGCTCAGCTAGTAGTGAATGCAACTGCATCACATAGTGATCCTGATCTGCCAACCCTCGGGCGGCGAACCTACCATGGAAACAAGGCGGCCTCTGCACTTTAGGATTAAAAAGCAACTTGATGTGAAAAGAAAGCTTAGAAAGGCTACGATAGGATCACAGGACCTCGCAGTGAAGGTGGGAAATTTGGAGCCCGAAGGTCAATACTTGGTGCTCAAAAGCGTTAGGCCTATGTTATACTTCGGCGACGCTGTTGTCGGCAGTAGTGTTGAGCGCACTGCGTAGCACCCGCTGAACACTGTCACCGACATCGCCGACAACAGCGTCGCCGAAGAATAACCTAGCCCTTAATGTTTTCGGAGCTATACTAGAGGTCCCAAATAGAGAACAAGAGATCAAGCAAAGTTCAATAGTGCAAAGATGAGGATGAAAAACAAGATTAGTCGCTGGCAGTGTCAAACAGAAAACTGCTTCCTGAGGTCCAATATAAAATTTTCGAATACGAATGAAAGTGTAAGCCCTTCTGTGAATAAAGCTGAAGGTTCAGCTTCTGATTTAGCCGTGCATCTTGTTTCCTACGTGAAGAGGGATTAGGAGGCTCATCATGTATGGAGTGAAAGGGAGACTACGTGTTACAATTTCTGGACTTTCAATGCAAAATATCCATGCATCAGCTTCGCAAAACAATGCAGATCCTAACCTGCATATTCGAATGGCACCCATTGAACACTCGAATAATTGTGTGTTTTTGGCAATTTTCGAATATTCGAATGGTTTCGAGTACCCGCAATTTTCGAGCATTCGAATTTCGAATATTTTCGAAAAACGCGATTTTTTCAACATTCGAATTCGAACACATTCGAAAAACCCGATTTTTTGAGCATTGGAATTCGAATACATTCGAAAAACTCGATTTTTTGAACATTCGGGTTCGAATACATTCGAAAAACGCGATTTTTTGAACATTCGAATTCGAATACATTCGAAAAACCCGATTTTTTGAACATTCGAATGAAAATCATTCGAATACCTACTCGAATAGGTCATTCGAGCACAACTATAGCGCTGACTATTTGTCTTTATGCGCAGTTTGCTTTTATTCGCACTTTTTAAATCTGCTTGTGTATCTTCGTTATTGAGACTTTCGGTTAGGACTAAGACAATTGAGGAGGGAGCCGTTTAAATGCCATTTTCATGTCGAATTAGACACTCTTCAGAGCTAGCCTCACTAAGACTTTTGGAACCCAAGCGAACTCTTCCAAATCGAAGTGAGCTTCTTCTACATTAAACTGGAGACTTTCCAAAGAGGTTTTGTTCAAGAAAAAATTTAGGGTTTTTTGATGCTGTAATTCCTTTCTTACCTAATAAGTGAGCATATTGATTGAAATGTTAAGATATTCTTATTTTTGCGAAAGCTAATGCTTTAAAGCTTGTTAGTGCAGGAAGGTAGCCATTTTTTTGTCAAAAGGAGAGGTTGCGCCATGCTGTCGTCCAGACGTAGCGATGTTCACTTGATTGATAGCAAAATTTCTGTTTGCACGGAGTTCCACACCTGTAAACGGTAGAACAAAAACAGTGATCAACAACACATATCCTTACCTTGGTGCTTCACATAAGCAGTAGCAGTCACACTATCAATCAAATAAAAATCGCGACGAATTTTTAGAGTGTGTGGTGCGACCTGGTCATTTTGTCTTGCGTTGGGCCAGCAGTGGAGATCCCAGTCCGCCGTACCTGTGACCGGAGCCGGCCAATCAGAGCCGGCGGTGCGGTGCGGCGTCCATTTATTGGCTGCGCCTCTCCGCGCGCCTGTTCTTAAGGCATTCGGCCGCTCCGCAGTCAGATCTCGTTCAGTCATTTGGTCTGTCATTTGGTCAGGTGGTCAGGCGGTCAGCGCGGCTGAGTTAACCAGATCAGGCCAGTTCCACGAGCGTCGAGGTCTCGAGCAGTCGAGACGAGGAACGGTGGGACACAGCAGAGGCGGACAGGACCGATCGCCGCTCATGCCTTTCCCTAGACTATGCTTCCGTGCAACAATTCCAAATTTTCATTGGACAAGAATTTATTCTAACCATCTTAAAGAGTGTGTAGTTTAACCTGTAAGGCCCCGTTTACACTTCGACACCGAGCGACGCCACGACACGCATGGTGGCGACATTGATTGAGCGACGAGATCGATCGATTTGACCACTTTAGATACCGTCGCGTCGCTCGGCGTGGAAGTATAAACGGGGCCTAAGGAGTCCATTTCGATTTGAAAGAGTTCGTTTTGATTTGGGAATTCTTAAGCTAGCGAGCAGATAGAGTGTCCAATTTGATTTGAAAAGTGTCCGGTTCGACGTGAAAATGGTAAAAATGCGCTATCTTTTCGGTTATTATAGTCTTTCGCTGAGATCACCATATACCTGGTCTTAACAGCAGGCGAATAGTTAAAGGCACTGACACTAATCTGGTTCCCACCGAGTTGTTGAACCAGTATAACCATATACCTAGTATCTTGTAAAGCTCCAACTGGAAAGTTCCACTGCAAAGAAGATGCACAGATGTTTCTCATCCTTACCGTTTTGAAGGAAATGCTATCCCGCGTGAGGGCCTTTGCGAACGACCCGTTGCACCGATTCTCATCTTCAGCGATTGTGGTTGTATTGACACATGGAGAAAGGGATCAACTACTAGGTGAGTGCACGTTAGGAATTTGTATGAGAGTATTTAATATTGTATTTCATGTTGTAAATTTTGCAACTATTCACATTACACGGTTCGGCTTCTAGGTCGGATAAGGACTGTCCTTACTCTGCACTCATTATCATTTTCAAATTTGTCATAGTATTGTTCATTTTTGATCCACTTGGTCGTGGATTCCGCTAATCAGTGTGTTGACACCAGTTTTCCCAATTAAAGCTTGATCCGATTGGACATGATCTATGTCTAGTGGTAAGTCCAAATGCAACGCAACTTATGTATTAGTTGCTGCGTGCGTCCTCTGGGCTTCTTCCCAGAGATCCTAACAAGGGGAACCCATGAACTTCTCATGCTTCCACTCTCTTTTGTATCTCATGCTCAGGTCCTTTCATGCTCATTTAGACTTTCTTTTTTCAATCCCGTGATGTGATAGAAAGATTGTCTGGCCATGCAAGCATTTTCTCATCAGCATCATTCGGCACGTTTTGTTAATGCACCACCTTATCATACTTTTTTCACTCTTCTTACACTCCATGGCTATAAGACAAGCAAAGTCTAGGGAAAGGCACCACTGAGCCACTATTGTGTCAAGTACGTAAAATTGGTGCGGTATTTTGTCTGTGGAGAAAGCACAAAATTAGATTAGACCAGAACGTTTCTTATCCCGTTCTTAATAGCTTCCAGTTCACTAAGATCTCAAATATCTTACGACCTCTACTCCAGTCAGGGCAGTTTATACTAATGGCTGCCTTGACTTGTTAACAATGAAGAATAGGGAGACAGTCGTTAGTCCCGACTCGGATGCGCACTGACGATGCCGACAGTGCGCATCCGAGTCGGGACTAACGACTATCACCCTCAAGAATACGTGTAACTTCAAGCACAAAACAATCCCCATTGCTTCACAAGTGTTTTTACCGGCAGAACCTGTAAAGCTGCTATGACAGACCGAAGTGGCAGTAATATTTAGGCATCATAGTGGCCAGACTGAAACGAGAATTATCTAAACAGTTGGATAAAACGCAGCATAATAGGCCTCCTGAGCTCCTGCCCTTCGTAGCGATCACGCCGGCTCTACGAGGTGAACGCGTGGGCAGGCATGGACGTCGCACCCGCCGCGAACGGATCGTTTCAATAGCTACACACTATAGCTACACACTAGGGTGCGTAAAAAAGTATTGACGCACCTACTTTTTGTTTCAGTTCCAGCTTTCTCTTTCTACCCCTCTAGGTTTTTGTGTGTTATTTTTGTTGTCTGTGTTGTGCTCAAAAAACACGAAAAAACTGAAGAAACATGATCGTCATCGCTACGGTGGCCTTTTTTTTTTGTCTGTTACCCAGACAGCTGAATACTTCCTTAACAATAGAATTAGGCGCTGTTCGAAACGGTTGGTGAGGAAAGAGGCCAGCAACCCAAACGTCAGCCACGGCTCTGTCATAACAGATGATGATTACAATATGTTCAAGCACGATAACGTTCAAATCCAAATTTATCAATCTTTGTCCGATAACGGCAAACGGATAAGGCGCGCAGGTGTAGACAGGTTCTCAGACGAGCACAGCTTAAACATAAATCCGCTGGATTACTCTTTTTAGGCGATTTTGGAGAATGAGGTCTGGGCTACTTTCAACAGAAGTGGCCAGTTGCAGAAGGCTACCCTGTTCAAAGCACGGGACGAAATCCAAGCGAGTACTTGCGGCGCGTGCTCATGAATTTTTCCGTGGTTTTCGTTCCTGTATTCTCAGTAAAGGAGCCAATGTCGATTACAAGTTATTCTATCGTGTTTGCAAGATCATCCTACTATATATAAAGCAGCAAGCGTGTGTCACTGTGTGTGTGTGTCACTGTGTGTGTCACACCGTCCGTCCGTCCCACTGAGTTGGGGCGCGGCAGCCGAACACGTCGGCGACCGTGCATGGCGAGCCGCAGACGTGCCGAACACGTCGGCGACCGCGCATGGCGAGCCGCAGACGTGCCGAACACGTCGGCGACCGCGCATGGCGAGCCGCAGACGTGCCGAACACGTCGGCGACCGCGCATGGCGAGCCGCAGACGTGCCGAACACGTCGGCGACCGCGCATGGCGAGCTGCAGACGTGCCGAACACGTCGGCGACCGCGCATGGCGAGCCGTAGACGTGCCGAGCACGTCGGCGACCGCGCATGGCGAGCCGTAGACGTGCCAAACACGTCGGCAACCATGCATGGCGAGCCGTAGACGTGCCGAACACGTCGGCGACCGCGCATGGCGAGCCGCAGACGTGCCGAATACGTCGGCGACCGCGCATGGCGAGCTGCAGACGTGCCGAACACGTCGGCGACCGCGCATGGCGAGCCGTAGACGTGCCAAACACGTCGGCAACCATGCATGGCGAGCCGTAGACGTGCCAAACACGTCGGCAACCATGCATGGCGAGCCGTAGACGTGCCAAACACGTCGGCGACCGCGCATGGCGAGCCGCAGACGTGCCGAACACGTCGGCGACCGCGCATGGCGAGCCGCAGACGTGCCGAACACGTCGGCGACCGCGCATGGCGAGCCGCAGACGTGCCGAACACGTCGGCGACCGCGCATGGCGAGCCGTAGACGTGCCGAACACGTCGGCGACCGCGCATGGCGAGCCGTAGACGTGCCAAACACGTCGGCAACCATGCATGGCGAGCCGTAGACGTGCCTAACACGTCGGCGACCGTGCATGGCGAGCCGTAGACGTGCCGAGCACGTCGGCAACCGTGCATGGCGAGCCGGAGACGTGCCGAACACGTCGGCAACCGTGCCTGGCGATGCCGTAGACGTGCCAAACACGTCGGCAACCCTGCATGGCGTGCCGTAGACGTGCCGAACACGTCGGCGGCACGAAACTTCAGCCCTGGGGGTAATCGAGGTCGCTGAACACGAATCTGAAGTCGACCAATCGATATCGATCGATATTATCGATTTTTTGAGGATT